>JBBMEG010000004.1:1226314-1280204 GCA_037832605.1 Cyclanthera cordifolia
ATATAATTAGAAAGTGTGCATATATAATATTTTGTTAATATATTAATATTGCTGAAATATTATGTACTTGATTATACTTTTCCTAATTAAAAAAAAAATTGCGATGTAAATGCGTTGGAACAAAATATGAGGAATTTTTGTTTCTATTTCATATTTATATTAACAAAATATTGGTTACTATAATAATAATAATAATATTACAGGTATTTCAATAAATGTATACTACAGGTATTATTAAATGAAATGAATGAAAATGCATCCAGCTAGTAATCTATACTTTGTTTATTGCGAATTTCAAGAGTTTCAGCATAAAATAAAAAAAAGATTTAAATATAGAAACAATCCATGCCATTGCCATTGCCATTGCCATTAACCATATTAGGAAAGTCAAACACCAACTAAGACATGTATTTTCTAACATTACTCTGCAATTCAGAAAGTTAATCAAATCTTCGACTCTTTGAACTCCAACTAGCACAAATTAAAACGTGTTAATTAATGGATTTATAATTATTTTTTTAGTACAAACCGAGATATACCACAAATCTTATAGAGAGTAACACTATTTCCAAACAAATGATAATCTGATTTTCAAGATTCAGTCTATGATATGGTGTTAAACTGAATTACCGCAGAACAATAAATTAATGGACTTGTTTCTCTAATCTTTGAGGATCTGAATTTTGATGATCTTACTTGGTTCATCCAAGTTCTAAATTTTAATTTGGAGAGGAAGTTAATACGTGTTAATTAATGATTAGTGTAGTAAAGATGACTATGGCTGTAATTCGGGGACATCAATTGCAATAAGTCACTTAATTAGAAAAACTCGAATGAGGGGTCATTTTTTAACGGTACTCTTCACGAAGATGGGCATACTAATTTCTAATCTCGATATATTTTTCTTTAGTAATATTTTGGGTTTTTGCAAATCGTTTTGGTTAGATTTAATTTCACTATTGTCTTTTCGGAAGGTGAGTCGAGTGACAAGGATCTCTCTATCAATAATTATTAAATTAAAAGTTGTCTTCGTTCATTTACGGTCTTGAAAATATACGGTTTGGTAGTTACTTTTTTTTTTTTTTTTCTCTTCCTTGGTTTGATCCTCAAAGCTATCAAAACTAAACTACGGAACTACTGAACTTATTGATTTAATCGCTTATGTTAGGATTTTCCAATCTCAAATATATACGAAGATTTACTCATTTGAGTTATGACGAATATCTTCCGAATTTCTTATTAATTTATAACTATCTTGTGATCGATGTCAGTTCGAGTTGTGAACTGGTCTCTTATTAGTCAAATAATATATATATAAATATAAATATATTTATATTTACTTTTGTTTTTTTTTTGTTTTTTTTTTTTTTTTTGACATAAGAGGGCTTTGAAAGTAGTTGCACCCTAATATGTGGAAGTATGTTGGCAAATTTTTGGTAATCCAATAATAAAGTAGGAAACATTTATCTAGAAAATGTTGAATTATGTTATAAGATAAGATATTTAGGAAATATAAATATATTATATAATAATTTTAGCATTTCAGAAACTGAGAGTCCCATGTCCCAAGAAAGAGACAGTCACCTATTCCTTCAAACTATCACTTGCCCACTGATTTTCAGCCTTTTTATTTTACTTTATAAATAATCAACCAACCAACCTCTTTTCTTATTTTCATACATTGGAAGATCAAAACATGATCAATCTCTTCATCACACACTCAGACCTTTTTGCATAGCCAAAATCAAATTTCTTTATCTAGTAAATTAAAAAAAAAAAAAAAAAGTTTTTTTTTTAAACATAAACTTGTTACACTACTTTAAATTTTATAAAAAATTGATCATAATTTTATTATTATTATCTTTTTTATGATTGAATTATTCTGTCGCCGTTTCCAACCAAATGTGATGGAAACCCTGTTCCGTCGCATTTGCCTTCAGAAGAATTCCTCTGTCGCTTTGTCGCTGATGGTAGGTAATGGCGACGAAAGACTTTCGTCGTCTTTGCCCTAAAGAGCAGATCCGACGAAGAACAATTTTCGTCGCATTTGGCTTCTCCAACTGAGCAAATGCGACACTAAAGACGACACAAGTAACTCTGTCGCCGAAAACAAAGACGACAGAATTTGACCCCGTCTGTGACGAAAGTCTCCATCGCCGAAGAGGTTATTTCTTGTAGTGTAATTCATGCTAATTATTCCTGCCAAAATAAAAAAATGTTGAATTAAATTTTTTTTTTTAATCAACAATTCCATATTTAGATATTCTAATAGTTTGTATAAAAATAATTTTTGCACAGAAAGTCACTACAAATTGAATTTATAATTTTTTTTTAGATTTTCAAGGTCTTTTCTTGACCATATTTGTTGAAATATGTATAATGTTATCACTCATTTTCAATAATATTTGTCGAACTTAAGTTATTTAATCGATCAATTATAAATTTATCGATTTTTCCAAATTCATAAATTTCAACAACAAAAAACCTAAATTTTAATTATATAAAAGAAAATCTTTTGATGTCAAATTAATCGATGAATATAACCTAAATTTTTGTGTCAAGATAGTAATACACTTTTTTTTTTTTTTTTTTTCTCTTGTAATGATTTTTATGTTTATATATATATATATATAAAATTTAACTATTTGAATTAGCATGATATAAATTCATAATTCCTTGATTAACCTTTCATACATCATGTGTTTAGGTTTTTGTGAGCATATACCTGTTTTGTTCAAATTATTATAGCATGCTTCACTACCAAGGAAAAAGAAGAGAATATAAACATAAGGAATGGAATATTTTTTAATAATTTAAGTATAAAATTTGAAAAATGAAACTAAATAGGTTGCATTCTTGTGATTATTTAAATTTTGGGTTCTTTTCATTTATTTATTTATTTATTTATTATTATTATTATATTTGTCGACATTTTTAATATATTATTGTAGTATAATATAATACTAGTTGGTAGATTAATAAACACAATATTAATATAAATACATTAGTAATATAATATAATACATAAATAATACATCATTAATAATATTTTTGTAAATAAAGTACTCCTTCAACTTAAGGTTTAAGAATCTGGTTAAATACAGTCGGACAATCGTTTTTTTGCAGTTTTGAACTTTTAAATGACATCTTTGCTATATAGAACTTTGTCTGTTCCGACAGTGAAGGTTGAGATCGACGACGACGGTGAAGAACGAGATCAACGACGACAATGGAGGGCGAGTTCAACGGTGGCGGTGAACGGCGACAATGAAAGACGAGTTCGACAGCAACTGTGAAGGGCGAGGTAGAGTTTGACGGTGGTGACGCCGACGATGGAAGGTTGGAGGTATTTGTGAAAATGGCGAGTTCGATGATAGTGAAGGTAGAATTGACGACAGCACTGTTGCAAGTTGTGACGACAATGATGGTGAGCGTGGAGGTCTACTTCTGCAACTAATATATGTGCAGTTGATAAAATGGTACTAATGTACTTTTATATTTTTTAAAGCATCAATATTTCCCTTTGAAGCATCAATATTTCCACCTCAAAGGCTCAAACAATGTTTGATATTGTTGCTCTCTCTCAAATCTTTAAAATTTTTATTTATTGCTTTTGGAATAAATGTTTTTATTAATGTCTTGGGATTTTTTTGACTGAATGTTTTGGGATTGTTTACAAATTTTATATATAATATAAAGAAAAAAAAAATTTATCCCCAAGTATTTAATTTATATTGAATTTTGCAAAAAAAATAATAAATTTATAATTTTATAGATTGTGACTAATAAATAAAAGGAGTTTTTTGATGTATAACAACAAAAAATCGACCGATAACAAAATTCTAAAATATTTTTTACATGATGAAAAATGGCCGAAATGACTCTACTTCAATTAATTCAGTTTGATTGTCTTTAATTAATTCTTCTGATAGACTACAATCAATAGTTCAGTTAACAAATTTTAATCAATAGTTTAACTCATAACCTTTAAATAGTAATTCAATAACTTTCAATCAATAATTTACTTTAATCAGTTTGCTCATAGCTTTAATCATTTGAAGGGATGTATAAAATTGAAATTCTTCGAAAATTAATAAACATATACTTTTAATGTTTTTTTAAAAAATTATAATTAAAATTAGTGAATAAAAAAAAAAAAAAAGGTAGGGCAACCATTTTCGTCAATAATGTATGTATTCCTTAATAATAACCTAACAAAACAATGGAGAAGGAATTAAATTCCAAAATAATTTGAATAAAAGCATCCTGTCAGAATTCAATAATATTGGAGAAGATTCTCCCTCATTTAAATATCCCAAAATTTGATTTTTATTACGAATTATTTAAATTAAAAGAGTGAAATATTTAATTGATTTTTTTAAAAACCAAAAAAAAAATTAAAATGCACTTGGTCCCTAGTTTTTTATTTATTTATTATCTCATAGTATCTTTCATTATCATCATATTTATTTTTTATTTTTATGATTTTTATTTTCATCCTGAATATAATTAATATATAATTAATAATAATCATTCTTTTTCGACTATTATTTTCTTCACATTCTTCCTCTCATTCTTATCATTTTTATAATTATTCCAAAAACACCCCTGGGTTTGGAATTTGGATAGTGAATATTAGAAGAAGAATGGGAGGAAAGATGCAAGTTGAAGACAGCCACCCTTTCCTGCCCGCCTGCCCTGAGTCACTGCCACAGACTTGACCGTCAGTCACAGTGTCACACTCCCTTCTCCAATTGCCCACCTTCTAACACTCTCCTAATTATGTTTGGGCCATTAAACAAGGTTGAAAATAGGAAGAGAATGATTCTGGTTTAAAATTATTCCTTCCGTAGGAATTATTTTAAAAAAAATATGTTATAATTAAAATAGATGAACGAAAAATTGCTATATGAAGTGATTTTCCAATAATTTATGCTCAATCATTTTAAGAAATTATAACAACAACTAACAATTAACTATTTATACGTTAATGAAACATTTTCTTGTATCTTATATATTGATAGTACTGATTTTTTTTTTTTGATTCAACGACATTAGAAAAAAAGGAAATTCAAATTTGTGATTTCATGGTTATTAGGTTGTACAAGATGTCGTTAGAGTTTTGCTTTGGTAGCAGTTGTTAATGTATATTAAATAGTTGATTAAGTTGAAAATTAGTAATTTAGGACATGTTTACCTACCAAAGTTAGAGAATAGAAGAGTGTAAAAGTTAGTTTTGATGTGCATGGATGCAAAGAGAAAAGCTAACTAATCAGTGTATGGTGCAAGGACGGAAAAGAAGTGCTAGTAATGAGTGTTTGCGGGTAGGGAAAGGTAGTGTTAGTAATCCGTGTAATAATACAAAACATAATTAAATAAGTTAAATAGATGAGTAAGTCAAAGATATCAACTGAAATTTTTTTTGATTGAAGATAGATTTTAAGTTTGAATCATAGTTTTTGACAACTTGTTTTTTAATAAATAATATATTAAAAATAAGAAAAATTACTACACAATAACAACTTTTCAATCAGGGGAGTAGCTCACATATCATATAAATGTGTTGAAGAATTGTCGCTTCTCCAATGTGAAACAAATGACCACAAAATGAGTATCTCAAACATTTCCTTATGAAAAAAATGACGTAGCTAGGTTTGTTAGAAATTTTGAGATTGGATAAAAAAAAAAAAGTGCTACTTGGTAAAGTTTTCAGTTCACGAAAATGGTAACACAATTGGTAGATGGCCTCGAGGGAATGCTCCTTTTAAGATTATGGGTTTTGTAGACTTCCCCTAATTGTGTTTCCAGTCCTCCGAGCCGCATTGATATGTGAGAGATATTTTTTCACATTTAGACGTGGTATAGCAAATTCCAGCATCCATATTTTAACTAGCAAATTCCAGCATCCCATATTTTAACTATTACAACATAACAAAATATGAAATATTTAAATAGATTGTAGTCAGTTGGTTTCACTTGATTGAAATCTATCAATTTGTGACTATCAATCTAACTTGACTGAATTAGATTTTGTTATATTTGATTTGTTCTTAAAATTTTGACATTTGTAAATATTTTTACCTTTTTTGCTACTCATGAAAAATCCTCTATTTAGTATAGTATGATCAAATTGTAAGTGATAGCAGAATGTCAAGAGTTCTTACGAGTTAAATCTTTTCAAAACCCTAAGTTATTTAAAGTTTCGTATTTTTAAAATTGATGTTTAGCCTGTCAATAAAACACATAATTATTATAGTTTATGAATGATATCAGAGTCAAACCCCTCCCAATATGACAAATGAGAAGACGAACCAAATTAGGAGTAGGTGGACTTGTAACACTCAAGTTTAACAATGGAACATGTTGACACGCAACCGTTTCCAAATGAGAGGGGACGACACATACGTATTGGTTAAGAAGTACTTAAAAAAAAGAGTTACAACCTATACCATTAAAATTCTTTTTCAATTGCCGAAGCATAAAAATTTTAAAATTAAACGTGCCTATCTTGAAATAATTTAAACCTTGGTGAATTCTTGGTAATGTTTATAGAAAAGTTATAAATAAAGACAAAACATATTAAAAAGACTTGTAATGTTGAATAGTAAAGACAAGGTAAAATGATTCAAAACAAGAAAGTGAATGACACGGTCGAGCCACATAAATCTAACATAAATCTATCAAAGTGAGATGAGACATAATTGTCTTCACAAGAAATTCTTAAATGAATCAATTGTTACAACATACATCATTAAACTTCTTAGACACTAAACCTATATTTATTCTCGAAAGCTAGTAATACTAGGTGCCAAAACGAGCATAGCTCAGTTGACACTAATGATGCATTAGTATCCACTCGATCAGTGATTCGAGTTCTCGTAGTGCCTCTATATAGGGTTTGTTGTCTTTGACTCCCAACTGTACTAAAAAAAAAAGAAAAAAAGAAAGCTAGTAATACTGGGTAATTGATGAATTCTTAAAAATATTTCTAGAAATAAATGTGAATGAAGAGAAAACATGTTGAAATGATTTATAACTTTAGATATTGAAGATAATATTCATTCTTAGAAACAGTGAAAGACAGATAAGTACCATAACAAATGGTCGGATTTTAGGAGATGTAGGTTAATGTTAAACCGTCAAACACAAAATTTGACTTCCGAATCGTAACCCGAATCATGGACATTGAAGTGTTACATATATATATATATATGATTTAATTAAAAAGATATTAATCTTAATTAAGAGAGTCTTATCAAAGTACTAATTACACACCTAATTTCTTGTAAGTAAGGCCCAGGCCCTCACCAACTATTTGAATTTGAATTTCATTGAATTATGATCCACTCCTTGATTATGTACCAACTAATTAAGATCTACTTAATAATGTATATCACCTAATTAATTACCAATAAATTAATAAAGACCTCACTCTTAACACCATCACTTCTATCCTTTTCAATGATCCCACCCTCAAATTTAATTAATTCCACAGGTTATGCCTGCATTTTTCTTCCTCTATAAATTAATTAGAGATATCTACATAATTTAAGTGGTTAACCTCTCCCTTCAATAGACTATATCAAAATTTATATTCATCTTTAAATTTAATTAATTTTCGTATTACTTAAATAAGTAATAACATGATTGCTATCGAGAGCAATAGCTCGACGACATTAGTGTAAACTCGACAATCAATTGGTTTTGGGTTTGAGTCGAGTCTGCATTCCTCGCTATTATAAATGAGTTTTTATAATACTTCTCTTTAAACAATCTGATCATCCAAATGAAATATTACCACAATTTCTTCCTCAAAACCACTCAAGACTCAGAGAATCCCATTCAACCTCACTAAGAGATTACAATCTATTGATAGTATTTCTTTAATCATAACATGTTATAGAATATGTTATAGAATGATCAATTTCGTTCTAACCTGATACCGTTCATTAGTGTACGCCTCGTAATCTTAGGTGTTAGGTTAAGTTGTGAGTCAAAATATACATGCATATTCTTTCCATTCCATCCAACCGAACATAAAATAACATTTATAATTATTAAGATAGAAAATGTTATAATTGTATAAATTCATTTCACTATCATAATAAACTACCTAAACTATTTTAGCTCAACAAATATATATATATCTTGCATTGGAGTATTAATATATATATATTGTTATCAAACTATGTATACAAGCTTTTGAAACAAATAATTTGAACAATCTAATTAAACAAATTAATTAAATCTCTCCAAAGTACCATCTGCAATTTAGTTTGAAATTATTTGATTTTTTTATTTCTTAAATATTCTATCAAAAAATTTAATTTGCCTTGTGTACAATTGTATAGTATATGTATGAACTGCTCACATATTGTTGAATTGATAGAAGTTTTGTGGTTAAACAATTATATTCATTAATTAGTAATTCAATATATCTGGTTTGAAAGAAACCAACTGCCTTTCAGAAAATGACTTCTCCATCATGACTGTTACACCAAAGGTCTATTTTGTAGGCAATAACAAAATAAAACTTCAGAAATTAATTAATTAAAATTGCTAGTTATAAATTTACTCCAATATTATGTGAATTAAAAAAAGAAATTTGGTTGATTGATATATTACATAATTTAATATTTGAAGAAAGCGACATGTCTTGAATAATTGATATAATTAAATTTACTTGAACTTGTAAAATTTAGTTTTTGGATATATCAATAATTTAACATAATTTAATAAAAATAAAATTGTATTTTATCTTTTCATGTGTTTGGTAGCAGATTTAGAAATTATATTTAATTTAAACAATATCCAAAATGTGTTTAATAATTTTTTTTTAATATATGTATATATATATATATATATATATAGCTTATGCTTGAACTAATCTGTGAAGATGTTTATGTTTTTAAATTTTGTCAAATTATGCAGTGATTAAAAACAAGAGATTATTTTGAGTAGTTTTAAGAAGAAATTGTAGTTATAGCTTGTTTATATGAAATGTTTAAAAAGTGATTATAAAAACTCGTTTTCAACCGTTATTTATAACACTCAAACAAACCGCCCGTTAGAATATTTGTAATATCAAATAATTTAACAAAAAGTGAATTGAGTTTATAATATCTAAAAGATTACAAGCATGAATTTTCACATAGAGCATGTTTGAAGTGCAAGGTTAGCATGAGTTAGGAAGGGTTAAGGTGGATTGACGTGTGGTCCAATTCCCGTGTGTGTGTGTATATATATATATATATATTTATTTATTTATTTTCTCTTTAAAATGTTGTTTTATATATAAAAAAAAATAATTATAAATATTATATTAATTATCTTTAAAAAAAAAATTTTTATATAAAAACACAATCTCCATCCCACCAAATTAACTTTTGTTCCTTCTTCTCTCAAAAAACTAACACCACATCAACTTTTATCCCTTCTGAAGCTACACCTCAAAAACATACTTACCAACATTTTTCTTTCTTTGTTGGCCTAGCCAAATGCACCCTGAATGACCCACTAATTTAGTTAATTGATGTTTATCATTTATAAATATTTTTCTACATTTTAAATTTTAGATATATTAAAGAGTAAAATATCATTTTGGTCATGATGTTTGACATTTGTTTCATTATAATTTCCTAAACTTTCAAAAGTTTGATTTTAGTCACAAACTTTAAGATTTGTTTCATTTTAGTTTATAACTTTCAAAAGTCTAATTTTAATTTTTAAACTTCGTTGTCTTTTTTGTTTCAATGCTTGAACTAAAAAAAAAAAAAGTTGTAGATTAAAAAAAAAAAAAAAAAAATCATATTCTTATGTAAAATTTGAAAATGCCTTCTAATTTAATTTTTGATCATATTAAAATTATTGACAAATCAATTTCGAAAAATATTTGAAAATGAAACAAAACTGTAACTTCAGTAATTAAAATTAAAAAAAAAAAAATACATGAATCAAAATCAAACAAAATTTAAAAAATAAAAATAAAAATAATATTCACAAATATGTCACTATAAAAGAATGTTGTTATTAGAATTTATAATGTGAATCACCGAATCTAAACTGCCTAACAAATACATATTTACTTAAATCAACAAATTAAAAGAAAAACATAAAACAAAATGTAGTTTGAAGACCATTTTTGGAAAATGTAAAGAAGTTATGAAAATGTAAAGTATATATTTTTAAAATAATAAAAAAGGTTATAAAAAATGGCAGAGTTTCCAAATTCCAAGGTACCAAAACTATAATGTATAGTCGGTTACGATAGCTTAAATCAGGTGACGTTTAAATAAGAGAAATAAAAAAAATGTAAAGAAAAAAGGCAGACACAAGTTGGAGTCATTGGCAAAAGCTGAGAGTGTTGCAGCTTACAACATGGATTGGATTCAATGGAACTCACTTTTATGGGCCCTACTTATTTTCCTTCA
Source organism: Cyclanthera cordifolia (assembly GCA_037832605.1). Lineage (NCBI taxonomy): Eukaryota > Viridiplantae > Streptophyta > Magnoliopsida > Cucurbitales > Cucurbitaceae > Cyclanthera > Cyclanthera cordifolia. The sequence continues at coordinate 1,236,745 of JBBMEG010000004.1, forward strand.
TAAATTGAATACTTGTATTGTTTTGATTTTGTGGGTGTTTGGATGTACATGGAAAGGGAGAAAAAAAAAAAAAAAAAGAAGAAGGGGGAATTCAAGTGTTAAAGAAGATAGACAGAAATCAGCTTTTGGTGGACAAGACAACGAAATAAGAATAGAGTTTTGATGGATAAGTAGGAGACGCGTTGATTTCATCATTTGATAGTAATCCAGTTCATCACGAAGATCATAAGAGTTTGATTCAGACAATCAGTATTTGAGTATCATTGACTTGAGAACAGTAGTACTCTCTATAGAAGGGAGAGAGTGAGGAGACATGTTTGGTAAGTGGAGATCAAAAGTGATAAACAAAGATGTAAAAGTAAATTAATAATTAATAAGATGAAAACTTGATCCGTAAATTATACGAAGAGATTACTTCTTTTCTTTTCCTTTCCCATTCTATCTCGTTGCTCCAAATATATCCATAGCATTTGATATATCCATAGAAAATTATAAATATTTAATCAACCGAATATATTTTTCATTAATGATAAAGTATAGTTTTGAAATTTATTTTATCATCTAGATGAAAATCAAAATGATCAAATAAAGATAATAAAATAATTTAAAAATGATAATTGAAATAAGAACCATCTAAAAATAATTAATCCAAAGTCTAAAAACGAGGTTTAAACAATTCAACAAATAAAAGCAATTTGATGAGATGTTTAGGCCCCAAAAGCAAAGGGTAACCTCGACAACATTAGGATAATGATTCTCATTTAAACCATTGACAATGAAGAAGAGGAGGATTATGCATTATCTATCATGTTTTATTCAAAGTTGATAGAAACAAATCTGCAATTCTCCAAGCTAATAAGTGCCCTCCTGATTCTATCTGAACACAAATATTAATCTTACTTTGGCCTGTAGCACTCAAATTAATGGCTGTTTTTTCTTTTTATTGCAGTTCCCCAACAGGTGCCTCATTTAGCCACAAGAAATGAATGAAGTCATATAGTTTGGCAGTCACGCTGACCTGCATAATATTGTAAATTTGTCAAACCCATCTGCTCAAAATGGTGAAAAACAAAATACCAATGAAATTGAGATGTATTGATGGTACTTTGTATGGTGTTGGATTAAGTCTTCTCATGTGATCAGGACGCATTTTCTCGAGCTGTTTAATGCAACGATTCCGTATGTCCTTTAGACTTGGTAAACATTCTGCTGTTTTTCCTTTTTAGCAAAAAATGAAACCATTAAAACCAAACAAGATATCAATGACCAAGACAATTGAAGAAGTATATAAACAGATTTTCACCTGACTTTCCAGTCCAATAGCACTTGAGGAGCTCTTCTACTTGTTGTGGCACCACGAATGCTCTTTTCGATTCATTAAATGGGTGGCGACATAGAATTCTTTCACCCACCTAACGTATTTCCATGAAAAGAAATTGAAATAGTTCAACTGTTGTTATATGTTTTTTTCTGGGTTAGAGAATTTAATACAAGATAGGTTTTGTAGATGTTGAATCATCATACTAAATTAGCAATCAACCCAAAAATTCTAAGTTGATAGTTTAGAGAAAATTTAATTACATCAACTCTAACACGCTTCTTATGAGCGTCGAAATCTAAAGAATGTCCGATGAGTAAAATCAATACTTTTTCTCAACAAGTGGTATTTAATATTAATTGGATAAGAAACGACTTCAAATGAGTTCAAACATATGACTTACTTGGAATCATGCATGACGTTTTCCCAAAACATACACCATATTGGCATGATCAGCTATAGTTGAAGTTATAAAAAAATAGGCGAGGAAAGTGCTATTTTTTCCTTCCTTTTCTGGGAGGCGTATTCTTCATAATATATAGAGTTCGATAACTATTTTCCTTCTCTAGGTTTTTGAGGAGCTTTTATCACTCTCTTTACTCAAAGGGACATGAAAGGTTCCTATTTTTGCCTTCTTTTTTTTTTACAATGAATTGTTCTTATTTGAAAAGGAAAAGAATAAAGCGTGAACACAAAAAGGAAAAAGAAAGGAGTGAACAGCTATCGAGCAAATAATCATGCCAACACTTGTGCAAGTTAAGGACTTACCTTAGGAGGTGGTTCATTCTCGCCTGACATTATGTCTACAAGAGGATAGCCTTCTTTCCCATATAATCTAAAAGTACGCTTTTTGCATGGAATTGAGACCTAAAACAATGAAGAAACAAGTAAAGAAACGTGAAAGGTATAATATACAAACATAAACCAAAAATCATCACTGGAATTTAGTTCAAACTTCACTACTTTTACAAATAATTGCTTAGGATCACAACCTTTGAAACGTCTTCAGAAAGTTTGATGCGGGGTTGGTTATTTATTTCAACTAGCTTGAAGACACATCCTAAAGCAGCCTGAGCATAACATGTAACCAGATAGGTTCCAATTCCAAATGCATCAACCTCATGACCCTGCAAAGGATGTAGTTCTACGAATTAAGAAAAACTTAGCTTAATCTTCATTATTTTTTCATAACTCATCTACATTGCATGTGTTTTCGTGTGACAACCCACATGAATTAGCCGAGTTGGCTAGTGAACTAGTTGAACAGACTGTTGGTTCTATAAATGTGTTGGGAATGAAGGATTGAATCTCAGTGGATCTCTACACTCTCGGTCAATATACTCTCCTCTTTCAATGCTCTAAAACACTTGGTATTTTATATCTCACTTGTCTGACCTTTTCTGTTGACTTCACCACTTCTTTTTCAAAATCATAATCTGATCACTATTTTTCGGCCTTTCATTCATGCTTTTTAGTGGTGATTTTCTTCTTTGTTTTTTTCATGATTATCTCTGCTCTTCTATGCTCCCAAGCCTCTGCATCTTTTTTTTTTTCACTTTGCCTCCATTCATTTTGAAATGACACTAGCATGGAACCGAAACATTCTACATACTTTCCCAATATCTCTCAAAAATCTTCTACTACTTCCATCACCTTGGCCAGAAGCGAACAACTCAGATACCATGTGTTGATATGAAAATATAAAGAATTACAAGATAAACCAAGTTTAGAGGTTACTTGGTTCCTCCCATTCTTGAGCTCAGTAAAGACCTAAATACAAATGGCCAAAAAATATTTGATACATTCCTCATTGCCCACACCTTCTATTTACAACCCAAAATGGATAACAAATTTTTAACTAATTACTAAAATACCGCTACTATAGATCTATCATAACCCTTGGTAGCCACAAGCCAGTTGCCAAGCCCGGTGTAACTTTTCTAACACCTCTAGCTTAAAAATTTTAAAGGTCTAAGGATCGATAGGCCGTGCTTCAAATAGTTAGTATTTGTGAACAAATTGTTAGTTAGTAATTATGCACACCATGAGCTTCATTTCTTTCTTTTCGGGAAGGAGGTATTTGATTTGATGTTAGTCAACTCCGTGCTTACATTGTTATAGTTGGTCCTTGCCCACACAAGCTTTTACTATAGTGAGTTAGTTCAACAAGCTGCCTAGTTCAACAAGCTGCCAGTTTTCCCCTTTCCCCCTTTTGTCTGCGCATGTTACGGTAAGAAAGTACTTCCCATTCAATAATTTAAGTCGAACAGACTCTGGAAAGTTAGTTCGGTAGATGGGGATTTCTATTTGAGAGCTGATATGCCAGGGAGACACCATGGGCCCTGGCTCCCGAAATTCTGGTCAAATTAATTACTTATTTTTGTTTCCAAGAGTTTGCTTAACGTTTCCTCATATTTTTTTTCATTACAGGGTGATATCATGAAGCAGTTCTCTAGATCCAATTCATTTGAGATGCATTGTAGATTAATCGTTGTTTTCTTGGTTAATTACAAACAAGATTCGTCAATTAGTCTTTACAAAAGGGACTATTTATGAGAGTATTTATGTAACTAAAGGGTAAATTTTAACTCTTTCCATCGTGGGAACAAAATTTGTAATTAAACCTTAAGTTTATAGTAATTCCTTTTAAGAGAACCTATCCATAGAATGATTCCAGTCCAATTGAAAATCACCCATGCTCTTATCTTAAACAAATACAATAAAAAAAAAGAATCAGCAAGAAAATTAATCTAATACAATCGTTATAAATTCAGAACACAATACCACAAATATTAGAAAATAAAAATCCTTCTGTTGAAATATTACCTGCTTGTTTAATGCGTCTAAAGTTTCCTCGTTGATGTCATTACTGGCAGTAATATTTATTTTTCCAAATCCAGGCACCCCAAACTCCTTTTCAATAACCCCAAAAAATTTCCTCGCTTCACATGACAAATATGCTAGATCACCAGAGTCCAACCTAATACCTTTAGCTTGGTACCTGCATTAAATAGAGTGTTTTTTTAACAAACACTAAACAGAATGTTTTTTGAACAAGAAACAAACTTTTCACTGAATTGATCCAAAGATATAAAATGCTTCTATATGAAACTTAGTATTTGAAGTTCAATAAATCCTTAAAGTTGACTGTAACCAAATAATCTGAAAAGTTACATGTTCTTATTATGTCAAACATCAAATTAACTAAATTAACCCAGGAATTTTAATTTTTCCTTTACATATAAATCAATGATATCCCTGGTTACTAGCAGCATATAAAATTTCTTTCATCAACCAGGTTCATCAAATAATTTGAAAACTTGCATGTAGTTGTTAAGACAAAATATGCAAAAACCTAATTGAAAACATTTGAATATGAAAATTAGTCATCAAGTCTTAAGGACTTAATTCAATGGTAACATTGCGGCCAATGTGTATATATCAGCTATTATCAATTTTCAGCAACTCTTCATGAACTCAGTTATCTCAACTAAGTGATTGAAACTATAAACCCCGAGTATTGTAAAAGTAAAACATTATATTACTCAGGTACTTGATGCAGCTTTTATCAGTCTTAACATTCCATAGAAAAATTCTTTTAGTCACACCTATATCTAAGAAAACATAACCTCACTTAAGACGTATCTTTTTCGGCTGCCTTTGCTCCTCAACAATTTGGGCAAATATGTTTTCAGTTTTAAATTAAGCATGGTTCTCCTCAATGAATCACGTTTGTGCCTGAATTCACCGCACATTTAAACCATCCTTTCAGACAGTCCAAGAAGGTTAAGTGGTTTCACATCACAAGAATAATCATCAGGTCAATTTGGAATGATGAAACTCCAGATTTTTTCAAGTGAAAGATCAAAGCCTGGAAGTTATTGGATTCTGCTAATTTTATCGCACTATATTGATGCAAATGTGCTCTTCCTTCAGCAATTACAGCTTAAAATTCTTTCTTAGCCAATGAGAAGATCCTTATAATTCATACTCTGATTACTCTTGAGACATGTATCCAATAAAAGAATTCAATAAAGACTATTATAGCCTCCTAATACTAGGTTGTAACTATCAACTGACACTTTTCATCCTAACTGCTTTACCTGCCATATTTACTAGACAAATATTTAATAGCAAAACCACATACTAACATATCCACATCCCAGACAACAAACTGATGCATGTTAAACGATGCAGTAAAATAGGCCAATTACAGTAAAAGTAAAATAGGCTAGAAATACTATTCCGTATTTCCATGCAAATCATCAATTTACATAGAAGCCTGGAATACAAAAGAAATGAAGAAAATTAAGTGCCAGGTAAAAGGATAACAAAAAAGTAGAAACATTCACCCATCAAGTTTTGATTCAGAAAGCCCATTTTATAACCACTCATAATGTTAAATCGTAAGTGTATTTCAGGCATACCCCAAATCACTGAGTGCCAAAGCAACTGCACAGAAATTAGGAATTCCACTCCGTATGACCTGGAAACAAAGTGAGAATGGCCTTGGTATAAATGCAAGAACAACAAGAAATATGAACAGTAACAAATGAAGAAAAGAGAATTTACACAAAATATATTAATTATCATTTAATTTTCACAAATGAAATTATGAATATAATTATTATTTTCCTTTTTTTTAGCAAGAAACGTTTTTTTTATAACCGTGAAGATTCGGACTAGTTTGCACGAACATCGACTATTCTCACAGAACGTACCGCTTGACCCTAAAATATTTGAATGTCAAGAAAATTTGTAAGAAATTAATTCCTGAGTAGGTGGTCACTATTGAACCCATAAACACTTTTCTCGTGATGTTTAAAGCTTGCTAGTTGAGATTCCCTCCAACATTTGCAAGTTGTCATTGTCATGACTCGTAACCAAGAATAAACCCTTATTATGCCCACATAACGAAAATTATGCTAGTCTTGCACCGATTCCGTCAGATATGGCAGAGGAAAGAAATAGCACCAAAATTTGTGCAAGAAATCAAGGAGATAAAAGAGAAATCAATGCGGCACAAGGTTTGTTGTGAAAAAAATATCTTGTTGATGAAACACAAAAACGATCTTCGTCCTACCACAACTGCAGATCTCACCGCCCATATTTCTCGAGGAAGATGGCCACAACAGCACTAATGGTGGAGGAGCTCGAGGTATCCGAGGAGAAGAGAAATGACAGTGAATAATGTTGATGAAATAACCAAGCAAAGATAGGCAAATAAAACACATAAAGCATTCTTGTCCGGAAACAACGTTAGACGTTTTGGGAAAGCTTGGTTCATTATAAAAAAAATGACAGGTATTATTCACAAACTTGAGTGCACAATAGGGTACAAAATTACAGAGATTATTCAACTCATCCAATGTGAGTAGATAACAATAATTAGGGTTGGCTAGATCTTTGCCTAGACTTTAACTGTTTCCCAACGTATCATTAAAATATATCTATTTTTTAAAAGAGAAACAAACTTCTTTGATAAATGAAATAAAATAGAGCATGACCTCCAACACCTAAAGGTGTAGTACAAAAAAGAAGTTCAAATTATAAATTGAAGAAGATATAATTAGAAAAAACAGGTATTTACATTCACATCAACATAAGTATGTGAAAGAAGTAATTCCATGTAAAAACATAGAGGAGTCAAAGTATACTATTATTTATTCAAATAGTAAAAATGTGATTCAATTATGTTCACACAAAATATCAAGAGCTAAATTGGAAATTGCATTCAAATTTAAAATAAAAATTAAGAAATTCTTAATTTGTACAGTCAACAGTGACGAGGTTTTTAATTGCATCTCTAGAATAGCGCATAACAGTTTAAGCAATGATTTCCTAAAGGGAAATTAACTGGGCAAGCTAACTCGGTCTATAAAGGAAAGAGATGTTAAAAAAAAAATTAACCTAAATATGTATCTTAGTAGTTATATTTAACTCACATCATATGTATCCACAAGAGCAAGGAAGTCGGTTGGAAATGCCAATGCATAAGATGTGAATGCAGCAAGCTCACTTTGGTTGGTCTCACCAAAAATGCCCTGTAATGAAGGTAACCACTGCAACAAAATGGCAGAGTTGAAGATGATCATAATTTCTGAATAGCAAAAGGTATGATATAATAAATAAAATAATTACAGATCATAGTCATGTTAAAAATAAAAACATAAAAATAATCACGAGCATGACACAATGCGGCAAACCGTATGAAAAAAAAATTCTTGTAGAATTATCAGTTATGTCTTCATCTTGTGGTACAACCACTTTTTCCAACTCACTGTCTCCTAGTTAATTGCTATCAACTTTACCAAATAACTTAAAAAGGCAAAACATTTCCTCATGATGCACCTAGCATCTAAATATTCAAAATAGTAAAAAAAAATGTTGAGAATGCATTCCATCTTATCCAACTAAGCCTGATAAAGAAACTTGCCAAGTATAAATTCATAGCTACTTGATAGGAACCGGAATTAATAGATACGAAATAGAAAATAGTATTGATAGAAGTAAAATTATAATAACCCCTGGGCCATGCAGTTTAAGATGTTGGAAATTGTTTCCAGAAAATTGCCAAAACTCCATAACTCCCTCTGTTTAAATCAAATTAACGGAGAATAAAATTTCAGGAGCATAATGATCACCTGAATCTTGTTTAACCACATTTCAACTGCATTAAGGAAATCTTCACATGTGCGTGAGCCATCACTGCTACGAAGTGACTTATCTATGATCTCGTCTGGGCTCTGCAAATCACACATTTTTTTAGAGAGAAACAAAGAGAGGGAAAAATACACGTATATTATTTAGCAATAAACTCAAAATGATAACTTACTACGACATTATGGTGAAAAAATACCCAATTAAAAAAAAGGATTTTTCTACTGTTTCATATTATTATTAATCCAAAATTCTTTCCATGTCATATCTATTGAATCCCAACCATCCATCTATTAGGTTTGGGCCTTAGGAGTATTATGAATATATTAGGTGCATAAGTGTAATTAGTTAGAGGGGTAGTTACATATTTTGGTTATTGTTAGTTGACATAATTAAATTTACCCCAACTTATCAGCTTAAACTTTTAAATTGATCAATGATTTACATAATTCAACATGGTATCAGAACAAGAGGTCCTAGGTTCGAGTCCTTGCTAAACTATTCCTGCCCATTCAAAATTAATTCCATTTGTAAGACGTTTCTAAAATTTCTAAACCTACAAGCGAGGGGAAGTGCTAGTTGACATAATTAAATTTATCCCAACCTATAAGATTAACCTTTTAGCTTGATTAATGGTTGACATAATTCAACCTCTATAAATAAGAAAGGTTAATGAGTAGTTAGGGATCTTGAAAATAGAGAATTAGGGCTTGAGAATGGTTCTGAAGATAGAGAGGTCCAAGTTCCTCTAAAGCTTAGTGGTTATCTTGTATCATTGGTTATCAATAGTACTTGGATCCAATCACCATTTTTTTGCCTTAAATACAAAGACCACAATCTATTACATCTCCTTTATATCTTATACATCCACATGTCGATGTTTTCAACTTCTCTCAATTTAAATATCTTACATCAACCTCTCAAGAGTTTTTCTGTAGCAATCCTTCATATTGTCAAGCTCTCAAAAAGTGTTAGATTCTCTCAAATTACACCTCACGTACTCTTTAATTGACACCGTGCAATCTTTGTATGTTTTTATTTTTGTATCAACTTGTGTATTTTGTTTACAAGAGGCAGCTTGTATAAAATTTATTTTTATGTTTCTTTGGGATTTGGACTAAGGTATGAGATGCACCATGGCTGTTAGAAAATTGAATTGGTTTAATCACGAATCATTGAAAAAGATTTGAATTTCTCTTTAGCATAGAAAAAAGAGAGTCGTGCAGGTCGATCATCAATAAAATACTCACGAAGAAGTCTTGGGGAGTGGAGTAGGGATTTTTCGAACCACTATAAACCTTCGATGTCTTCTTTCACTTATCTTTTATTTCTTGCAATTTTATTTTTACATATTATTTTTTGTTAGCTCATAAAATAGAACTTGCTTGAGTTGAGTGATTATTTGGTTTAAGAAAGTAGCTAAATTTTGAAGAAGAAGAAAAAAAAAAATATAGTGGATGACCCTATTCAGCCTCTCTGGGTTGCTTAAAGATCCTATAGTTCCATCTCATCATCAAGTTGCAGACATACTCACGAAGGCATTACCAAGGCCAAGCTTCGAAGAATTCAACTCCAACCTTGGCTAGTATAATATTACGATCCATCTTAAGGAAGTGTGTAGAATTATTTTATATTGTCTTATTTTATTCTCTTATTCATGTAGAATAAATTATTTTCCATGTTTATTGTTTCCTTGTATTACTTTTCTTTTTCTTTCTTTTGAGACAACATATATTCATGTAATATGAAATTTATGGAGTAAGAAAAATTGAGGATCTTTTCTATCAAAACTACAAAAAAAGAAAAAAAAAAAAAAAAAAAAAAAAATATATATATATATATATATTTCTTAACCATCATAGATTGCCTTAGTGGTCAAAAAGGGCATTTGAGATCCAAGAGGTTATGAGTTTAATCCATGGTATCCACCTAACACGGTTTTGGTTGACATATTACATTTTCCCTTACCCATCAACTTAGCTTTTGGATTGATCGGTGGCTGAACATAATTCAATATAGTATCAAAATAGGAGGTCTTGAGTTCGAGTCCCTGCCAAGTCATTTCCTCCCTAGTTAAAATTGAATTCAACTTATAGGACATTCCTCAAATTTTTAAGCCCACAAGTGATGGGGGAGTTGGTTGACATAATTAAATTTTACTCCAACCCATCAGCCTAAGATTTTGGGTTGATTGGTGTTTTAACATAATTCAACACAAGGAAATACTTTTTTAGGGGTTTTCTTGACATCCAAATGTTGTAGATGGGATAAGACAGTATGTTCCGTGAGAATAGTCAAACACACATGGATAAAAAAACATGAGATTTTTTATAAGGAATTTTTTTATTGTAAATTTCACCTCCAAAAATCGATTTTTATTGATATAAATTGATCTAGACTCTTACATTTGGAAATCTATTCTATTTTAAGATTCTTCTTGAAGTCTCGAGTTTAAGTTCTTTTGTACAATTTCTCCTAAATTAACATTTTTTTTCTTTTTCTTTTTTTGTAGTTTACTTTGAAAGGGAAAAGTTATTCCAACATTTATAATTTTTATTCATCTATAAATTATTTTTTATTACAAAAAAAAGTATTTTTGTTCCAACTCCCTTTACGGTAAATGCCACTTAGCACATGTTTTGTGTATTCCCTTTTGTACTTTTTCCTATAATTTCATCACCTTTCATGTGTTTTTATTTAAAAAATATAATGATTGTTTGGGCAAGAAAATGAAATTGGCTTCTCTTTGTAATTTATAATTATCACATCATCATAGAAATTGATAAAAAAGCTAGCAAATGTAATTAGAAAATAGCAAACCATAAATGAGCTAACAAATGCGTGGGAATGTGTCCCACGAAGTGGTATGCCAAATAACCTCCCAGCTGCAACATTACTGCGTAAAAGAGAGAAGTGTGTTTTAGCTTAAATTGATAATTTGAAGCTACCAACAGAGATTGACGATCTATGTACATTTTCCTTATATTCACGAGTATTTAGACAAGTTTACTAGCATTTCAATTACCTCGCAGTATATATACTCAAAACTAATATAAAACGGAAAATTGTACTTCCTCTAACTAAGACATCAAGTACTTTAAGAATTTAAAAAATGAGAGGCTGATGCAAACTAATTTTAACAATCAGACCAAATAGATCAGACTGATGCACTCTTTTCCCCATATATTCTGTTTAAGCTTCCTCTTGAACTCACAGATGCTACCTTGTTTTCTCTTGAACTCACAGATGCTACCTTTTTTTTCTTGCAGATATTATATGATATGGGGTGAAGAGATGTGTCTTGAGGCTGACGGGCTATGGGAGGCAGTTGTTGGACCACAGTCTTCTCCTTAGACCTAGATGGACATTCTTTTGTATATTCTTATATTTGATTTCGGAATATTTATAATTTTATTTGAAGGGATCCCGACATGCTTGTATAGCGTTTTTTTTTTTTTTTTTTTTTTGCTTTTATAACGCTCTAATATAATTGTATTTTGCTTTGAATTTTGCTCTTTGTCTAATCCTTAGCTCTTCTATTTTGCTTAAAAATGAGTTTCATATATGTTTTAAGTAGCCTCCTTAGAAATTGAGGATCTTACATCTAATTTTGAAATCATTTTAAGCCTTGAAAATTCAAGAATCCCTGTTCTTTTCTTTTTTTTTTTTTTTGAAAAAGGCAACAAACTTTTCATTAAGAATATGAAAAAAGGTAAAGCTCAAAATTACAAACCCAAAAAGGGTCAAAAGTACCAACAATAATAAAAAAACAACCAGGTAAAAAGAACCGTCACTGTTCTATTAAGAGTTTGTTTTTTAAAGAACAGCGAGATTATTTGCCTGTGAAATTGAATTCAACAAGGGAAAGAAAAAAAAAAAATCCAAGCACTCCGACTATTGGGAAGTGGAAACTTTCCTAAAACCAGAAAACCTTTACAATGCCTAACTTTCTCGTCAACAAAAGGCCTACAAAAACACTTCCCATTCAAACTGTCAACTACTGTTTATATAGCCCAAACTTCTAACAACTCGCAACTAAACTAACGTATGAACCATAACAACCTAAAGGTTAATTTCCATAATTGAAGGCCTCACAAAATATTTATAAAATAATAAAGTAAAATATTATATGGGCATCGATTCCCAAATAGATGTACCTTAAATGAATAGTACTTGAAGAAAGGTATACAAAACAATTTTAAAGCAAGCTTATTGGCAGAGATGAAAAGCTACCTAGTTGCATCAAACCCTCCAAGATAGCAGTACTTCGAGGCACTAATTCCACCATCAGGTCCCTATAACCAAGTAAGGATTTCTCCTTGATGAGAATGAAAATGAACAAAATTCGATACTTCGAAGAAAGGAAGCAATGAAAGAAAATAGAAACCTGAGCTCTCCGAAGTCCAAACTCGAGAAGAAGTTTATCTTTTCCAGCGACAAATCGATGTCTAGCAGCATTTGTAGCAACCAGTGATGCATAGTTGATAAGATTTACAAATGGAGTTTCTAGTAGTTGAACCACCTGAAATAAAAATATGTAAATGTTAGTTGATATAATTAAGTTTATTCCAACCTATCAGCTTAAGCTTTTAGGTTGATTGATGGTTTACATTATTCAACATGGTATCAAAGCAAGAGATCTTGAGTTCGAACCCTTGCCAAGTCAATTCCTTCTCATTTAAAATTAATTCCACTTGTAGGACATTTCTAAAATTTCTAAGTCCACAAGTGAGGGGGAGTGTTAGTTGATATAATTAAATTTTCTCCAACCTATCAGTTTAAGCTTTTAGGTTGATTGGTAGTTTACATAATTCAACAATAAATTACGAGAATATATTGTTTACGAAGATATGAAAATATTCTTGGGTGAATAAAAATAAAAATAATAGGTTTCTGGATCAAATGTTAACTACTTCATCAAAGAACAAAATTTGATACTTACAGCAACTGGCCCTTCAACCCTTACTAGGGGCACCTTTGGGAAAACAACTGATCCCTCTGAAATAGCATAGACTTCAACATCAGAACAGTCAATTCCTCTGAGATACTGGTAGAATGCATCCTATATTTAATAAAAAAAAGAAGTTATTCATTCCTCTAAAATAATCAGTGCATTCAATTTATAATCAATAAGGGTTAACTCAACAAGCAAGTCATATTAAGCATAACCAAATTATCAAAATTGCATTTCAACTTTACTAGTAAGTATAACTAATATTTTGATAAATTAACTTAAACTATATGCGTGAGCGGCTTTATCTAATATAAGGAAATCATGCAAACTAATTATCTTTTAGTTCTTTTTAGATTAGAGAGATAAGCACGGAGATTATATTGATAAATGAAATGAAAAGCCCACCAAAGGTGGATTATAAGAAAGAATTCAAATTGCTTTGTGAAGTAGAGAGAATACGATATTGTTACAATGAATCTACATTGCTGTGTCCTAAACCTCTTACGTACATCCAAAAGTTAATTAGTATTTCTGTTTTTGTGGATTCGAAAATGAATTTAGCATGCCTTATCTTTATAATCATCAAGAGGTAAGGGTGCAGGTCTTTCTATGTTGTGTCGAACAAAGGAGGTAATATTTGGCCAATCGTATTAAGTTTTAAATCTTATAGAATGCAGCATCAGATTAATTTAAACATTAAGTGCTCTACCACATATACTTAAGTACAAGTTGATGTCTATCAACTACCACATGACATAGTCACTAAACTGGGTTACCTCACACGATGAAGGTAAGGACTTCTCGATAAATGAGATTTCCTCCTCTGTGAATTTGAAATTAGCAATAAGTCGTATGCACTCTTCTAAACCAGCAAAAATTGTATATTCACCACCAAAAGGATTCTTTCGAAAATATAAATCAAACCTGAACCACAGAAAATTAACAAAAAAGGCCTAATAAATAAAAATAAGCAAACTTCACCCTCAAAGACACCTCCAAACATGACACTTATAAGGCTTTGGAGGGCTAGTTTAGAACTTTTGATGAGAATGAAAACTTTGATTTACCCAGGTAAATCAACCAGGTTGGAAAAGGCATACTTTCAACTTCTAGTTATTGCAATAAATGTAAAATACAACTTGTTTCCTAGTCAAAAAAATAAATGTAAAATACAAGTAAAGGCCAAAACTAGATCTATTTATTAGAAAAGAATGTAAGAAACAGCCCATGCTTGAACAATTAACTAAACGACATTCTAATCTTTCTCTTTGGGATCTTTGTGGGCCATCCCTTTCAAGGATCAAAGAAGTTTTTATGGTTATCTTTCATTCATGCTTTCTTGTGGATTAATTAGCCAAATAGCCGGATCTTTAGAGAGGTTACCTGGTCTTTTGACAATCTCCTAGAGACAATTTTTACAACTATGTATTTTTAGAACATAGATAAGCACCTTCTTTCATCTTTGATCTTCCAGTTTATCTAGTTTTATTTTCAATAGGAAGTTTATCTTGCAACCTCTTTTTGGGTGTTTGGAGATTTTACTCCTTTATTACATAATATCAATGAAATTGTTTCCTTCAAAAAACAAAAGAAAAAAGAAGAAAACAATATCTAGGCCAAACATGAAGGTCATACAAAGTTAGCTGATGAGCCATTCAATGAATCCTTTTTATTAATGAGAAGCCCTTTTTTTCTTTATCTAAAAACCATGTTTTCATTAAGGAAAGAAATAATTCAAAGATAATACAAAAGGACAGCCTAGCAAAAAAAAAACTAACTAAAACAAAAGGAGCTCTAATCTAACAAAATGAGACAGGAAAAGGGTAAGAAAAACATGAAACTTCACCAGAGAAAAAACCTCGTCAAATTTGGTAAAGGATTAAATCAGTACGCAATTAATGCAAAGCCACCAAATCAGAATGTTAAACTCTTCAGAATTCACATGTTAACGTTCTTAATACATAAAATAAACAAAAAAAAAATCAAGCAGAAACAACTATTCCCTTCGATTCAATTTTACAAGTCCCCAACTCTAATGCAGCTAAGGTAGCAAAAAACGACAGCTGAACTAGTGAACAAACAAAATAGGGAAAGAAAAAAAAAATTTAGACAAATTTCACGCACTGACTGCTAAACACACAATTTTAATTCAAAACAAGAACATCATAAATGCGTATTATCAATTCCACATAGAAGAAAGAACTTACACAGCTCGCTCGTTATGCTTGCCGGCTTTCCAATAAGCATAAGCCATAGTGAACTGATAAAGATCGGTTAGCAGGGGAGTAACCATGGGGTTGGTAGGTCTATCCACCGCCCGAGTCGAACGATCGCTATTTCTAGGCCCGTTCGCTTCCACCTCCATTGGTAAAGATGGAAAACCTCGAGAGTTCAACACAATGAATGGAAGTTGGTAGCGAAATAATTGCAGAGCAGAACACAGAGAGAGGACGCGTGAGAAGAATTCAGCATAGACGAAGGCGGATACGACCTTGATAACCGAGGAGTGACATACTGTACACAAGAAAGAGGAGGCCGTTAGAGACGGCTAAAAAGAAGAGAGAAACTGCCACCTAAGTCAAAGTTGCATTATGGGTAATTTGTTTAAGAAATTTATTATAAAAATAAAATTAAAAAAAAAAATGGGTATCCGTTTGTTTTAGTGACGCAACGTGCTTTAGGATTTATTTTTTTTAACGTGGCAAACGGATAAAAATTAACAGAATATTTTTTAAACGTATTGCGTCTTTTCAAAGAAAAAGCATGTATGCTATTTTTTTTTTTTTTTTTTTTTATAGATTCTTAACTCTTTATTTTTTGTTTATTCTCCCCTATTTGATATTGAAGGAAAACTATTCTCATTTAGTTTATAAATATTAGTTTGTTAATTTATTTCATTTAAAATTGTGCATAAATTTAATTAAAATTTCTGTATAAATTTGTAATTTATTCCCTAATGAATGTATTGTAATCATTTGCATTTTTAAAAAATTCTTTAATTTTTTACATATAACTTGTTCTTAATGATATAAATTAGTAAAAAGAAAAATTTATATTCCAAAATTAATATTAATATATATTTAGTTTATTCAGAAAATAATGTAATAATTGATGAATGATTAGTAGTTTCTAACTGATGGCGCAGTTGGTTTTGGGCTTAGGTCCTGAAGGTATGCTTTCAAAAATAAACTCATTCTCATAAATTTCCCAATGTGTATATATACAAAAAACCCCAAAGTTATAACAATAGAACTTTGGCCAAAGCAAGTAGACACTAATGATACTACATCCACTCGATTAGTGGTATGCGACATGACGGTAAAAACTAATTAATGATCATCCAATGTCCAAACTTTCCCTTGTTTTCTTCCATTAAGGAGATCTAGGAACAATCCATTTAAGTAACTTTATCATTATCATTATTATTATCGTCATCAGAATTCATAATCTTTTGGTTTTTATTAGATCTCTCGTGGGCTCATTTAGATCACTTTATCAATTTTATAAAAATAAATTGTTGAATCATGAAATATTGAATTAAAAAAAATGATTAAGAATGTAAATCTTATTACATTGCTTCATCTACAAATGTAAATTCCTCTTCTAGAATGTCAATCTATCAGTTGAATACCAATAGCATAAATGAGACAGTCACCAAGAGAAAATGATGATGAAATTTGTGGATTTGAATTCGCCCAGTTGTACTTTCAACAATTAACAAATCAGAATGTTAATCAAATTGTACAAACGCTTGTAACGCCCCTCCCCCAACCCTCAACCTTTTTCACTTCAATGTTGCCTAATCAAAAGGGTGATAATAAATGTTGAGTCTAAACTTTCCGATGGAGGTAAGTAAATGATCTCCCCCTACAAGTTGATCCAAGAATAACACCTATGATCTATCATCAATGACTCTGTGAAAAGAGTTGCAAGAAAGAAAAAAAAACTTCGCGAGTCCCAAATGAATGGTTAAATTAAGCTACTTTCTTTGCTCGGCCGCTTGATGGAGCACCATCGTCCTTTTTTGACCCCGACGCCTCAGGCTTCCTAGCCCACGCTGGGGCTCGATCTGGCTCATATCTATAATCATAGAAAAGTTCCTCACCAGCACTGATTCTTTCCTTGGCAAAGATGCCAACCCGGTGATCTCCTGCAACCATGATGACCTGCAAATAATGGCTATCAGTTGAATGGAGGTTTATGGATGGGAAACAAACTTGGACGAACGGATGCATAGAATGTAAACGTACCTTGGCATAGCAGTTTGGATCTGGAGAATGATTGGCAAATTTTAATTTATCGCCCTTTCGGTATGCATCAAGAACAAACTAAACAAAGCATAAAAAAACATGTCACGAGTTGCATTGGAATTCCACGAGGCATTACCAAAACGAATAAACGAGTAAATGATGCCTCATGTTTTCCAACAGAGGCTGGGAACAGAAACGTGCCTGATCATTCAAATTGAACAGAAATGATGAGTTTTCCCGGTCATATATTTTTCCTCGTTTATCAGCCTCCCTATGAGAAATTGATTCACCAGTATACTCGCCGAGATATTCGTGTTTGCCAACACTATTCTGGAGGTCGCAACATTAATTTATCAAGCAGCAGCATTAGAAAATATTTATAATAGGTTTTTATTATTTATAGGAAACGATACTTTTCGTTGTTATATGAAAACAGTACAAAAGATTCCAGGATACATTATAGAAGGTGATACCAATGTGAGAAAAGAAAAAATAATCGGTACTTTTCGTTTATAATAGGTTCAACTTGACGTTACCTTTAGAAATGCTCCCCAACCCGAGACATCAGATCTTCCAAGTAACACCTGCAAATTTGAAACCAAATAAAAAACCAAAAGAATGATTGCATTTGACATTTTCTAACAACACCATCCCAACCGAAGAAATCTCAACAAAAACCATATTACTTATTTTCAACCTGATATTCCATGGAAAAGACATTACAACAGAAACTCAAAGTTTCTTTACTTTTTCTTTGAAATAGGGCTGTTCGTGGGTTAGCCATTAAGGCGTCTAGAATACACCTCTAATTTTTTGGGATTCAAATTTTTTCTACCCAAACAATCCAAGCCAATGTCCCCAATCAGACCATGAAACATTTGAGGATTGGTTCAAGTTTTTTGTTCCATATAAGAAACATATGCCTATAAAAAAAGATATAAAGTTGTCTTTCTCTACCTCTCTTGTGGTGTGCTCAAGGAAGATCTCCTTGGAGATTAGATGGTGAGCGTTTGTAGGCACGTTGATGTGCATTCTTGGATCCTCTGTTGGTCTCTGATGAGAGCTGGGAGGGGACGGTCGTGGGAGCTGGTTATGAAGCTGGTTGGAGAATTGTGTGGGTAAAGTTTCTTTCAAGGAAGTGTTGCCTGGTAAAGTGAGGCCGTGAAGGGGAGGAAGACTTCAAATAAAGGCAAAAAAGGGGATTGATCCAGGTTAGATATGACAAAGGAGGAATTGTCCGGGCTACTGAAGTATCCCTTTTGGCCATGGGAAATTAGAGCAGGGGAGAGTGAGGAGAATCGGTGAAAAGAGGGGGAAACAACGTGAAGGAAAGAGGAAGACGATTGAAAAGGACTCTTTGACGAGCCACTCATCGAAGAAGGTGATATTTCTCCCATCATCGGGTAAGAAGACTGAGAGACTTGTCAGAATGGTAAGGTCAGTTTGGGGAGCCATGACCTAAAACAATAGTTGTCAACAGAACTAGGACACATGGGAGGCTTGACGTAACAGGTGTACTTCATGCAGTTATTGCTTGGTAAAAAGTTTTTTTTATGACTGGGGAACTTGGAGCTTATGCTCCTCAAAACATGATGGCACCACTGGCTTGTCCCTAGGTTGTAGCACCGGGATACATCAAAGAATTGAGACACGAGAGGTGTTTACAATGTAATGTCATAGGCGTGTCTCAAACCTAGGACCTTGAGCGGAGCACACCTTCCAGGCCAAAGCCTTGAATCACCATGCCACCCCTCGGGGACAGTAATTAAAGCGAATCCCAATGGTCTCGAACCTGGGACCATGCAATTATTGCCTAGTACAAAGTAATTACAGTGAATGGAACAAAAAACCAAATCGGTTTGCCCGAACTAGTTTAGGTTCTGGATGCACCCCCAATTCGTTTGAACTGGTTTGAACTTTGGATCAGACCAGTGGTTCATTTAAATCGATTGGGTTCTAGGTTTGGATCATGGACCCCTATTTTCGGTTCTGTCTTTTACACTTTTATTTTTTCTCTATTGCATTCGGATTGCTTCTAGTGCAAGTTTGTTGGTGTTACGGTTTTCGTGTTGAATTTTTTATCGTTTGAGGATGGTTGAAAATATGTTTTGCTTTACTTTAGGGTAAGAAAAAGGGCATGTTGTTGGGTATTGCATGTTAGAACTAGTAGTTAAAGCAAGCACTTTATTTTTTGTGGTTTGGACTTTGGAGGCACGATTACGTCTGTTTTGTTGTCGATCCTCTCCTTTTTAACTTAGATGGGTCATGTACCTCAATAACATATATACTCCAAGAATTATCCCCTAAAGTACACCAAAAGTCTACTTTAGTGGTATCGACAACACGATGACCCTCAGTAGCATATATACTCCAAGAATTATTCCCCAAAGTGCATCAAAAGTCTACTTCGGTGGCATCGACTTCAACCTTCGATGGAATCTTTGTACTCAAGTTTTGCTAAGGTGTTAGGTTTTGATTAGGCTCATTACTGATCAGGGTAGCTTTGCTATTGGTTTTCTATTTGGTAGGTCACCTTCCAAACTGTGGTTCGTGGCTTGTGTCATTGTTGGGGGTTGTACCGTTAATAATTTGTCCTCTCAGAAGGTTAGGTAATAACGTTTGTACTTTCTCCTGGTTAATCTTTGATGTTTCCTTGTTTCAAAAAAAGAAAAGAAAGAAACGTACGCATTTCCTAAACCAACTACAACAACCCCCTTTTCACCTCATGTTCCAAATATCTGCTCAAAACATGACACAGTTCTAGAAACAAGAAGTGAAACCAAAATTCTTCTCCTTAGTTTTCCTGCTAATGAAAAGTGGGAAATTTGAGTCAGCAATGCATCTTTCTTTCATGGCCAACTCAAAATCTTGCTCGTGAATAATTCAACGAGTTGGAGGCAAAGCTTGATCAGAAAGCTAATGGTTGTAGACATCTTCAACTCAATTCTTGGTGCATCAGATTTTGAGGATAAAAATTTGAGAGAAAAAGTTGTTATTTCTTTCAAAGAACAGTTTAAAATATATAGCATTTAAGTTTGATCCAAATTGAGTAGAAATAAATGAAAAGAAAAGTAAGATGTGATTACTCTTTGTTGTTGTTTAAGAAGAAGCTTCATGTTCCTGCACTCATAATTATCACCTCTTTGGTAGGGAACTCCAAGAGTACCATCACCACAGCTACAAAGGCAAGTTGCACCATAAGTCAAGGATATTAAAAATCATATTGAATAGGAGGAGAAGAGCCGCAATGAAATGATCAAAGCAAAATGCAATAACTAGATGATGCATCACATTCGCAATCATGCACACAAGTACCCAAATTATAAATATTCCCAAGAAAAAAAAAACAATTAAATTTAAAATATAAATATCCCAAACCTATAGTAACAAGGATTACTCTGTTAATAGCTAAATTTAGGGAGATAATAACCTAAAAAATGTATTACAATTATTACACAAAAAACACATGGATGCACTGACAGATGAGTGTAATATGTTCGTGTTCATGTATGTGCATGTGTTAAGCATACACAAAATCATGTGATGACACAAATAAGGAATATAACCAATCACAGTCTTCCTGAAAATCTTGCTTAAAATTTGTTTGATTCTCGCCAAATGTATAGCTCATTACAAATAACTAATTACATTTGATATTCTCATCTGCGGAATTGGTAAATTGAATCCATTGAAATTTGCGAACAAATTAAACAAGATCTAAATAAAATAAAAAGCAATACATTCCAGTAATAACCTTTAGCATCAATAAAACATAAACAGATACTTGGTTTCTTTTAGAACGTAAAATAACAAACCAAGTCCATACAGATTAACATCATTGCCAAAGATGTTATGATTTCAATGTGCTTTTTTTTTTCTCTTTCACAGCCATGTTATAAACACCTAAATAATAAAAATCTTATTTTTGAATTTAGTTCAAAACTAATGATTGTTTTGTCATATCAAAAACTATTTGGAAATAGGTTTTCTGTTATTGCGTTTACATTTATTTTTTTGTATCAAATATAATGAACCTAAATCAATTAATATTGAAGTAACCTAGTTTAGGAATAATTCGGATACTTTTGATATTTTATGTGAATTTGGAATGCTTCAAATACTTTTTATTTTATGCAAAGAAATTTTTTCCAACCATCAACCATATACAGTTTTAGGGTAAAAGACAATAACCATCAGCCAGATACTAAAACTGCAAAATATTACTCTTATTTTCTACTGTTTTTAGTTCTCGGAAACTTTTCGAGATCATATGGCCAATTAGTTTCCCAAACTAAATGCCATTTCATGTTGTTTTATTGAAATGGGATGTTGTTTCATTTTTTCTTTAAACAAGATTTCATTGAGAAAATGAAAAGAAGCAAGCTTCGGATACAAACCTCAAAAAGAGGGAGAAAAAACAAGAGATAAAGAAGAGCAAAAAGATGGACTATTTCATGTTTATAAAAGTTCAAAACACAAAGTATTCTCAAATATAGCTTAACAAACATACGTATACTAACCAAAAACATAAATTAAAATTCTGAAAACTTGTCTTTTTCGGAGAAGAAAAATTCTGAAATTTTTTCGTTGTTGCTTAACAACTCTTAATGGAGAACCAAAAGGAAAAAAGATCAATAATCGTTTTCCAATCCAAGCCAAAGACACGAGGGGACCAACTACCTAAATCCAAAATAATCTGATACGACCCCGGCTATACGGGTTTATTCTCGTAGATCGAAGACCGGCAATCGGGGGTGAAGGATGAAAGACAGAAGGGCATTATTGTCTTTTACTTGTTATTAGGTTTTAGGGCAAACTACTGTGTTACTTTATTATTTTCCGTATTTCTTTATTTCAGTTATTAGAAGGAGGTATAAATAGCCTCTACAGAATTAGGGTTTGTTTTATGCCATTATTTCATAATTTGTCTTCTCAGGGAGAAACTAGGAGAGTTCCAAGGCTTCTCGAAAGCCTTAGGGTTTGAATAAAAGTTCAGTGTTAGTTGATTCTTATCATAATCTACTGAGGTATGTACAGATCCTTGTTAACTTATTATAGTAACATAGTCCCTTATCATTTATTTTGTAAATAACATATTCCTAGACGATTGAAAGAAACTTTGAACTCACCTGACCCAACAATTTCTACAAACATCTGGATCACATTCTCTGTCAGCTGCAAAGCAAGGGCATTGACGACTACGACATTGACTTTTAGCACAATGACATCCTCTAAAACGATTCTTGCAACTCTTAGGGCACCTTCAAATGTCAATTGAAAGATAAAAATACAAATGAATCACTAATATCTCCTACAAAATGATGCATCTATCAGAAAATAGTTGTAATAAAATTAGGATAAACCTAATGAGAATCGTTAAGAGGACTGAAAATATATAGAAAAAACACTATGAAAAAGAAACGAAATTCAAATGACATCCCCATTCTGGACGCTCTTTTTCCTTATTCCTTTTGGTAAGTATTCAGCTCTTTAATTGGGAATGATCACTCCAAAGACATTTATGAAGGCTTCAAAGTGGGTAAAAGATAAGGTTCACATCCTTTGCTTCAGATTGCGAACGGTATGGCACCATACCTTGCTCTTTTGCAAGAAGTGACAAAATGTTTGATGTTCTCATTCAGACCATTGAGTTATTTCAGGTGAAATTGCTTCACTCTCTCTCTTTCCAGAGGGGAAGGATGAATTTATGCAATTCGGCTCTATCATCCAATTCGGTACTATCTTCTATCCTCTTAATATGTCCATTTTTCTCATCACATGCTATCTTCGATTACTATTGAAATAAAAAGATTTTTTCGAGCTTTTATAACTGGGAAGGTAGTGTGCTGGAAGTAAACTACCATTTGGTTAGAGATGGAAATTAGTTTCAAAAGTTCAAAATCAAGGTGGCATTGGTATTGAAACACTAAATCACCAGAATTTGGCTTTCAACTGTACATGGTGTTGGCTTTCAACACTAGCATCCATGGTTCTAGCCATTTTGATTGGCACACTTCGGGCAGATCTAGTTCAAGTTTTGAAGTCCTTGGGTAAGCATTAACAAGACTTAAAAAATTGTAGATTCACTAGCGCAGTGTAAATTGGGCACTGGGAACAGAAATCTGTTTTAGCATGATCCTTGGCTTAAAAATAAAATTTTAAAGGAAGTCTTCCACAACTTGTTTTCAGTTTCTTCAAATCCTGAAGGTACTGTTTCTTGATTTCGGGATTTTTCACCCTCTTCTTGGAGCTAGGTTTTCATAAGGCTTCTAAGGACTAGAATTAATTGATTTTCAAGGGCCTATACTATTTCTTACAGATGTTTCGCTGCAAACTTATGAAGATTCCAAAATCTGGTTTACTGAAGCTTCTAGGATATTTTCAGTAAAATCATTGACTGATTTTTTAGCATCTTCCACCAATATGTACAAGGCTCTATTCACTGCTATCTGGAAATCTAAAAGCCCAAAGGAAGAAAATATTTTTTCTAAATTTTGATCAATGGGCAACTGAATTTCTCGGAAGTATTGAAAAGAAAACTCCCCAACCAAGGTCTCCTCCTTCAATATATTTTTATGTTTTTTGAAAGAATCACTGTTGAATTATGTCAATCAATAATGAACCCAAAAGCTTGGTAGTTTAACATAATTCAACATTCACTCATTCACCTACCGTTCTATAGTGCCTTCTCAGGTTTGTGTTGGTTCAAGCTCTTTGGCATTTTTAATGTGCATTAGGTCTTCTCCAATAGGGTAGAAGAAAATGTCTCTCAGCTTCCTATGGGGCCTCAAGTCACCAAGCAAATTTACTGTAGGTAAATGCAGTCAAAGCCATTTATTCCAAGGAAAAGAAATCAAAGAATCTTCTATAATTTAAGACTCTTGGCCACACAGATTTGATTTAGCCGTCTTAGGCATCTAAATGGAGTTCTTTTGAAAGCCTTTGTTGGCTACTCTTTGCAAAAACATCGCTCGCAACTGGGAAGCTTTCCTTCATCGCCTTTAGTTTTTCAGTCGCATTTCCTGCTCTTTTTATGTACTGCTTTCTATTTCTCTTTTCTCTTTTTCACTCCCTGCGGAGTTTATCTTTAAGCCTTAGACTCATCAAAGTAAATATCAATTATTAATTGATTTCTGAATCAAAGGGCTCACCCACAGTACTTCTCGCAGCAAGTGCCATTTAAAAGACAGGCACACTGCTTTCCACACGCAGTTTGGCAATTACATGGATTATACTGTCTGCACGGCTGATCTTTCCTTTCAGTTATTCGCTTCCGAATTGAATGGTAAGCAGCAGATTTCCAAGTATATTTCAGTCGACGAACTCTACCTCTTCTACGTAAGAACCTTGACCTTCTTCTTACCTCATTATTACCCTGAAAATTTCAACATTGAACTTAGTATAAGAGGAGAAATGTAGATGAAGATTAAAAAAATGGAGCATGGGAGAAGTAAATATAAGCTGTTTTTTTTTTAATTCAACAATATTAGGGGTCGGGGATTTGAACACATGACTAGTTGCTCTGGTTAGAAGAAACAAATTGGAAACTTGCTAATCATGTTTCTAGAACCCACCTTGGCATAACCTTCAAGATGAGAATTTGAACCGTCGCCCACTTGGCTGCCATTCTTGTTCTCAGAATAATTCATGTGTTGAAAAATTTCCCAACAGGTCTTCATCCCATTTAGTAAATTTCTTGCTATTAAACAGCTGTATGAAAGATAAATACCATGTATTTATGATGAGAAACCATATACATAAACTCAAATTGTAAAGTAAAAAATATCGATTGCAAATTGTATTGTATCTATTTAACTGATGGACTAGTCTAATTAACGCTTCTGGATTTCCATGGCTTCCAAATTAATACTTTGCACTCCAAATTCAAGATACTAAAAAGAATTCCAAGGAAATAACTGAGATATTTTATCATACATTATAAATCTATAACCCCAGCCAGAAAAGATATGCATTTTTTTCATATTATGAGCGTCCAGCTACGTGCACCTTGAGTAATATTACGTGACAGCTGTTTGACCCTACAACATTTGGTTGTCAAGGTAACTTATAAGAAATTAACTCCTAGAAAAATAGTCGCCATAGATTGAACCTATAAATTGTAAGCACTTTATGATTTATAAGACTCTTATTCGACCATTAGGTCAATCCATGATGGTTAGAAAAGATATGCATTAGCCAAGGAAAATGAAAAACTTCAATAATGCCTAGAAGCCTAAATGACGTAGGATTAAAATAGTTTCTCCATTATCGTTTCACAGGAAAGCAAAACCATTGGAAAAAACTACTAAAGAAGAACAGAGCATTTAAAATCGAGCCCATGTGGAATAACATCAGTATGATAAGCTAAAGTTTGCATATGAAAACGTAACTGTATTTACAGACCTGTTCCTACCAAAAACCTCAATGCCCTTGTCATAAAGACCTTTTTCAATAGCTTTCCAAGATTTATCATCTGTCATGTCCTGCTTGCATAAATTTTCACCCACATGCTCTTCCTTTCTCGAGTTGTCATCACAACTGCCAACGGGTAGAAGAGAAACTATTGTATTTGATGAATTATTCAGTGTTTCTTTCTGCTCCAATTTATTGCATTTCTGATGGGATTCCCTCCTAGATCTTCCAGGTGTAAGAGATCTAATGTTCTTACGTGAAGAAGAACTGGTATCATCATTTTCTTTACATGAACTAGATTTTAGTTTCACATCATTTGTATAAAGACCTACACTAGCCAGAGATTCTGACTCGGAAGCAACCATTTTCTTCTGCCTCTTCTTCTGCATGCAAATGAGAACACGCTCAGCGACACGCTTGCTGTTCCTTTTTCGAATCCCACCCCCTCCAGTAATCTTAGAATTTGGAGGTGGTGATTGATGCACAGTATTCCTATCCTGCCTTGGTCCATTCTCTGACTCACTGCTTTCCGATATATTCTTTGCATTTGATGAGGCACTTTCACTTTGATAGGATTTTGCCCTTCTTCGAATAGTTTTACAAGAAGATTTCTTTTTTGTTGAGATTTGAGCGCCAGTACCATCAGATGACAGAGGATGTTTTTCTTCCATGTCACTGCGAAGTGGAGAACCCCCAGTACCATTTTTTTCTGATTTTAGTACCTGTAGAAAAAGGTACAGAAGGTTTACTACTCATATGGAAATAGTGTACAATAATTAAACTAAGGAAATCATAATAGTTAGAAAAATTAACACATACTGATCGATAGCACAGTGGACCGCAGGGTGCATTTTCGTCACCTACTATCCATTTAGGTTGTTTCTCAGCCTGAGTTTTTTATAGAGAACAGTAATTTCTATCAATGACAATAATAATTAATATCTATTAATATATGTACAACAAAATATACAAAAGCTTAAAGCCATGAACCTAAGTTCTATGTTAAATCACCTAATACCATGTTGAACTATATTAAATCACCAATCAACCTAAAAGCTTAAAGATGATAAGTTGGGGTAAATTTAATTATATCAAAGTGTTACTGAAATATACGTAGAATTAGAAAATTTAGACAAAAAAACATGTAGATACATGATCTTTTAGCTATTGCTTATAGGAAAAAACAGAACAACACCTATAGGATTTACGCGACAAGACTTGGTTGTGATTGGAGGGCAATGCGATGTAGTAATAAGACTAGAGTCATGGACCTAAGTTTTATGTTGTTAACGTTTAGCTTTTGTTTATAGCCATTACCTTGAAGTTTTGGGGTGTTACATGAATATACGAGGAACTAGAAAAACAAAAATAAAATTGTCAAAAAGTGTGTGTGTGTATATATATAAATAAAATCTTTTAAAAAAAAAAAACATATAAATAAATAAAACATGTCGATACATGATCTTTTAGCATAAACTTACAGGAAAAACAAGATCCTGGGAACAACCATGTAGTCTACAATCAAAGACCTGCAGCAATAAAAGCGTACAAAATGTTGAGTACAAGACTATAGGCACAATTTTAAGAAGCATAACTACAGAAAACTTACAAGGCAACGGCGGCAAAATAGATTGTCGAAGGAATCAAGAGCTGCATCCAGATCTTTATCAAGAAAAGAATTACCAATATGCAAGATCTTCTCATTGATCCTAGTATTAGAACACCCTACTGCTTTTTCTACCTGGGTAAGCACTTCATATCTTGCCTGTATAAGATGTTTGATGGTGTTTCATATCTCTATAAAGCCACACAAAGCAAAAGGGAAACGGCTGGACCAAAGCTTACACTATGACCAGATTTATCAAGTGGAGCAGCGAAGAGAAGAAGCTTGTTTAAAATTAATATTATGTGATACATGTGAACCATAAAAAGTCCATACCTTTATTTCACCAGGACTTCTAGAGAAACAACTAGCAAGAGACTCTAGCACCAGATCAGATGAACCAATTTCTTTAATCGTCAATCTGCCAAGGTAAATAATAGCTTATCTTCACTTATCATATAGTTTTTGCAAAGAAAAAAATTCCAGTGTATTTGTGCATCATACATCAAATTGAATCGTTTAACTTAACAAAAATATTTAGCAATTAGCGTACACATTCAACAACAGTAATTGGAAAAGTTCTCTGACGATTCTCCATCAGCAATCACAGGAGAAAATTTTATGATGCTATATGTGCTGCAGAAAAATCAATGAGAATTAGAAACGGTCCTAGCGGTCAAGAGGGGCCTTCGGAAACAAAGGGATGATGAGTTCAATACACGATAGCCACCAACCTAGGAATTAATTTCCTATAGATTATTTTGACATCTAAATGTTGTAGGGTGAGACGGTACATCACCGATAAAAAAACAAAAATCAGTAGTGGTTTCTCTAAAATCGGAGGAATGTATGCTTTACTAGACATAATAGAGGGAAATCTTTAATACCGCAAACTATTCTTCGACGAAGCAACTTCTTCCAAGTCAACTCCACTTTTTTCCTCTTTGACTAAACTCTTTTCTTTTTTATTTTGATGTAAGAAACAAAAATATTAAGTTTTGAGTTTATAATAGAAACATTGCGGGCTGAATTCCACTAAGTTCCTAAAATCATTGAGATTTAAATTACCTACAAGTGCTAAAGTTTCATGAATCATCTTTGGTTTTGCATAATAGAAACTTCTACATTTTTATATTGAACCAAACTTTTATTAAGAAAAAAAATGAATGAATAAAACAAAGGGCATACCAATGATGCATGGAAGAAAGAAGAGGCTTTTGTGGCAAGCTAGCGCGTGTCATCTTGTGAGGCTTTGGGAAGAGAACCATGGAATTTGTGGAGGGTTTGCAAAATCTATTATTGATCGGGCCTCATTAGATTCTTCATTTCTCTCTAGGCCTCTGTTTCCAAGGCATTTTGTTTTGTTTTGTTTTTTTTTTTGCAAGATAACAACCAACTTTTCATTGTATATGTGAAAAGAGACATGCTCAAAATACAAACACCAATATAAAGAGAGAATGAAACTAAACAACAAAAGGCAAAAGCAAAACACAGACAATTTGATTGTACTAACCGAAGTATATAGTCTTCGGATTCCACAAAATCTCTCTTTTCCCCTTCATCCTCGATTGCTTCTTCCTCACTGTCACTGCATATAAGGGCTTCTCCTCCACTTTGACCATAATAAATTCTACGACGACCAACCACTGATTGATCTTCAGTCATTCTTTGATTCCTGAGCCAAAAATCACCAAATATTAGTGAGACAAATAGTTCATGTTCTGGAGGTAAGTTTTACCCGTAAGAAAAAAAAAAAGATTGGTGCAAAAAATAACAAAGGTACTGAAATGTGAAAACAATGCATCCCAATTGTAAAAAATGTCAACTCAATTTTTCTTAGAGAGGTTGCAATGCTGAAAGAGCAGATTAGAATGACCAAGATTTCAGCCCGGCAGTGAAAAGGAGAACTCACATTTTTCGTAGATACATTGTTTGATTTTTTTCCATCCAAGATATATACATGATAAATTTTTATTTTAAATGACACTTGCCATAAAGTATGGCAAGCATGGGCATCAGAAAATGCTACGAGCCTATAACCCAGTCTTGCACATAAAAAAAGATCAACCCCACTAGACGTTTATACTTAAAATTATCATGTGCTAAAATGTTCCAAAACAGAAAAAAAAAATCCAGTATTCTAACAAAAATAGAAACTACTATTCAGATTAAGGATTGAACAAGATCTAATATTTTAGTTATAAAGTGTTATACAACCCCTAAGACTCTACATCATACTGGTTAACTACAAGCACACACATCATAAACTTATGGGTTTGAGCCGTTGTGACAATTCAAATAATACAAACTAATTAGAGAAATTGCAGTGTAAAAATATAAGGAAACAATGAAGAAATTTTACAAACCTGTCCAAAAATATCCATGTAGTATAAGGAGGTAATCTTTTAACTTCAGGGAGCTTAATAGGCCGTACAGCATTTCTAACTGCAACATTAGATCCAAGAAGAACTGCAGAAGATGCATGGTCATCTTCTTCAGATCGGTCATTTTCCCTTTCACTTACATCTATACCATTCTGCATATCGAGGGCATCTTTCTGCCTCTTTGCCAATAGATCCACCCCTTTATCTGAATCATGTACATTTCCTATCCTTCCTTCTGTTGATGATTTCAGCAAAAGGGTGGTAATGCCGATCAACTTCTGCTTATTTTCTTCCATTCTTTTCTGAAAATTAAGAAAAATTCAATAGACATTAATATTGATACTAGAAGGTACTCGTGAAATGGAAAAAAATGGAAAAAAAATTGTAAAAAAAATGTTAGTGAGAGAGTAAATAAATGGAGAAAATTAAAAAATAAAAACATTTTAAAAAATGAGAAGCCCCCACATTTATTTAGAAAATTATTTTAATTATTTCAATTTATTTATTGTATTAAAATCTCAATTTCCAAGATTCGTCATTTCTTTTACTTTTCCTTCTCCCGGTTTACTTCTTAACACACTTTCTTTAATTTGCGCAATTTTTTTATGATAGCACCACTAGTCCATCTCTAGGCTACGACGCTGTGATACATCAGAGGAATGAAAACATAGGAGGTGTCTACAAATTAATGTCACAAGTGAATCTCAAACCTCGACTACCTTATCCACAAAATTATAGAAATCTTTGATCTTCATTTCGTTTCTTCTCATAAAATCTACCTGAGCTATGTGTCACAGTCTTGTTTGTCCAGTGTGTGTTCCACATGGCCGCATGAACCTCTAGACCCCTTTTTATCATGCTTTTCTAGTATAGGATTTACTTTTCATGTCATTGTAATTTTCTTTATGTTTTGGAGTCGTATGACTCCTCGCCCTTTTTGACGTTCAAGCCTGCCACATCAAATATGTGCCAGAATGTACTATAGGGGGTATAACTCTTGAAGCTTCCCTCCTACTAAGCTATTATATGATGAATGCAAGCTAGTTGTTGTGTCTCTTATTGCATCTTGTCATATACCTTTCAAAGACAAAACGTATTTCAAAACGTTCTTTCTCTCTCTTTCAAAAACCTTTTCACGAGGCCCATGATATAGGTATCCCCCGTTGTGCCACCCGCTCTGCGATTTTCGTTCGGCTGACTTGCTCACCGGGTTAGAGCAGGTACCTCACGATCGCTTTGCAGCGACAACGAAGTTGGATCGTGATACTATGCAACCAGAAAGAGAAACCGGTGTTTTCAAGGCCATCGTCTTTCCTTGCTTGTTGCCAAAGGCTATGCGCATAGAGGATATTGCACCTCTAAAGAAGTTGTGGCAAGCGTCTTCAACCAGTGTTTTCAAGGCCATTGTCGTACCTCGCCTATAGCTATAGGCTATGCGCATAGAGGATATTGCACCTCTAAAGAAGTCATGGCCAGCGAATTCGACCAATGTTTTCGAGAACATCGCCTTTCCTCGTCATATTGCGTGTTGCACCGCCTTCGCCTCAAACGAAGGTATAACTTAATATCCATGAAAATTACTTATATTTAGCTCATAAAAAAACCCAACAACCATGCAAACGTCTTTATTTAAAGGCACTAGATATGTTTAATTATTTTTTAAAATTATTTATATATAAATATATTTTAAATTATTTTTTATTTTTATTCGAAGTTATTTGATGTAGAATCATAGCTTTTTGCTGAACTTTTGGTTAACTTTAATTTTTTTTTACAGTAATAATAATTTAATATGTACTGTATATCTAATAACAAAATAATATGTATGATTTATTATGCTTTTAATTTGTAATTTTTAGTATTATTCAATAAGAATTTGAAAAATTTTATGGGAATAAGAAATATATTTTATATATCAATTTATGTTCTAAATGTAATATTTAATTATGCATTTATTTGTTGCATCTTGCGCAAGTCTAGCATTTTTGTCGCATCTTACCATGAGGCAATCAAAGAGAGTGTCGCATTGAGTTGCGCATTACAAGAAACTTAGAATCCTTTTTCCCAGGCTGAACGCTTTTTCTTAAGCGAATGTGTTGTCAATGTAGCACCAAAATGGTTACCATATATTTTGTTTGTTTTTTTTTGCTTTGATTGTTGAATGGAATTCGGAACCTTGAACTGTAACATACCGACTGTAACGCCCATAGCCTAGGATTCGGATGAGGTCTTGGAATCCGGATCTGGCCCCTTTGGACCCTTGCATTCCCCTACATCCCCTGCGACCCGGCCACGCTAACTACTTGCCTCTAAGCGCTTCTAAGAGTGAAAACTATCCCCACAGACCATCACGGGTCCTTTTAGCATGTTTTGTCCTCACTTACATGCATCCTAAGAAAATCCCTAGGAGGTCACCCAATCTAAGATTACTCCAAGCTAAGCACGCTTAACTATGAAATTCTTTCGATTGAGCCACCGAAAAGGAAGTTGCACATTGATGGTATATGTAGTACAAATCAATTCTCTTAAGCCTTTCTTAACCATGGGGCTATATCTCCCAAGATCCCTCTCATTCGGATGTGGACTTGGTACATTCATGTACCGCTCTTAACCGCGGGCGTTACACCGACAATTAACAATTCATAGTAACATACCTACAATTTACAATTCATAGATGCACTTTGAATCATTTTGTATAAGTTTTGATTTGAATCAGAATCGTACATTCGAATCATGAAGCATGCAATTTTGATAACAGTGGATACCAAAAGCACAACAAAACTCAATTTTATTTTATCTAAAGAAAACAAAAATTTAGGCAAGATAATAAAAGCACCTGTATGTAGCTACAACGTTCATCAGCAACTTGCTTCTTTAGAAACTCGATGACTGATAAGATCTCCTTAGGAGTAGGATCTTGTCCTGGTAGTTTTATTGCCTATGGAAACAGCAGAAAGTTAAACATTTCAAATAAAGTTAGCTCCTATAGAATGAAAATGATGAGCTAATTTATTTCTCTTTTATCTCTTTCAATTAAATTAAATAGGCTTAGGCTATACTTAAAACATGGGGGTCAACAAAAATATTGTAGATAATGTATGGTAAACACTCCCATAGAAAGTGAAACTTAGATATTAAAGAAAAACTAATGTATACTTTTTCAGAAGAAATATGGAGTTACAAAAAGGCCATCCATTTCGCCAAAAGCATATAAAGACAACAATCGGAGCAAGATGCTTGCATTTACACCAAGATGCTTGCATTTAGAAAATAACATGAATAGAAAACAAAACGATGAAAATTGTCACCACATTCCATAAATTAAAAACATTGCAGATTTTGCAGTGCTCATCAACGTAGAAAGACGAGGAATTGATATTAAAATTTCCAGATGTTGGAAATTTAACAAAGCAGCTATGAACCAAGCATCTCATCAAAATGTTAAACAAATCTCAAACAAGAGGATCAAAAGCCAACCATCTCACAAGTCTAATCACAAAACAAAACTCCAAAATGAATAAAAAAAAGGGTAAAAGATTCACATCCGCAACTACAATTCAAAATATGGGTAATGGAAAAGAAGCAAAATGAAGTTCATTACGCTGTAGCCATCGTGCAATTCGGATCTGCCGGCTGAAGATGAAGGCAAAGAAGCCTTCGACGCCATTGACTCTGGCGAAGCTGCCGAAGAAAACTTAAACCCGAATCCACAATGGGGGTTCGGATCGGGGTCGAATTCATACAATGGGAAACAAAAATCCGAAGCAAATCTCTAAATGGGTAATCGAAAAAACCCTAAAGTCAAGCCAAGATCAGGAACCTTTCAAAAAGGGTGGAATAGATGGCGAAGTTTTGTTTTGAATTATACACTGTAACAGAAGCTAGAGCCTCTGAAGAAACCCAGTTCTGAGCCTCTTGTCCAATGGTTGAATATCTCGCCACTCTGGACCAAAAGCTGGATTTTTTTTTTCAGAGATGATGTTAAACTAAGGTATTGGCAAATCAAGCTTTGGATTATGAGAGTGTTAGAAGGTGTTTGGACAGGAATGCTAGAGCGTTTGTTTTGCAGTTTCATGAAGTTATTAAAAATTAATTTGGCTAATTATCAAACATATCCGTATACTTTCGGACTTTTTTTAACATTGCTCTGAAACTTTGAAAAGTTCCACAAATACCTTTGAATTTTACCAAAATGTTTCAAAATTACCTTTGCAGTTAAATTTGGATAAAAATTGTTAATGTTTTGTTTCAAAAATGCCTATGAATTTTAAAAAGTTTGAAAAATACTCTCCGCTATGAAAACTTTTAGTTTAAAAAGTCATTGAATGTTAACTTAAACTAACTAATATTTTTAGACTAATTGTACGGTTAGTTGTATCGTGCTTTAAATTTTCACGTTTAATCTTATATTAGCAATTGATGAAAAGAAATCAAATGTTTAAATAATTGTCTTGGAGGTTACTTAGAATCAATCGACCTTAGGGGAGTCTTAATCTTCATGGCCGATCATTTGAGGTTGTAACCTTCTTGATGTAATTCTTGGATGCTACACCTTATGGATGTAACGATCCTAAATGTAACTTGGACTCAGTCAATTCTTGAGGGGTCTTGACCTCCATGGGTGACACATAAGGGAACTCTTACCTCCTTTGCATATCCCTTGAGGGTCGGACTTCCTTTTGGCTTGGCTTAGAGGGGTCCTAGCCTCTTTGGCCGACCCCCTAGGGGTACTGGCCGCCTTGGTCGACCCCCGGGGGTCCTAGCCTACATGGTTATTCCCTGGGAAACTTTAGGCTCCTCTACCGACCATTGAGGTTGGACTTCCCTTTGGCTGACCCTTTAGGGACTGGACTTCTTGGTGTAGCTTTTGACTGTTACAAACGGCCTTGAATGTTATTTAGACTCGATTCATCCATAGGGGGTCCTAACCTCCATGGTCACCCACGTGGGAGCCTTTGCCCTCTTAGTGCAACAACCTTAAGTGTTACTTAGACTCGGTAAACCCCTCGGGTCGACCCTCATGAGGGCTTTGGCCTCCTTTGCGACCCCTAGGGGTTGGACTTGTCTTCGGAATCGTCCAAAAGGAAATTTGACCTTTAAAGAGTCGGCAAAAGAGTTCATAGTAAGAATTATATACGTTTATCATCGTATGAAAAAATATATATATAAGTGAGAAAGGAGAATATTTATTTTTAAGTAAGATTTTTTTAAAAATATTTTCTATAAAATAATTATTTTGGAGTAAGGATTAAAAAATATATATATATATATATATATGTAGGGTCAATGACATATCTATTCAAACAAATTTGTTAACATTTTTCATTTAAAATATAATGGTGAATTTGTTTTATATTTTTTTTAAACTTCTTAAAGTTAAAGGGAATTTTTTAAACCAAATTTTAACTGTTTCCATCCAAATTTAACGGAAACGGCATTTCTGAAACATTTGATAAAGTTCAGGGGTATTTGTGAAATTTTTTAAAGTTCGAGGACAATATTAAAAAACCCCTAAAGTATAGGGGTATGTTTGATAATTTAGCTAAGGAATTTTTACAATTCATCTTCAATCAAAAACACTAAATTACTAAAAATAATCGATAATTTCTAACTATTTCAAATAACCATTTATTATAATCACATATTTCTAATAATTCGCTTATAATCATTTATTTATAACCACTCATTTCTAACTCATCAAAATAATCACTCATTTTTTTACTTTATCCAAACTAATTATTATATGTAATAAGTCTATAGAAGTATCATCCAAACTAAATATTAACTGCAATTTCTCTATAAATAATAACATTCAAATGAGTTATTACTAAAACTCGAATCTCTATTCACTCAAAATAATCGTTCATTTACAATCACTTAAAATAATAACTCCACAATTCTACATTCAAACACCTTCTTTGGGTAATTATAGATGTTAGATATTATGAATGATTATAAGTTTGAATATTAGTAATAGTTTATTTGGATTAAACTATTTCTGAGAAGTTGCAGTTAATATCTCGTCAAAATGATGATTTTTTGTAGAGAGATAATAGGTCATTTGAATGTTGTTAGAAATGAGTAATTAGGTTGAAATGTTGTGAACCGAAAACGTTGATAGCATAGTGATTTCATTATTTGATGTTTATCCAGTTTACATCAATGTCACGAGTTCAATCCTGAAAATCAATATTTGATGTTTGATTTATTTGAGAGCTATACCATCCTCGAAAAATTGTGAAATATATATATATATATACCAACATTTGTTGTACACATAGGAGAGACTCTTGGACCCAGCTATGGAACACCTCAAATATTATCACACTATCTTCCATTCATACTACAATATTTGGATGTCAGCAACTCAGCATACATTCATTAGTAATGTCAAATGTTCATCAAATGGATACAAAGTGCAATGCTGTTTGGGCATGAGTTATCATATGTACAGAAAAAGTTCATCTCAAGCATTACAAAACCTGGAAAATTAGCAACCATCCAACCCCTTATTATCTACCTATCCCTAGTTATGCAACAAACCAAACAACAATCAAAACAAAAACCAGAAGTCAAATAAGTAAAAGAAACCTTAGCTGTCAATCTTGTCATTTAACTTGTTATTCAGTTCACTGCTTCATTCCTTCTCCTCATGCGGCAAATAGAAGCGCTTTTTTCTGGCACCGGACTTTCTTCTTTCTCCATAAGAGTTTTCTCCACAACCCCCCATCTACCCGCTTCCTGCTCGGCACAATAGCCAAATTACCAACTGTATCTTTGTTGGCTCCACTTTTATGTCCATTCCATATGAGGATTGCTTTCTGTGGATCGATCGCTTTATCGAGGTCTGGCGTTGAAGTGTGATTGGCATCAACTTCTACGGGCTTCAAAATTTTATGATCTCTAGGGAAAGCATCGTCCTCGGCTAACATTTGATCTAGCAGAGAGAACCGGTTATTTGTTGCCTTCGTATCGGAAACAGCTGGGATTGAGTCTGTGTCGGTTACGGGGGTGGTTGTGGTGGTGGAGATGCTCGACATTTGTGTTTCGTTGTTTGGAGTGGGGATGACCTTGTCTAAAAGTGCAGCTTCCTTAGGTGTAGCCAGAGCCTTCAACTGCTTCCCAAGGTTAAGAATTGTCTCTTGGCACTCTGCTAATTTTTCTGATGCGGTTGTTATCTCCCAATCCTGAAAAAGTTTGGGATAAATTAGACAATGATTATTATTGAATTATGTAAATCATCAATCATCCTAAAAGCTTAAGCTGGTAGATTGGGATAAATTTAATTAAATCAATTAACACTCTTCTTCACTTATGGGTCTTAGAAATTTGATAAATGCCCTACAAGTGAAATTATATAAAATTGGGGAGAAAAACGACACGTCAGAGATTCGAACTCAAGACCTCCTGACTACAGTTGTGCAAGTTCATAATTCTCTACAACTGATCATTCTAGAGCTAACACATTGATCACAAATTTCGAAATCTCTCAACCAGGAAAGATATAACAAATATGGAACATCCATCTAACACATCCAAACTATACAAGTACAGATGCAGAATTTAGCTTCCAGCAACGATGACATCGTTATATGAGATGAAATAAACTTACCGTGCGTAGCTGCTTGTCTTCCTGACAGAGATCCATGCTTGGGTCTTGTTTCCTTGTGCTGAAGAAAAATATATCATATTTAAATAATTATCAATTATAAG
This sequence comes from Cyclanthera cordifolia, assembly GCA_037832605.1. Classification (NCBI taxonomy): domain Eukaryota; kingdom Viridiplantae; phylum Streptophyta; class Magnoliopsida; order Cucurbitales; family Cucurbitaceae; genus Cyclanthera; species Cyclanthera cordifolia. The sequence continues at coordinate 1,274,039 of JBBMEG010000004.1, forward strand.
ATGACTAATGAAATTCAATAAAAGACAATCTAATTAACCACGTGTACCGTAACCTATTCAATGGCATAGACATCCTAACCGTGTTTAAACGATCTTATGTTTTTGCAGTCTCTATTCATCAGTGAATAATGATATGCAATTATCTCTGGCTAAGATTTTTTTTTTTTGAAACCGGGAAATCAAAACTTTGCTACACTATAACTGGGATAACTATGTCTGTCCATGAACCTGGCACCGGGAGACATTGAAGGAATTGAAACACGGGAGTTGTCTACGAATTATTATCACAAGTAGGTCTCGAACTTGAGACCTTGATGGGAGCTCACCTTCAAATCCCAAGCCTTCGACCACCGTGTCACTTATTGAGGCTATTGATTAAAATAAAACTAGGCCTATAGTCAAATAATGCCATAGCTAATGAATATACTGAAGTAAATCATAGAGAATTCTAAACCTTTCCAACTGAAGTTGCAGTTCAAGGTATGTAGCCTCTAATTCTTCAAAGCTGTTGTTTTTGTTGTCCAATTCAACTTCTAGAGCAGCGAACTTTCTGAGAGTCTCATTTAGTTCATTTTTAGCTGCCGTTAACTGTGCATCAAGATCTTGATTCACCGATTGCCGATTGACAAATTGACTTTCAATTGTTCCCAATTCCTTGAGGGTTTCTAATTCCTTCTGCAAGTTGACAACCTTCTTTTCTGATTCTTGAAGTTGAAATGTCAGCGTTTCGGTTGCACCAGTAGTAGACTGAAACTTCTCTTCAAGATCTTTCTTCACAGATTCTACACTTGCGAGCTCTTCTTCTTCTTTCAGTGTTCTATTTCCTTCTGTCAAGGTAGATTGCAGCTCTCCTGTTGAGACATCATGGTTCTGTGAAGTGCTATCCTTTTTCAAGCATGAAAGCTGTTCTTTTGGAAGGCGTGATTTATCAGCTTCTGAAACAAGAACCGTCGTCCCGGTTTCCAGATCACAATCACTACGCGTTTCATCCCAATCGAAATGCTTCTTTATGGAGTCTCTCATGCTAGAAACATCTTGAAGCGAAAAACAGTGGTTCATTATCCAATCCAAGGTGGAATTTAGTTCTTGCAGAAAGTTTTCAAGGCTTTCCTTTCGATTCAACAGATCATTACAACTATGCATAAACTGCTTCAAAATAGTGTTTAGCTCAGATGCTTTCCATTGGAAAACTCGTACCATATAGCCTGTAGGTGTTTCCGAATAGAAACTGCCATCCTTTCGGGAGGAAGATTTATCACCCTCTGAAGATGACACACTAATCCCTTCTACAAGCTCAATCAGTCTTGATACTGAACCACGTAGATCCACCTGATGCTGATTATGCTTTGAAGTGATGCCGACGCCATTTGCTTCATTCATTGAATCTATCCCCAAAGGCTTTAGCAACATGCTGCCATTTGCAGCGGATTTTTCGACAGAGACAATAGCCAATTTTTCCATTTCAACAAAGTCATCCATCAGATCCAAATCAGAAGAACCAACTATTTTGGAAGTTGTTGGTGATCCTTTCTGCTTATTTTTGAAGTGCTCCAATTCTGAAATAAATGCGGAACCCGCCCATGATTCAGCTGAACTAACTTTATCATCGCTTCCGGCATCAGACATAGAAGCACCTGGGAGCTCAGGTAATGTTAGACCACTCTTTCCTGATTCCGAACTTTTATGACCATTTGCTAATTCATGAGATGATGCGACATGTAACGGTTTTGGAGATGCTCGGGCATGCATGATTTTTGCAACTTGCAGTTCATTATTCTTTTTGTTGAGAGCTTCTTTGAGGGCAGTATTCTCTTCTTCCAAATCTGACACTCTGGAGGTCAGAACATTAATACGTTTATTGGGAGTCTCTGGAGAGTTTTCCAGTGAAGAACCCAAAGAACCTGTCCGTCTTCTGATCTCGAATGAATCCCTTCCTAGCATTTCAACTTCATTTTTCATCTTTACCAAGGCTGCCGGACCTGGCAACCTCTTCCGAACAAGGAGGCGCAGCCTTTGACACTCTGATTCTAGTTTAGCAATTTTTTTCACACTCTCTAAGTGTTGCTTATGAGATGCATCTGCAGTTCGTCGATGAAATTCCCTTTCCTCATTCCGAATCTCAACCTCCTTCTCAAGCACTCTAACTTCATATTTAAGAGTACCATTTTTTTTCTCTGCGGATTCTAATCTAGATACCAATCCATTAAGATCAGCCTCCAGACTAACCAACTGTCCATTTAAATCTTCAATCATCTTTTCCTTCACCAACAAAGCCTTGCTAAATTGAGTGTTCTCGCTGCCTAATTTAGAAAGCCTTTTACCAGTATCAGCTAGCTTCTCCTCCAAAATCTTTTGGGATTTTTCAAATTCATTTGATGTCTTTGAGACAGCATCATGAATCCTCTGTTCCTGCTCTTCTCGAACAAAACGTAGCTGCTGCATGCATTCCTTTAGAGCTGAATCTAGATGAATCACTCTCTCTTCACCAACAAGCCTTTTCTGTACAGCATCATTCAAGTCTTGCTTTAAGGCTTCCGCTTCAGATTTTGACTTCTCCCATCCTATAATTACAGCATTTACAAAAGTGATGGATTAGCTGTTAGAATTGTAATTGAAATCTTCCAAAACATATGAAACTGGTTCGCAGAAAATTAGAACAAAGAATTACTGGCAATGGCTTCTTGTTCCATGATTGTAAGTTTCTTTACAAGTTCATCTTTTGTCTTACACTCAGAGATAGCTACAGAAAGTTTATCATTGGCAATCTCAAGATCTTTCTCCAACCGTGCTTTGTCTATAAGAAGTGTCTGCAAAAGGGTATTAAAAAAAATAAGACAATAAATTATTGAGAACGCCTCATGGTTACTAAAAATGAATTCAAATAAAGAGATAGTAAAAAAATTCAGTGAGTAAATAAATAAGACAACAAATTGTTGAGCAATTCTAATTTCATACTCCAACCATGATAATCACTTAAACAAGAAATCTCAAATGGAAGGTTAATGAGAACATTGTACGGGCATGAAGGCAAAATGATGACATAAACATGAACATAGGGAGAAATTCGGGTGAAACATTAAATTTATGAGTGTCTTATTAGAAAATTCTCAGAAGATTTGCAATAGGCAATCATGTTCAGATAAAAGGAATATTATTGCCAGCTTCAGGTAAATATGCTTGGGGAAATTTATGGACAATCCCGTACAACCGCGCTATTGTTAAGACATTATCCTCGATCTAAGATCATAAATTTGAATCTTCACCCTTATGTTATTGAACTTAGAGAGACGAAATGATGCAAAGAGAAACGTGATTACGTATAAGCCATTGCCCACAACGGATAAAGGTCAGTCATCTAGGAATTCATGACAAACCAATTGTTACATATATTATGATCAACTGGAAATTCATCTTAAACCAGTGAAGAAGATAAATAGATTCCATAGACACTATAATTGTAAACAAGTCCAGATATTTTATACAATAATTCTATTAATGACAGCCCACACTCCATTATGAATTGTCAGCCTAAATGAAGCAAAAGATTAATTTCACTAGCTTCACTGCCACAAGCTTTGCTTGAAAAAAAGTTGAGTTTCATTCAGAAAGCAAACTGAAAAGGCTTACACAGAGAGATTTACTTTATCACTTGAAACAGTTGGATTTCCCCCACATGATTTACTGTTAATTGATGAAATCCCAGTAAACAAACGTGCAAAAAAATTACCTCTTCTTCATTCTTATTCACAGAGAGATTAACTTTATCACTAGAAACAGTGATTTTCTCTGATGATTTCTTCCTCCAAAGCCAAGTTTTCTGGTCCATAACTTCACCCCCACAATGTTTCAAACCTCAAAAGAGATATCTGCACTCGCCAATTAAACAAATATCATTAAATGCCAAAACCCTCAGCATAGAAAATAAATAGAACAAACTCTAAGTCTATCCATCAGCAAGTGACAATGTATATAACAGACAAAAACCCACATGACCCTTTTCCACAAGAAACATGAGAATCACTTTCAATTTGGTCAAGAAAAGATTCAAAGCTGTAAAACTTCAATGGCTAGTCAAAAAAGTCAAAACAAATTTGACATTTCAGTAGAGGTAAGTGAAAAGTAAAAGAAAAAAAAAAAAAGAGAAAACCTGCAAGAGATCAGTCTAATCAAACTTTTTTTTTTCTCTTCTTTTCTCTGTTATCCCAATTTTTTCCCTTTCTTCAATGAAAACAAACAGGAAAAGAAGAAAAAAAAAAGAGAAATATACCTAAAAAAAGAAACCCAGTTGAGAAATGCAGCTAAGTTACAAAACCCATTACAGGAAAAGAAGAAAAATGAACCAAAATCAGCAGAAAAACTCTTAAACCCTGGCCTTAAATCAAAAACCCAGATACAGAAAAAGATAAAAGAAATTGCATGTGAAGAAGAAGGGATTTGAGGTTCATGAACTCACTCATTCACTAACCACATTCCAATGTGGGAAATTCCCAAAATCGGAAGAATGGCTGTGATTGTGCCGACACAAAGAGAAAAGCCCTTTAGGAAAAATGGAAACAGAGCAGAGAAAAATATAGGATAGTGAAAGTGGAGAGAAGGCTGATGAAGGAAATAAAAAAAGGTGAAAATATAAAAAGAAGAGAGAGAAAGAGGATTAGGCAAAGTGTCGGCTGTGATGAGAGAGAGAGAGAGAGAGAGGAAGAATCGTCAGAAGGAAGATCGGTGGTCGTTGATCGGATTCGTTGGGGGATTTTGGCGGGTCGCTTTTGCTTTCATCCAACGGACCGCAAGATCGGAGTTCGCAATCTTCGCCGTCTATTTCTATTTTTTATTACATTATTTAATTTTTTTAATATTTAGATCCAAGATTTATTTGAATTATTTACAAATTTTAGTTAAAAGTATATTTATATATAGATTTCAAGAGTATTTAAAATTATTATTTATAATTGAAATTTGTTTTAAGTACTTGTAAGTAATGATTGTAATTAAAAATTTGTTTGGATTTAATTTTTAAAAATATTTAGAATTAGTATTTATAATGAAAATTTATTTTGAATATTTATAAGCAATAATTGTAGTCAAATACATGTAGTTTTTAAGGTATTTAAGATTATCATCTTGAATGATGATTTATTTTGAATATTTAAAAGTATTTATTGCATCAAGATCTCGTTTGTATGTAATTATTTTATGAGTATTTAGAAAATACTAGTTTGAAATAATATTCTAAAATCTAACCACGAACCTGCACTAAGAATATTTATAATTATTATTTATAATGAAGATTTATTTTGAGTATTTATAAGTAATGATTACCGTTAAAAACTTATTTGATTGTAATTTTTAAAAATATTTAGAATAAAAATTTATTTTTAACATTTATAAGAATGATTACAATAAAAAACTTGTTTTTGTTATAGTTTTAAGAATATTTAGAATTATTGTTTATAATGAGAATTTATTTTGAGTATTTAAAAGTAATGATTATAGTAAAAAACTTGTTTGATTGTAGTTCTTAAGAATATTTAGAATGATGATTTATTTTGAATATTTAAAAATAATGAGTGCAGTCAAAATCTCGTTTTAAATTTTTTTTTTTTTAAGTATTTAATAAATACTAGTTTGAAATCTTCTTTTTTTAAAAAAAAAAAAACAACCCAGAGGAAGATACCTCTTAAAAGAAAAAAAAAAGCTCAAAAATACACTATAAATGTAATACTTTAGAAAAGGATTTATAATTAAAATGATTTTAGTACATGTTGATTAGCTATAATAATTTTCATTTTAAAATTTAAAAGTATTTTAATATTAAAAGACAAAAATTTTATATATTCTCTACCGTAAAAGGGAAAACATACAAAAATCTACAACCGAACCAAATCAATTCAATGGATACTTTGAACAATTTTGGATCATTCAATTTTATATTTTAAAAAACTGAAATATATTAGTTCGGTTCTTAATTTTGATAGAATAATCAACAAAAATTGAACTGAACCGATTAAAAGAATATATATGTGGTATTTTTAAATTTGATGAAATAATCAATTTAAATGCAAAAAAATAAAGTAAAATTATTGCAAATATTGTTGTTGATGCCGAAAATTGGTCAACGGTCTATCCACAGTACTATTTGTTTAGTAGAGGACGAAAGGCCTGCAAAACA
>JBBMEG010000004.1:1290359-1302423 GCA_037832605.1 Cyclanthera cordifolia
CCAGTTATCTATTGAGGCTATGTTTAGATTGTTAACGGGGTGTTCGTTTGCTATTTTTGTCGAGCGTTTGTCAAACACTTCACAAACGTCCTTTTTAAACACTTTCTAAGAAAAATACTTTGAACTGATTTACCTCCAAATAATTAAATCAAGCTCCACTCACCCTGTTCCACAAATAGGGTATTTGTTTCACGCTGTAGAGGAGATATTATGAATGAACTTTTATAAACCATATTCAAATAATTACAAGCTAGTATAATCACTAAAAAAATATTTACTTTGTTTAATCATTTATTTTTAATATTTCTAAATAATTATTTTAATTATTAAATTTTACTATTTAAAATCAATATTTATTTCCTCATCATAAAAAAGTAACATAGTTATTTATTTTCTTGTCATAAAAAATAACAATAATTATTTATTTTTAATGATTTATTTTTCATTAACTCCAATAATCACTCAAGTTCACACCCTAACCCTTGCAAGAATTTAGAAATTAGTGCTCCCAAAGAAGTCAACGTTCATTTTTGACAACGTGGACAAATGGTCAGATGACAGCTATACAGGAAGCGCCACGTCATGCTCGGTTCCTCACAGACGGTTAGACCCGTCACTCACAAATCTCAAAACTCTCAAAGCCGTCCGATTTTCATCGTTGTCCTTCCAAATTAATTCACGTGACACTGAACGGTGACAAACATTGCAGTGACAGTCCGATTAACCGGGTAACGATAAACGAGTTTAGGGCGAACAGGTTATCGGTTCAGGAGCTGTTGTTTGGTCCTCGCCGGAGACTTCCTTCACCTTGATGGCCGATTCCGTCTAGGTGTGTTGTTTTATTCTTAATTGTTTCTGTTTTTTTTTTTCTGTTAGGTGTGAGAATCGGCGAGTTCGAGTATTGATTAGCTTGTCTGAGATTTTTTTTTTCAGTGGTGTATGATAATGGATGTTTAAGTTTTCTGGAAATTTCAAATTGATTCGACTTGATTATGAAATGTTCTTGGAGTTACTGCAATTTTTACTTTGTTGGTGCTTTGATACAAATAAACTACTTTACCTTATGCTTTTGGTATATGACCAAGTACATTTTGATGATTCATTATGGGAGTTAGTTGCTTCTCAGTTTTCTTATGTTCTTCTACATCTGGTTACAAAAATCTCAGGGTTTCACTTGAGAGTACTGTGATTTTGTATTGTTCTTGAAGAGCATGTCTCTCTGTAATCTATACAAGAAAAGTTCAAGAAAACAGGACCTGAGCAGAGGATTTTTTAAAGGTTCTCAGATTATTAACGATTAAAAATAAAGGATAATCTCATACACAAATCCTATCATGAAAATTTAAAGAGATGCATCAAAATGAGAAATGCTCGAAACATCCCTCCACAAATTCTTAAAAGCTGCCTTAACACCCCGGGTAACCTAGGAATCAAAGGGCATTAGTTTCCACGTCCACCTACTTATGATTTAATTTCATATCAATTTTTTTGACATTCAAATATTGTAGCGTCAGACAATATGTTCCGTGAGAATAGAGTAGGTGTTAAGAAATCGGGAACAAAAATTAAAAAACAAAACGATGAAAAACCGGAGACAAAACACAATAATTTACATGGTTTACTAACGATGTGTTAGCTACGTCTACGGGCGGAGGAGATAAATATTTTATTAAGAAGATAAGAATGCAAGAATGTCGATAAAATGAGATTGAAGTTTTAAGAGAGTTTATATAGTGCACTTTCATGAAATCCTATTACAACATATGGTTCAAATACATAAAAACTCAAATACAAGGTCATCGCTCACTGACTAGGCAACAAAACCCCCAACTAAGTAATCATGAGATATTATAGTTCAAGGAATATTTCAACACTAGGTGCATGCAATTGCTTGAACATTAATAAAAAGAACCCCTAAAAGCTGCCTCAAAAGCCAAAATGACATCATAAAAAAGGGGAAAATAACAGACCTTCCTCCATCATGGTTTTTGAATCTTAAAGAGGACTTCACAACCTCCCAAAAGAAAGCAAAAGCTGAACCAGATGTTTACTTTGAAAGAACAATGATACTTTGTAGAATCTTTTGTAGAGGAGAGAACCAAATATCATTCTCGGAGACCTCGGAGCTGCTCGACCAAAGGGAGAAGGTGTGTTAGAAGCTTCGGGATGGATGAAACAAAGGGAGCTTAAAATGCTTCCGAATTGGAAATTAAAGATGAAAGACTATGACAACTAATTTGGTTGGAACGTGTTTCATTCTCACTACTATGCACTAGGGTAAACAGTCGGTGTAAACCTCCTGATAGAAACAAGCTTGGAGAAGAACCTCTTCAGGATGCTGGCTTTCCCGAACTTTGTACAATAGTGGGGTTAATCAAGGAATTGTAAGGGTGAGATAGAATTAAAAGGGGAAGAGTAAGAAAGTAACTGACACAAATGTTTTACTTGAAAAGCTTAAGGTAAATCTGAGAGACCTCTATCAAATATCATCGATGACCTCAAACAAAGGCTTATAAGTTCTACCTTAAACAATGGTAATAATGGATGTCATCACTGACATCTCTATTCATAAGCACTCAGCTTTTTCAAAATGAGAAAATTAAGAGAGGAGGATACCTTGAAGATGAAAAGATGTTGGATAATCATCATCTTTTTACTTAATATCAACCAAATAATGCCAACAAGAGCAGTGAACGCATTACTCTACACCCAATGACCATGAGATTGGGGGTTTTGAATCTCTCCACCCCAAGTAATCATATATAAGCTCTTTTTAAAATCAATCTTGAAAATATTCCTATTGCTGATCAACAATCCAATGCAGGTTGGCGTTGTTTCGGATTGTTGTTGATCTGTTATTCAACTGCTTGCTACGAACTATTCTGCACAAATGAAAATATTCTGCACAAATGGTTTCTCTAATTCTAAATCATCATTGTAGACATTTAATGAGATACTTAGTGTTCTAACTTCTATGTAAAGCTACTGATCTTGAGGATGCTGCTAGGTCCCAACATACTTCTCTTTTTTTTTACCTCATTTCATTCCATAAACATTTTCACATTGAACCAGTGTTCTTCTAATTTATAAAATGCAGATTTATTGCTCCAGACAAAGTGTCGCCGACTTCCCGTGGTCGACGCTGATGGAAACCTGGTAAGATATGTCTATGCCACCCTTCTCATTTGAATTATTGGTTGTTTTGGGATTATCGCAAGAGGCAATGTTTTTTAAGAGCTGCTCTACTTTTTCTTTTTTTTTTGAAAGAAACCTGCTACCAATATAATAGTCAACAACCAATCAAGAACAATCCTCATCAATGAAGGATCCAACATCAGAAGGGAGATTCTCCCTCCAAAAATAGGATCTCAATTCCGAAGGAAAATGAGAAAAATTCAAAATGGAAAAGCTAGGATTTTGGACCTTAGCCAAAGCATCGCCACCCTATTACATCAACCTCTCAATACCCAAAGATCGAATAAGGTCTTTCGTATCATCAACAATATAAGAAAATTCAAAAAGATCAAGAAGACCAGAGGAGCTATCTGAAACAGCATAAATAACCTCTTTTGCATCAGACTCGACCACGATAGGAGGATGCTAAGGCGTCTTGGACTCCAAAATGTGAGAAAGACCGTCTCTAATAGCAATCCCTTCAAGAAACTTGATAGATAAGTTCCTATAATCGGATCTCCAACCTGCGAACACAGGATGACCTTTCCAATCTCTAACAATCCAGCCTATACTGCGAGATGCTCTACTAATTAAACATACTGATGAAAAAAAAGAACATGACTTTCCCATAAGCCCTGATTTAGGTTTTTGCTGCTGTACAGTCTTCAAACATGAGTTGTTATTATTATTTTGGAGAAAAACACAATTTTCAAATAGCCTAATAATTTGACTTTTTAAACCACCGATTTTCTTAGTTAATATAATTAAATTTATCTCAACATAATTTAATATGGTATCAGAGTAGGGGTCATGAGTTCGAATCCCTACCGTGTCATTTTCTTCTCCATTTAAAACTAATTTCACTTGTAGGACATTTGTTAAGTTTCTAAGACCTACAAATGAGGGATGCGTTAGTTGATATAATTTAATTTATCTCAACCTACAAGATTAAACTTCTAGGTTAATCGATGATTTAGATAATTCATCAATTTTTTATTGTTTTTAAAGTAAAACTTAAGCTCTGCATTTGGGATACATGGGATATGTGACATTTTATGTACCCCCATGTATTTATTCCAAATGATGCTAGATATGTCAAATGTAGGACTTTTGTATACGTATTTATGTGTAGAGTAGTTTACTCTTATTTTTTATTTAGAAAAAATAGCATACCACTAATTTTCGTTGCTGGCCCGCAGACATCGAACAAATCAGGGGTGTTCAAATAATCCAACAATTCCTCGACTTAACTCAATTTGACCGATTGAATTGAGTTTAAATAAATAAAATTTTCACGACTCCATTTGACAGATTGAGTTGAGTTTAAGTAAATAAAATTTGCATGAATTAGATCGGTTCTTGAATTGATCTAAAATTAATTTAAGTTAACTCGAGTTAATCTAAATTTGTAATTAATTTTTAAAAACTGTGTTTATGAATATTTATTTTATTAAATTATTATTTTTAAGCTTTTTTATTTTTCAATATTCTTTAAAATGTTTTTAATTAATTTTTAGTATGTATTTCAAGATATAAATTGAATTCTTAACGAAAGTTATTGTGTTATTTTTATTGGTTTTAATTGTTTATATACTTTATAGAAGTCAAATATATTTGTTGTTTCGTGTCAACATATATATTTATTGTTATGTTCTATAGATGTTATCTATATGAACGAGGATGGCTTTTATTGAATATTTTCTATATTTAATATTTATATTAATTTCATTTTTACTAATTTGATAATGATTAAATATTATATTTTATTTATGTACATTTTTTGACTAATTTTCAATTGTTTATAATGTATTGATTGCCCAAACCTATCCTAAAAGTACAAGAGTTGTTTGTCTATTTAATTGGGTTATATTAAACTAGAAAAACTTCCATAAAATCAACTCAAACCATGTGATACTCTTAAAACAAGTCACGTGTTTATACGCAAGTGTCAAAATGGCCACCACGTTTTCCACGTGCCAAAATTATTCCAACTTCTCATCTCTAGATTTATGGTTTTTTTACCATAGTTTCACATGCAGGTTTAAGATGGATCGGTTGCTTGACGTTTAGGATACTTCTCACACACACAAAAAAAAGAACCCATATAAATAGAGAGAAGAAGAAAAGTGAAGAGGAAAATTGAAAATGTCTGAGAATCAAGAGCTCCGAATCACCGTCCTCCCGCTGTGTGCCTCTGGCCACATAATTCCGATCGTGGACATGGCCAGGCTCTTCGCCCGCCACGGCGCCACCGTCACCGTCATCACCACCGAGTACAACGCCCGCATTTTCCAGAATGTCATCGATAGCGACTTCGCCGCCGGCCACAAAATTCAAACCCACATCGTTGCCTTTCCCGCTGCCGAGGTCGGCCTTCCCCCCGGGATCGAGAATTACAGCGACAGCTCCTCTCACGACCTTCTAGGCAAAGTCTACCATGGCTTTCTCCTTCTCAAAGACCTTATCGACAAGGAGATTATACCGGCGACCCGACCCGATTGCATTCTGAGCGACCTGTCGCACCCATGGACGACCGACACGGCGGCGAGGCTTGGCGTGCCGCGGCTGGTGTTCTCCGTTTCCAACTTCATGGCCTACTGTGCAGAGCACTCTGTTTTAGAACATTCCCCTCACCTAAATGTAGCCTCCGAGACAGAGCCATTCGAAATCCCCGGATTACCCCATAAGATTCAGATGGTCAAATCGCAGCTGCCGGAGTTTCTAATCCGTCGGGGCCCCTTTACTAAGATGATCGAGTCCTACAAAGAAGCAGAGAAAAGAAGCTACGGAATGGTGATGAACACATTTTCCAAGCTTGATGAGGTGTATTTAGAGCACTACAAGAAGACAATCGGAATCAAAGCGTGGGGATTGGGCCCTGTTTCGCTGGCAGCAAATAAGGATCAGATCGGGAAAGTAAACAGAGGAAACAAATCGGGAATGGATAGTGGAGAATTGTTGAAATGGTTGAGTTCGAAGGAACAGAATTCGGTTCTGTATGTGAGTTTTGGGAGCATGACAAGGTTTCCGGCGGCACAAATTGCAGAGATAGCACATGGACTTGAAGATTCCGGCCATAATTTCATATGGGTAATTCGGAAGGACGGCGAAGATTCCGACGAGGGGCTGCCGGAAGGATTCGAAGAAAGGATTAAGAGCAGCAAAAAGGGATTGATCATTCGAAAATGGGCGCCGCAGCTATTGATATTGGAGCACCCATCCACAGGGGGTTTTTTGACACATTGTGGATGGAATTCGTCGATTGAAGGGGTCAGCATCGGGCAGCCGATGGTGACGTGGCCGGTTAGCTCGGAGCAGTTTTTCAATGAGAAACTGCTGTCGGAGGTGTTGGAGGTGGCGGTTCCAGTGGGGACGCGGTGGTGGTGGAATATGAGCGATGAGATGGTGGAGATTGTGGGGAGAGAGAAGGTGGAGGAGGCGGTGAGGTTTGTTCTAGGTGGGACGGCGGAAGCGGCGGCGGTTAGAAAGCGGGCTAAAGAGCTCGGGGCGGCTGCGAAGAGGGCGGTTGAAAGCGGCGGCTCGTCGGAGAATAATATTGTGTCGTTGATGAAAGAGCTTAGGTCCATTAAAATTAAATGCAACGAATCCTGAACAGTACCCATCAACCCTCATTCTGATTCGACCTTGATTATGTTTCCGTACTTAGAATTCTTTTTGGTTTTTTTCTTTTCTATGTTTAATTCGAATTGGTCTTCTATAGTATTGCAATCAATATTTGGGATGGGTTTTTTTTTTTTTTTTTTTTTTTTTTTTTATGAAAACTTAACATTTTTAATAATAGTAAAAAAAACGTACAGAAACCACTCCAATTATAGTATGTGGAATCACTACAAACAAATAATCTAATAATTAAAATGATTTTGATTTACCACTCATAATCGAAATTGACAATACACAAACAAGCTGAATATAGATAAAATTTCATAAGGATCGATTGATCTTCTTATATTTGATGTTGGAAGAACTCAACATAAGAAACCAATTCAAAAATTTCAAAAGGATAATGATTGAGTTTTAATAAACTTTGGAGATTAAATCAATACATATAAGACATTGACGTACATGCAACCACCAGAAAATAAGAAGAGATCTCCTCAACCGTAGAGGAATGAAGACAACTTCTAGGATGAAAGATATTCGACCCAATAATACAGAATTGTTATCAAACAACTTTTCTTCAATATAGTAGAATCAAACCAACTATAACAACTAGCAATTACTTGTCACCAACTTTATTGAAACAAAATAAAATTATAATGGGGCTAAAAAGAGTACCCACCTCCTTACGACAATAGAGTGCTCAAGGTTGACCCATCACTTCAACGCTCCAGAAGTGACTTCTATCGTCGATGCTTCCCCTCCGGGCACGTGATTGCCGACAGCCTTCAAACCTCCCACCGACCTCTCTATTCCACCTTCCTCCATTGAAAAAACGCATGCATCCTTCTTCCTAGTCACCAATCTCCACCATAGTTGATCACTCCCCAAATCGCAATCTTCACTGCCCATACTTGTGTTTCATTGAGTTGGTCCAATAAATATTCCTAAAAAAAGTTATATTCAAGTTAGCTTTCAAATTTGTTTTGATGGACTATCATTACTTTTAAATATTCAAAATAAATTTTTATTTTTAAATACTTTTAAAAACTACATATAAATAAGTTTTTGACTGCAATCTTTCATAATCATTACTTCTAACTATTCAAAATAAATTTGCATTCTAATTGATTTTAAATAATCTTAAAAATTACTATCGAACAAGCATTTAAATTGCAATGATTATTTATAAATACTCGAAACAAATTTTCATTTTAAATATTCTTAAAAAATATATTCAAACAAAATTTTTAGTGTAATTATTAGCTCAAGATACATGACCATTCTAAATACTTATACAATTATTTTTTTTTCAAATTTAACTTTTATAATTATCATTATTGATATAACTTATAAATTGATTTAAGAATTAGAAATTAAAATTTTAATATTTATTAAATATAAATATCAAAATTTGTAATCATTCTTAACATTACTGCTCCAAAAACTCTTATAAGGTTTTTTTCCTTCTAATAATCAATGGGTTAGGATAAGCTCTTTGTTATTTTATTTTAATAATCAATTTGATTGGAATAAGATTTTCTTTTTCGATCACTTTTTAAAATCAATTGGTTTTTTTTTTTTTTTTTTTTTTTTTTAAGTTTCTTTTGATAACAAAAAGGATTTGGTTAGTCGGGTTGGAATATGTTTTTAAAAAAACAACAACAATCTATTCAAACAACTTTGCACGCAGAGAATAATCTTCCAAAATAGCAGAGACAATATAAGGAGGGTCTCCCTCCAAATGGCGAATAAGTTCACATACGAGCTCTATTGTCTCCCTCATTTCTTTTCCTCTTTTTCAACCTTCTAATCCAACAACGACACCCCTGTTCAAACTAATATCAAGAATTTTTTTTATTTAAAAATAAGCTTATAAGAATAAATTTATGGGTTTTTTTTTTCTTTTGCACAATCAAATTATGATTATTTATTATTTATTTTTATTAACGAATGAGGTATCTAATTTTGAAATTCATAAATGAGGAGTAGAGATTTTTTTAAAATTGTTGTGGACAATTTTTTTTTTTTTTTTTTTTTTTTTTTTTTTTTTTTTTTTTTCCACAAGTTCAAAGTTGTATGCATTCTTTTTTTAAAATAATTAGTGATATTTTAAGAAATTATTATTTCTTATTTGATATTATGTTAGAAGTATAAAATATCACAATTTTTTAATTTTATTTTCAAAATAGATGAATTATTTCTTAGTTATGGTTTCCTTTAACCGACCCTAACTCGTATGCCTTCCAAAATATTGCATTTGAAAAAGGTAAGGCCAAAAATAGATATCAATTCCCCGGCTCTCAAATTTCCCACGCCTTTCACATGTCAAAATTTGCACCAACATTCTCTAAAAATATCTAGGTACATATTTGGTACATTCAAAAAGAAAGAACACAAGTAATTGTTTAATTTCGAAATTTGCCCACACTTACTTTGAGCCCAAAAATGGTTAACGGATAACTCATGTATAATTTGTTTATCGAGGATGAGAAACCTGCAAAAAAGAACAATTTTAGAACAAACTGGTCGTGTGGTGTGACTCACATGACCTCCGATGCCTAAGTAGTAAGAGTTTAAGAGAGTAATTTAGATATAGCTTTTAGCACTTAGAACGACTTACAAGAGAATTTGGTTATTCACCATGTACGAGGATTTTCGATAAGCATTCATGGCTGAATGGTTAAAGCGCCCAACTTATAACAGGCGAATTCGTAGGTTAATTTTATTTTTATAAAGAATGATTATGGAAAAGTTGTAAAAAAGAATTATATATTTTTTTTATGATATGACATATATGAATATATTTAAATAAAATAAAAAATAAATAAAAATAAAAATAAATACTATCTTAAAATATAATATATATAAGAACCAGTATTCATAACAAACATCAGAATGAAATAATATTCATTAGAACATCATAGGACTCAAAACCATATTAAAAAATAAATAGCATGTAATTATTTTTCTTCTTATAAATAGATAGTGACACGGACGAAGGGAAACACACTTCAGTCTTCTTAAAGATGTCAGAAAATAGAGAGCTCAGAATCACCGTCCTCCCAATGTTCGCCGCCGGCCACGTAATTCCGATTGTGGACACGGCTAGGCTCTTCGCCCGCCACGGCGCCACCGTCACCGTCATCGTCACCGAATCCAACGCCCGCATTTTCCAGAACGTCATCGACCTCGACTTCGCCGCCGGCCACCAAATTCATACTCACGTCGTCCCCTTCCCGGGCGCCGACGTCGGCCTTCCCCCCGGCATCGAGAATTTCAGCGACGTTTCCTCTCTTGACCTTCTCGCCAAAATCCACAACGCCTTTCTCATTCTCGACAACCTCATAGACCTTGAGATTATCCCGGCGACCCGACCCGACTGCATTCTCAGTGACTTTTCATACCCGTGGACGACCGACACAGCGGCGAGGCTCGGAGTTCCGCGCCTGGTGTTCAATAGTTCCAACTTCATGGCCTACTGTGCACAGCACTCTGTCTTAGAACATTCTCCTCACCTAAATGTAGCCTCCGAAACAGAGCCATTCGAACTCCCTGGATTACCCGACAAGATACAGATGGTCAAATCACAGCTTCCGGACTTTCTAGCTCGGCGGTACGGCTACACGGACCTGATCGAGTCATACATAAAAGCAGAAAGAAGAAGCTACGGAACTGTGATGAACACATTTTACAAGCTCGACGGACCATATTTAGAGTATTACAAAAAAGTAATCGGAATCAAAGCGTGGGATATAGGCCCAGTTTCGTTGGCAGTGAATAGGGATCAGATCGGGAAAATAAACAGGGGAAACAAATCGACAATGGAGAGTGGGGAGTTATTGGAATGGTTGAACTCGAAAGAACAGAATTCGGTTCTGTATATGAGTTTTGGGAGCATGGCAAAGTTTCCGGCGGTACAAATTACAGAAATAGCACACGGGCTTGAAGATTCCGGCCATAATTTCATATGGGTAATTCGGAAAAGGGACGGCGAAGATTCCGACGGGGGGTTGCCGGAAGGATTCGAAGATAGGATTCAGAGCAGCAAAAAGGGAATGATCGTCTGGACTTGGGCGCCGCAGCTATTGATTTTGGAGCATCCATCCACAGGGGGGTTTTTGACACATTGTGGATGGAATTCGTCGATTGAAGGGGTCAGCTCTGGGCAGCCGATGGTGACGTGGCCGGTCAGCTCGGAGCAGTTTTTTAATGAGAAGCTGCTGACGGAGGTGCTGGGGGTGGGGGTTCCGGTGGGGACGCGGCGGTGGTGGAATAAGGTGGACGAGATGAGAGAAATCGTGGGAAGAGAGAAAGTGGAGAAAGCGGTGAGGTTTGTTATGGGTGCGACGGCGGAAGCGGCGGCGATTAGGAAGCGGGCTGAAGAGATTGGGGTGGCTGCAAAGAGGGCGGTTGAAAGCGGCGGGTCGTCGGAGAATAATATTGTGTCGCTGATGAAAGAGCTTAGGTCCATTAAAATTACATGCAAAGAACCCTGAAAGTTTCTCTCTTCTCGAGGTAGGTGGGAAACCCTTGATTTTAATAAGCATTAAATTAAAAAATTAGGTCCACGTCTCCCTTGTGGAGAGGGCTTCTATTGTAGTGACAAGTAAGCTAATATTCCTTTAAATAAAATCTTAGATTAATTGTTCCTAAATCATTATTTATAATTCAGTAAAACAATCATAAATCAGCATGTTATTATTGTGATCAACTAACCTCTATTCATTAGTGGTTGGAGTCTTTTTTGAGAGAAAAATAAAATAATTAGAAAGAAACCCAAGCAGAGAAGAAGATTACAAAGAGCTTGCTTTTGTTTTTCCTTCCTATTAAGTTATAATTAGAAGATTAGAAGAGATATTTTTTTTCTTAAACCTGTAATAAAAACTGGTATCCACCATTGTTGAGAAGATATTTAGAATGATTGAGGTTCATACGAATTAGCTCCTCATAATTCATGGCATCCATTGCAGATGTCATCCATAATCCCCACCATGTGGAATGTAGCGTGCAGTTTTAATTTGTTCCAGGACACACCACAACAAATATTTGCACATTTTCGTGCTCTGTTTTTATCCTCTTACTATACGTACAGGCATGTCACCAGGAAGAAGAGATTTTTTTTTTGCCCAAAGAACTAAAATTAAACTAGTCGACTAAAATAGAACAAAAACCATAATTTACGGACTAAAATTAAACTTTTAAAAGTTTAGGGACAAAAATGAAAATTTGACGAGAGTGTAAAGACCAAAATAATATTTTTAATAAAAAA
>JBBMEG010000004.1:1317299-1334131 GCA_037832605.1 Cyclanthera cordifolia
AATACTAGGGTCTACATCCAATAATATTACTAAATGTGTTCATTCTTTTTCTTTTCATCAAAGTGGATTACTATATTGACTCACAACACTTCACAAGCATCAACATTTCTTAAACTCAATTCTTCTAACATAAGCACCCATTCCTAGTTAGTTTTTATTTTTTTTTACTTCTCATAATTCTAATTTAAACTATATAAACCATTGCCATAGGTTGGTCAAACATTGTTGTTAAATCAATAAATGGGTTTTTGTTTGCAATAGTTTTTTACGTAGTAATGAAATTGATCCCATTGCCACAAGTTTTAGAGATTATTATTTCTTTCTACATTGCTTCGTTGGGCTGCAATTATCTGTATATAAAGTTATAGGCATAAGTAATTTTGAAATACTTTTTATGTTTGTACATAGATGAACGAATTGTAATCCGTAGAACCAAACCCAAAACTTATAGTTTAAAGTTCATCTGAATGTCCTTATCATTTATAATGTGGCTTTAGATGTCTTAGGTTGAGATATCTATTTAGGACTCAGTAGAC
Source organism: Cyclanthera cordifolia (assembly GCA_037832605.1). Classification (NCBI taxonomy): domain Eukaryota; kingdom Viridiplantae; phylum Streptophyta; class Magnoliopsida; order Cucurbitales; family Cucurbitaceae; genus Cyclanthera; species Cyclanthera cordifolia. The sequence goes on from JBBMEG010000004.1 coordinate 1,317,836, forward strand.
ATCTTGATTTATCTAATTTTTGTTGAACTCAAAACCTAAAACATTAGGAATGTTGTTATCTTTACCGTCATACCTTATACCATTTTATTAGTAGGTTGGAAGTTCACTAAAATACATTATAAAACATTAACCGCCTATTGGAATCCAAACATTAGCCATGACATTACCATGCACCCCATTAAAGCTTTTCAAGTAACATCCTATTTGTAATTTCCGGATTCTAAAAGTGCAATTTTCTCACTCATATACAAATTGGAAAATTTCTAGGAGGGTAACTCTATAATTCATGATTGAACCACAGAAATTTAAGGTGCACCTTCCTTCTTAGTGGATCAATCATAGGAACTTCATAGTTAATCGTCTTTACATCTAGAGTTATTCGATTGAACCACCGAAAATTAAGGTGCACCTTACTTTTTGGTGGATGAATCTCAGTTACTCAAATATGAAGTGATCTTAACTTTAAAGACATCTTGGTAGGGTGATCAACCTTAGCATTTACTTTAGAATAATGGGAGTGAAAAAACATTTACTAGAAGGAAAAGTTCGCATACACTTGATTGGCAGTAAACTTTATTCAACCATATCTCATGCTTTTTAAGCTCTAAGCAAATATTTTTTTTAATAATAGGATTACTTCTTTAGGCTTGTTTCCAAGTGTTCTAAAGTTAAAAGCTTAAGTCCCAGAAGCATATTAAGATTCATTTAAGTTCTTCATGACAACCTAGATTAATTGCAAATACCGTTTCACGAATTATGATTAGTTTTTATTTATTCATAACTTAGATCAGGTTCATCGACATATCTTCTCCCGTTCTTATGAAGAACACCTAAAGAGGAACCTTCTTCGCTTCGGAAGATTCATTACAACTTTCAAGTGGACCTCATAGTTGTCTAGTAGTTTTAGAACAACTTAGCTTCCCCCAACAATTTCACAAGTGTGGTTTCGTTCCTTGTAAAACGAGTATCATTCCAATGGTTTGTACTTCAACCATCATTTGGTTGATGCCAGGTGAACGATACTTCCATAATCCAAGACTCAATCTCTATTTCCTTCTTCTTCTTTTTTTTTAGTATCTATTAAAGTTTGTCTTTTCTTGTTATAAAGAAAGGACTTTATGTTTGGTTTGTGCACCAACAATCCTTTGGTTGATGTGAGTGTGTTCGTATCCTTAACCATATTTTCCTTCTTCCTTTTTTTTCTTCATGAATGAATTGACTTGTTCTAGTTTTCTAAAGAAGGAAAAGTATATCAAGTCGCATTTCTGAATTTCTTTCTTTCTTCATTCTTCTAATTCAATACTCTTACTGATTTACGTATGATTTTTTTTGTTGAGTTCATCAAATTCAACATATCATGAGTTACTAGAAACTTTGATGAAAAGAAAAAGAATGAACACATTTAGCAATGTTACTAGATGTAGATCCGAGTTTTGTCAACCACTACATGTTTGCATCATCTCCCTGTTTTCATTTAGATTCTTGTTGTTTCTTTCACATGACTTGTTTATTTTTTTTTTTTTGATTAGTTAATAAACAAAACAAACAAAAATTGAATTCCATATTTAAACAAGTACAAACAAAAATGAAGAGAGAATAGTAAGTATATATTGTTTCTTTGAGAAACTATGCCAAAAAAAATTTAAAAGAGGAAGAGAATGAGAATGAATGAGATTTACCTATTGAATAAGATGTGAACCCTTGTTTGGTCAACCACTATACATGCATAAGTCATCTTCCTATTCTCCCTTAACCTCTTATTGTTTCTTGACATGACTTGTTTGTTTCTTAGATTAGTTCATACATAAAACATAAAGAAATTGAAGTCAATTAGAAATTAGAAACTAAAATTCAAATTACAAAAGTAAGTTTATAGATTTTATGAAACTAAAATTTAAAAGAGAAAGAGAACGAATTCATTTACCTCTTGAATTGGATGTAGATCCTAGTTTGGTCAACCTCTATACATGCTTGAGTCACCTCCTTATTCTCTCTTTAACTCTTTGTTGTTTCCTTCACATTACCTATTTGTTTGTTGGATTGCATCATACACAAACGCATATAAATAGAAGCCAATATGTATGCTAATGATTTATTAAACAAAATACCAACATAGAACGATAATGAATTTACTTACCTCTTTAATTGGATGTAAACCCAAGTTTGCTCAACCAATATACAAGCTTTAGTCATCTCCATATTATCTCATATCTTCTTGTCGTTTTTTTCCTATGACTTGTTTATCTAGATTAGTTCATGCCCAAATTATAATGAAATTGATGTGAATAATTAAACAACTACGAACTAAAATACAAATGAGAAAAAGAAAGTTTATGGCTTTTGAGAAACTATAATCGAAGAGAGAAATAGACCAACTATCCATGCTTGACTCATTGACTTATTCTATCTAAAATCTTTGGTTTTTCTTTCGAATGACTTGTTTGTTTGTCTAGATTAGTTTCATGCACAAAACATAAAAAAATTGAAGTCAATAAGTATGAAATTAAAACTAATAGTCAAAATAAAAAAGAAAAGGCCTATGAGAACTTACATTGTCCCAAGTTTTAGAGATTGTTATTTCTTTTTATGCTGTCTTTGTGGAGCTGCAATTATTTGTATATAAAGTTATAGGCATAAGTATTTTTGAAATACTTTTTCTGTCTGTTCATAGATGAACGAATTGTAATACGTAGAACCAAACTCATATCTTGCTAGTTTAAAGTTCATATTAATGTCATTATTATTTATAATGTGGCTTTAGATGTCTTAGGAAAAGATATCTATTTAGGACTAAGTAGACATCTTGATTTAGCTAATTTATGTTGAACTCAAAACCCAAAACATTAGGAATGTTGTTATCTTACCGTCATAGTTCATTACCTTATGCGATATTATAAGTAGGTTGGAAGTTCACTAAAATATCATTCTAAAACATTAACCGCCTATTGGAATCAAAACATTAGCCATGCCATTACCATGCACCCCATTCAACCTTGTCAAGTAACACATCCTATTGGCATGTAAGGGCATCTAAAAGTGAAGATCCACATATCGATCATTTCAACATGCTATTTTCTAAATCATATACTAATAGGAAAGTTTATAAGAGGTTAACCCAATTTAGAATTATTAGAGTAAAGTATGATTAACTCTAGAGTTCGTGATTGAACTACAGAAAAGTAAGGTGCACCTTCCTTTTTAGTGGATCAATCGTAGGAACTTCATAGTTCATCGTCTACATCTAGAGTTATTCGATTGACCCACCTAAAACTAAGGTGCACCTTTCTTTTTAGTGGATGAATAGCAGTAACTCGAATGAAGTTTAAAGAATTCTTAGTGGGGTGATCGACCTTAGCATTTACTTTAGAATCATGGGAGTGAAAAAACTTTTACTAAAATGAAAAGTTCGTATACACTTGATTGGAAGTAAATTTTATTCTACCATATCTCATGCTTTTTAATCTCTAAGCAAATCTTCTTTTTAATAATAGGATTAATTATTTAGGCTTGTTTCCAAGTGTTCCAAAGTTAGAAGCTCGAGTCACTGAAGCATATTAAGATTCATTTAAGTTCTTCATGACAACCTGGATTCCAAATACCGTTTCACCAATTACGATTAGTTTTTCTTTATTCATGACTTAGATCATGTTCATCGACATAACTTCTCCCATTCTTACGAAGAACACTTAAAGAGGAACCTTCTTTTCTTTGGAACATTCATTACATCTTTCAAGTGGACCTTAGAGGTCTAGTAGTTTTAGAACAACTTAGCTTCCCCCAACCACTTCACAAGTGTGGTTTCGTTCCTTGTAAAACGAGTATCATTCCAATGGTTTGTACTCCAACCATCATTTGGTTGATGCCATGTGAACGATACTTCCCTAATCCAAGACTCAATCTCTATTTCCTTCTCTCTTTTTTTAATGATTATTGATTAAAGTGTCTTTTCTTGTGATAAAGAAAGGACTTACAATTTTGTTTGTGCACCAACCATCCTTTGGTTGATGTGAGTGTGTTCGTATCATTAACCATATTCTCCTTCTTCCTTTTTTTTCTTCCTGAATGAATTGACTTGTTCTTGTTTTCTAAAGAAGGAAAAATATATCAAGTCGCATTTCTGAATTTCTTTCTTTCTTCATTATTCTAATTCAATATTCTTACTGAATTACGTATGATTTTTTTTTTTGTTGAGTTCATGAAATTCAACATATGATGAGTTAGTAGAAAAAGTACCAAAATAAGAAATCTATAAAAACTATTATTTGAAATTCTGCATTGAAATTAAAAATCTCTAAAATCTTCTTATTTTTGCTTGTTGTACTTGCTCGTTCATGAGAATACAATAAGTTGTTGGTTGGATTCATATCATTCCCCCTTTCTTTAAAAGGATTTGTCCTCAAATCAAGATCTCCAATTCCTGGTTTAAACACCTTGTGCTTGCTGCCATAAATGCATTTAGAAGCAAATTTTGGGTATCTCCTTAAAACAAAAGAGATGCCATTGTGTTTGTTGTTGTTGTCGACTTTAGACGAACTCTTTGGTTGAATACGTTGTATATGATCTTCTGTCTTCTGTAAAAGCTCAAAATAAACACTAGAGAAAGATGGTTTGAGCTCACCTATTATGTAACAAGTTCCCTTATATAAAAGATCAAAAATATTTTGCTTTGAAAACAAAATAAATTTAACTTCACTTGCTCTTTCACACAAGCTCACTTTATTGGCTTTTCTCTTTTCTTTATAGGCCAAAAAGTGTTCTCATGCTTTTTTCTCTCACTCATTTTCTCAAAAGTTTCTTTTTCAATAAATTCTCATGCTTTTGTCTTGGTCTTTGATGCCTTTTTCCCTAACTCATACACATCAACATTGACATCATTCAAAGTAGATGTTACAGTAGTAGAATGGTTACAAGAAAGCGATTCATCATAATTGAATTTCCTACAAACTTCATTAGCATGTTTTACCACTAAACTACCATGCATTTTATTTTCAATCTTAACACTTTCTTATTCAACCATATTATGGACATGTTTGACAAAAATTTAAACTTAAAAAGTACCAAAATAAAAAATCTATAAAAACTATTATCTAAAATTCTGCATTGAAATTAAAAATCTCTAAAATCATCTTATTTTTGCTTGTTGTACTTGCTCCTTCAAGAGAATACAATAAGTTGTTGGTTGGATTCATATCATTTTGTGTATGATGTAATCCAACAAACAAATAGGTCATGTGATCACAACAAAGAGTTAAAGAGAGAATAAAGAAGTGACATAACAATGTATAGAGGTTGACCAAACTTGGATCTACATCCAATTCAAGAGGTAAATGAATTCGTTCTCTTTTTCTTTTTAATTTTAGTTTCTTAAAAAGGATTAACTTATTTTTGTAATTTGAATTTTAGTTTCTAATTACTTTATTGAATTTAATTTCTTTGACTTCTTTTGGAGCAATTATGAGGTAGTTATAACTGATAACTTTTTCTTTTTTTATAGTATTAGTTTATGAAATACCAAAATCTTATATCTTCTTCAATTTTTTGTTTCATTCGGCAGTAGCTCATAGCTCGTCATTTATTATATTGTTCCTTGATTCTACTTTCTTAATTATCATTTAACTTTTTCATTCACGAGTACTCATTCGATTCTCTATTCTTCTAGTGATGATCTTGCCAACTTAGAGAGATAGAATTCACGTATAATTGTATAGTTTAATCATTTTTTTTCCAACATTTTTCCTTATCATAAAATTGCAAAATACTTGAACCTGATTTTTTTTTTCAACATGACCGAGTACATTTTTATAATTAACTTTTGTATGATGTTCCTAAGGGGTGGCATGATGGTTGAAGGTTTGGATTTTAAAGGTGTGCATGCTCCTACCCCCAACGAATTCCAACAACATGATGGTGGTAGTTATCAACTATTTAAAATTAACGTTCTTGTGTTCATATAAATCAAAGTTATCATGAACATGGTAGCTAATGACTCTTGAATTTGACAAAAGGCTAAGATCAATTAGGCTTGTTTGGACTCATGTGATGTGGAGGCAAAGAATTTTTATCTTGATGGATATAAGTGATATTATCCATTCTTGTATTTATATATTTTAGTTTATGTATCAATGTTTGCATGAATACCCTTTTATTTATTCTGCAGAAGATATAACCTCATTAATTGTTACACTCGTAGTTAAATGTTTCATAATGAATTTAAAACCATTTCACTCAATACCTACTACATCAACATGTCAACTATGATGACTCAGTTCCACGTTCAGAAATTTCTCTCTATGAGCTCCTTCTTCTAAGGAGCCAAAATATTATCATCATGCTTTACTAAATTCTTGTTGACAAGAAGCAATGAATAGTGGACTTCAACGTATGGAGACATATTATACTTGAGAAGTTGTCTTTTTGCCCCTCGGTAAACAAACCTTGGCTACCAATAGATTTACAAGATCAAATATCAAATGGATGGTTTGATTCAAATGTAAAAAACATGACTCGTAGCCAAGGGATACACCAAAAATGTGGGATTGGACTTCAAAGAATCTTTTAGTCCCGATTGCTAAACTCATAATTGTGCAAGCATTTTTAACTCCAAGTTGTTCCAAGGAATTTGGCCGCTAGTTTGTTTTGACATAAATAATGCATTTCTAGATGTGGTTTACATGAACTTGTGTTTTGTGTAATAAGTCTTTTACATATCTTATAAATTCGTGTTAATTACTTTTACTTACTATTATTGCCCCTCCATTCTATTTCAACGTTGTTCTTATTTGTGAAATTTATATCTTATTTTATTTAAGTGGTCAATTATTAAAATCTTGATAAAGTTAAGCATAAAAAGAACCCTATTGATTTTGTCAAAGAAAAAAGAAAAGAAACGAACCATATAATTTAAATGCACGATTTGTTATATAATTACAAAAATTGAAAGCAAATAAAAAAGAAATGTCACATGTATGCATTACTTCAAAAGAAAAAAAAAATCATGTATAACAAAAAAAAAAAAAAATCAAATAAATACCATTAATAACACATTTTTAAAGTTATTACATGTATCAAACAAAAATAGAGCTCGTCTAGGTAAAAGTACTAAAATGTCCTCACGTCTACCAATCTTATTTTTATTATTTTTCTATTTAGTCTATCACTCACATTTTTGTCAGTGTACTGATAGTCTTCAATCAATTCACTGATAGTGTTCAATCAGTAGTTCAATTGATAGTTTTCAATCACTATCAATTGAACGCTTGGTGGTGCCGATAACAATGTGTGGTGGCCGAAAACGAAAAGTGTCTTACCTCGTTTGAAATCTCTTCTCTTCTTGAAAACAGATCCAGTCTCGATTTTAAGTTTAAAAATGGAAGGGGAGGAGGAATAAGGGCATAGAGGGGTAGATTATGAGTTAAAAAAAAAAAAAAACTAATTTGTATTATAAATTATTAGTATTTTCAATATCGCAAAAAAAAAAAAGGAATATCAAACTTTGACGTTCAATTAAAAAAAATGAGATAATTAAAACAACAGATCAATATATAAAAATTATTAGAATTAAATTTTATCTAACACAATAATAATCAATAATAAATTAAAGCATAAATAAAATACTACATATAACAAAAAAGAGTTAGAGATGATGACACGTGTCTCTGGACATGGATAAATTTTGCTTGACTCGGTCTACATCATTTTTCAAACGCCTCTTAAAATTTTACTAAAATTTTCTTGACTCTTCCCCGGATTAGAGTCCAACTCTTACACTACTTTTTTTACATTGTCAAGAGTAGACTTAATCATTTCTATGGGTTAGGAACATATCATTACAATGATTTAAATTTTGGTAAAGAACTAGGAAACTCTCTCATAGAATGGATGTATACTTTTTTTTTCTCACCAATAAATCCTCGGTACAATCTCTTTTACTATAAAAGTAGTGTAAACTCTCTCATTGATTGCTTTGAATTGTCTATCACTAGTAATAATCTATCATTTTAGGCACATGATTCCATGTTCTTCCAAATTTTCTTTCAATTCATTTTTATTCACTCATTCAACATTTTGATTCTATCTTTCATCTTCAACGTTTTAATACTCTCGTATTTCGCTGTTATAGACATCTGAATCAAAACAAATTTCTTGAAAATTTGGAAGAACGTGAGATCGTGTGCCTAAAATGATAGATTACATTTTGATTCTATCTTCATCTTCAACGTTTCAATACTCTTTTATTTTACTGTTATAATAAATTTATTAAAGTTCATCAGTTAAAGTTCAATGATTGAAGTCTATCAGTTTATTAATTGAAATCCATTAGTGAAGCTGATTAAAGTCTATGAATGAAATGATTGAAGCCGATTAGGGTATTTTTATAAATAATATATTATATTCATATTAGGGTTTATTTTTAAGTAAATATGACGTCTCCCAAATCTAGTATTGAATTCACTTAAATTTAAGTGTTTTGTATTTTTAGTACTCTACTTATTATTGAAGGGTAAAAATTAAAATAGAACCTACTTTTGATAATATTTTTATTTTTGCCTAGATTTGTATTAATTTTCCCAGTATGGCTTGGTTCTAAGAAATGCCCAAAAAAGATTTTTTTTAATTAAAAATAAAAGGTAATGTGGTGGAAATCGAGCGAAAAGGGATGAGGAATACATACTTCATCTATGTCCCTTTTAGCTTGTGAAAATTTTACCTCCCACTCACTTTCCATTCCTATCTAAATGAAGATTTGCTCCCTATTCGAGACTCCTTTAGGGCCCGACTCCCTAAGGAAAGAGCGAAAAGGGATGAGGAATACATACTTCATCTATGTCCCTTTTAGCTTGTGAAAATTTTACCTCCCACTCACTTCTCATTCCTATCTAAATGAAGATTTGCTCCCTATTCGAGACTCGTTTAGGGCCTGACTCCCTAAGGAAAAATGAACACCTCGAATGCAACTCGACATATGAGTTGATGATGCTATCTACAAAACCATAAAACCTTCATAAACTCTCATATACCTATAAGTAAAAATATTACTTATTTTTACCACCAAACTCTTCCATATAACATCAACTTTTTGCCATTAATTGCTTTTTGTCATTAATTAATTACTTTTTGCCATTAATTAATTATAACTCTTCAAGTCAAATGCGAGTTATGTATTACACAAATACTTATTAACCCTTCATCCCAAAATTTCAGTAGACGTATCAATTTAATCTCTAATTTATTCGTGAAGATGGATAAACTTTTCATTCCAAAATAGTTTTGGGAGGATAGAATTGGTATTTATTTTTTCATATATTTTCTCTTTTAGTTTTTTTAGTGTCATAACAATTGAAGATATATAGAATGCAAACTTTGATGGTTCTCAAAAATAAAAAAATTTCAAACTTAATGATCTCGTGGTTATGAATACACGCGTATGTAGATTGAATTATTGCTCTTATTGCCCTTATTGTTATGTTTTTTTATTTTGATATTTAATTTTGGGTAACATTTTAAATTTTAGGTAAATCATAAAAGATAAAATTATTATTACTTATAAAAGTTAATTAAGCGTAAAAGATTTCTGTTTTGTAGTAATCCAAGCCATCTAAATTATAATGAAGACTAAACTAAAATTTTTGAAAATATCTCAAAAGGAATAATAGTTCAAGTGACATAAATATGTATTTATGATAAGGAGATAAAAAGTTTTAATCTCTTTATTTTATTTTCTAGCTAAAAAGCTTTTAAAATTAAGAATAAATTAAAATATGTTAATTTTTATTTTCAGAAAGGAAAAAAGACTTTTTTTTTTATGAAATTAAAAAAGACTTCATTATAAGATAAAATAAAGTTCACTACAATTTTAGGTACACCAAAAGAAAACCAAAATCACGAGAGTTTATGGTCATCTCTCTAATTTATATTCAAAAAATAAAATAAAATAATCATCAAAAGTTCATTTACATTCAACCCACAACTTATTAAGATATGTAAAATTATAAAAGTAAAACAATAACACCCTGTTTGGGGCAAAAAGAATGAAAATGATTATGGAGAAGAACAATTACTTGTGTTTGTGGCTAAAGAATGAGTATCAAGAGAATGATTAATTGGTTAGTAAAGAGAATGATAATAGGAAAAATAATATGATGAGTATGATGTAAGTGAAAAATAGTTATGAGGATGATAAAAAGTTGTTATGAGAAGAATAAAAAAATAATGAAAGTAGAATAAAAATGTAACTTTGAAAACGTGATTATGCGAAAAATGATTTTCTGGCTCAAACATCGAGAATCTGAGCCAACGCACTACATGATTGACCTTAGAGAGTTTCGCAAATTAACTATATATCAATATGATGAGAACTATGGAAAATAACTCACAAGAGGAAAAGTAAGGAGTTTTGATATTGAACAAAATTTATAGAGATATGACGTTTAAATGTCGAGATACCAAAAAATTAAATAAATTTAAAAACAAATTAGTCTTCCAATGAAAATGATATTTTAACTTCGTTATTTTAATTATATTTCAAAATAAAAAAAAAAACTCATTACATAGGTTCCGAAGGAATATAATTAATCGTCATTTTTCTGGTGTAGTATTTTAAAATAAATGTTTTTTTTCGAAAAATTATTGACCGAAGAATCCGGAAGATCCCCCTCGGAACGTATTCATCACCGCTGTCGGCCGTGAATTTGAAACTCATGTATAAAGTATTCGTTAGTAAATTGTTCTCACTTCCACTATCAATGAAGTCGTTACGCAGCTTCTCACTCTTGGAGCGTATCCAAGTTTTTTTAAAATGTTAATTCGGTTTTCTCGTGGATGAGATTTAGCAAATGGAGGCGGTTGAAGTTCAATCGGGTGGCCAAATGGAGTTCAATCAGCTGAAGCAGTACTAAGTGATGAACAGAAAAGTTGCTGGCAAGTTTCCGTCGTCGGATTAGAATCCTCACTGCTTTTATTGGTAAATTGCAAGCCAATCATGGAAGAACGGAGCGATTTCCGGGAAAATCTAATTCACTCTCAAAATTTCTCTAGGGTTTTTCCCTACCGTCTTCAACCATGGTTCTCAAACCTACCGGAGCTTAAAAGAAGGCGATGTACGATCGGAAACTCTGCCGCCTCCTCGACGAGTACTCATCGTTGGTGCTAATAATGTGGGCTCTAACCAGCTTCAGGGCATTCGAAAGGGGGATTCCATCGTTCTTATGGGTAAGAACGCTCTGATGAAGCGCCCCATCAAAATCCACTCTGAGAAGGCCGGCAACACCGTCATGAACCTCCTCCCCCTACTTATGGTACTCACTAACCCTTGATGTTAATTATTATTTTGATTTTGCTTTTTTTTTTTTTGTTCTGTTGATCCGAACGAGCCTTCTTCGATTCCTATGTTTAGAGAAACGTGGGTTTGATCTTCACCGAAGGTGATTCGAAGGAAGTGAAGAAAGATGTTGCTAAGTACAAGGTATTGCCATGGCTAGCCTGTTGCTGTTTTTTTTTGGTTCTTTTGTTCCAAGGAAGAGAAACGTCAGCTTGATCTTCACTGAAGGTTTTTTTGTTACCAGTTTTCCATGGCCATTTCTGTAGCAATCTATTGGTATTGCACTCAACTGGGCAATGTCAAAACACTTTGTCCTTTCATTGTGTCTATTTTGCATTGTTAATCCTTCAACCTAAAGGATGAATCTGAAATGTTTTTCTGTACAGATGTTGGCAGTTTTATTTCTCTTCTAGGTTTAAAGAAATTGTAAGCAGTTAAAAATCAATATGGATATTAATGAGAGTTACAATGATTAATGCTAATTATTTTACTAAGATTTCAAATAATGTTGTATAATTAATCAATATTTATGTATAGAGTGAAAGGTTTATGCTATACATTGCAATATATATGGGAATTATTAATGTTTATATTTAGTCTAATATTCTGAAGTTATTAATTTTATTTTTTTTTAAAATTTTAGGTAAAAGTGGTTTACTGTATCGGGGTAAATCGAAATTCTGCAAGCTTCAATGGCGTTCAACATGCACTCATCTGTTCCATGCTGCAGCCAAACAAAACAAATTTATCTATGGATAATGGTAACTATTGTAATGTCTATATTGAAAATATAGAAATTGTCTTTAGTATGGCTTATGAGTATGAAAAGAAAGCCAATGAAGAACAAATTGAACAAAAGCAAGCGATGGAGAAGCACCTTGTTTCAATGGCTCGTGAAATTGAGAAAGTGCGAGTAGAGAAGCTCAACATTGAGAGAGCATGGGGATTATGTTGATTCTATCTTGTGTCTTTTATATTGAAATGAATCGTCGGTTCTTTTTTTAAGTTCAAGCCAGTTTTTTATAAATGAAAAATATGAACCCAAATTTGTTTCAATGTTGCCTGTAGTCTGTTTTTCAATATGTTCTAGTTTTACAGATCCAACTTTTATTTGATTTTCAACATCTAGATGCCCTAAACCTAGCTGCATTTTTCTAGTTGTCGTTTCATTCTTGACCGAGCTACTGCCATCATTGTTTCGGTTCTTAACACCCACCACACAAGATGTAGTTTTACAATTGCTTGCATTTGTTGCTTCACAGAAGTAGAAAGCTACGGTGTTGTTCGCTTTGAACTATTTTACCTTCACAAATCGATTCCAACCTCGCATAAACATGTAGCTTTGGTTCCTTTTCAGGTAACAATATCGAAATTTCCATTGGCTTTTCAATTTTGTCGAAAAATATTAGCTGCACATCATGCCCGTCATTGGCGACCTCCATATTTTCTATTGTGCTAGATGATATGTGAGGGAAATATTTAACGACATATTTTCAAAAATACATCCAAAGAAGCTTTTGACTGTATTCATTACTTCTTAATACTCAAAATTAAAAAAAAAATCATTCTAAATACTTAAAAAAACTACATACATAACCCAACCAACATGGATTTTCATTTATACATAAGAAATATTTTGTGCTCTGCTTATGATCTAGTCCATGTATGGAATGATCTTCACCTATTTCATTATTTATTTACTCTTCTTTTGCATGTATTTCTATGTTCATTAATTTTTTATTTCTTTTCAAATATTCAAAGGGAGAAACAGAAAAGTTCAAAGGTTGGCTGCTGCCATCTTAAGGATTTCAGGGACATAAAGATGTAGTTGAGTCAATTTATACATCTATTGGCTTGTCTTTTGTTATCTTCTCCAGGTTGGAGTTGAAATGCATTTGAAGCGGAACTTCGGAGTCGTGAAGCTTCCTTTGTCAGCGATTTCTCCATCAGTACCTCCACCAATACCACAATCTATAAGTTAATACATATATTATATATGTTCATGCAGGTGTAGAAGTTTCAGTTGAAGAAATTGAGCAGAATGTGAAAGAGGTTTTTGAAGAACATAAAAATGCTATTATGGAGCAATGTTATCGAACTAATGGTCAGTAACTTTCATGTAGTTGAGAATTAGTGCATGTTAACTTTGGGATTTATTCATCATTATTATTTGTAGCCTAAAACCTATGTTAATATGTTTCCTATAAAAAAATTATTATTATTTGTATAGCTGTCTATTCGGCGATCTAACCTTCTATAAAGAGATATGTAGTTAATTAAATCTTTAAAACTTGAAAATTTATTTTTATTTCTGGGGCATTTCTCTATCTTCTAACTTCTACCAGTTGGCTGATGTTATTGGTAACGAAATGGTTACGTATTTTTGCTCTACCATAAGAGATTAATCAATTTATAAAGGGTTTGTAGTCTGTATGAGGAATTGTTTTCTTTTTAACAATTTTATAAATATTGTCTCCCTATATTAATTTCTTAGGTCATCATGAGTTGGTCTTGTTGCCAAATAAAGGCATTGAGAATCTAGTGGTTCCAAGCTCAATCCATAAAGGTCATCTAGTAACGAATTTATGTACTACATGTTTCCTTGATTTTTTTTTTTAAATATTCGTGAGTATTGGGCTAGTTTACCTGTACCTCGACTATTCTCAGAACAAACTTCTTGACCCTACAACATTTGGTTGTTCCTCGAGAATAATTGATGTGTGCATAACCTGACCTAGAAACTATCACCACTCGCACGTATCAACAAAATACAAGTTTGTTTCGACTCAATGCCTTCATGTTGTTATGATTTAGAGCAAAATGTTCGTGCTTCTTAACCCAAGTTTTTCTTTTTACATCAACTAGATTTGTCTTTGTTCTGAACATTTTTTATTTTTTATTATTTTTTTATTTTTTATTGACATGTATAAACTTCGGATGTCAATACAACATCATTGGTCAGTGGTCACATATAGTTGTTCTATGACGCTTATATAGATGGCACTAGTCTGAATATGTCAATACAAACCATCTTAAGGTAGCCTAACGTTCAAAGAGATAACCTGTAAGACCATATATGTATACTTGAGTAATAGATTTATGCTTTGTTAGCTACTTCGGATACGCATGATAAATTTGTTGGGCTTGATGTTGTTCCTTCAAATTATATGATTTTTTTTTCTCTCTTTTACTCTCTCTAATTTCAGAGAGAGTGAAATCATTGCAAAATTACTCATAGATATGTGATTGTATACACTTCCTACTCTTATGATGTTAGTTTTATTACGATGGAAAGTTCCATTGCGTTGCACATATAGTCTCTATTTAAGAAATTTTTTACAGCTAGTTCAACTATATACTTATTTCTTCTTTTGGTTGTAGTGGGAGACTTGTTTGGCCAGGTACGGAAGAAGCATCCTTGGGGTGATCCAAAGATTGTAAAGGTGCTTGCAGATTATTAGAACTTTGTTTTAGATTTTATTTATTTATTATGTAGGGCATTTAGTTGACTTTTTCCTCGTCTTTTTCTCTAATTATGTTTCCACTATTGGTGTACTATATGCTGGCAGCAATTTGTTGATTCCAAATTATATGAATTCCTTCGTGAAAGGATTGCAACATATAATGAAAAGACGGCGAAAAAGGAAAAAGAGAAGCCTGCAAAAATACATGTGAACATATTTTCATTACTGTGCATTATAGTCCTATATATCTCTTTTAGTGCTCACTAGTTCTTTTACACCTTACTTTTTGTTATTACTCTTCGGTAGGATAAACATGTCGCCATTGTTGCTCCAGAACAACCATCTGAAGAAGAGCTTAACCCATATTTAATATTTCCTCTGCCATAGGATAATTATAAGGTAAAATAAATTTCTAACATATACTAGTTGTCTAATATGGATTATTTCACTTCTTCTTGCTAATATTTTAATATCAGTTCTTTCTCTCCTCGTAGCAAAAAGATTTGCATAAACTTAATTAGTAAAGAGATGTTGTGAAGGATTTTCTGTCAATTAATACAAATTTATTTCCTTACAAATTGAAAGGTCCATGCTGAAGTATTTTACAGTAATGGAACTATCCCAAGATGTTCCAATAATAAGGAACTGCTTGAAAACACCTAAATGCAACAGGAAGAAGAGTTTCTACTCGTTTTCCTCCAGAGCCAAATGGTTATCTGCACATTAGTCATGCCAAGGTATCAGCTATTATTTAATTTATTTTTCTTCAATTTCTTACTTCAGTCTTTGATGTGAAACTTACTTCTAGCTGTTATTATCAATATGATCTATTAGGCAATGTTTGTGGATTTTAGCCTGGCAAAAGAGCGAGGTGGAGGCTGTTATTTGAGGCGATGTTTCTTTTTTTTTTTTTTGCATTTTTTAATAATCTCTGTTTATCTTTATCTCTTGTAGTTATAACTATGTTTAGCATTCTCTTATCTTAAGTCTCTTCTAGGTTCAACAACTTTTCACCGTTTTGTTTATAGCACCGTTAGAATAATACAACCGACCATTTTATTTTGTTGTTCCAAAATGCATGCATGTAGGTTTGATGACACGAATCCAGAAGGTGAGAAGAAGGAATATATTGATCATATAGAAGAAATTGTCAAATGGATGGGTTGGGAGCCTTTCAAGGTGTAGTTTTAGACTAGTCCACTTATGCCAGCTATCTGTTTTATCTATTTGCGTCTGGAGACAACCTGGGTTTGATTTTTTGATTCAGACAAAATTTGGCTTTTGATTGTTTGTTTCATTTCCAGATCACTTATACTAGTGATTACTTCCAAAATCTGTATGAATTAGCTATGGAGCTCATACACAGGGGTTATGCTTATGTTGATTATCAGGTTATTATGCAAATTATGTGAAGTTTTTTTGTTTCTTCGAATTATAGTGGGAGTATTTGTTTCTTTTCAAGATATCATTTGTTAGGCTGGTGATCATTTTCATGGTTTAATCTGTTACCTTATT
>JBBMEG010000004.1:1352510-1388998 GCA_037832605.1 Cyclanthera cordifolia
GTGTGTGTGTGTGTGTGTGTGTGTGTGTGTGTGTGTGTGTGTGTGTGTGTGTGTGTGTGTGTGTGTGTGTGTGTGTGAGGCTTTGTTTTCTTGTTTTGAATAAAATTGCTCGAAATTTTATTTACCTATTAAAGCTTTTCAACTAAAGGCATCAATAAAGAGATTTAGGAGAATGTTTAAGAGAGTTTGAGAGCTTTTAGAACGTGCTTACAACTTGATTTTACTCAATTTAGCTCAGATTAGTTGGAGAGAAATGAGAATTGTTCTGACTTTTATAGTAGTTGGTAGTATAACCGCTGCAGCTCACTACTGGTGACTTAATAATCAGCTCTTTGTAATAGCTATCATTTAAGTCAGGCATCAACACTGGTGTAACCCCTGGCTGTTATACTTGAGAGGTGTAACGGTCTTATCTCGAGGTTTACTTAGACTCAGCCAACATTTGCAGGTCCTCACCTCCATGGTCGACCCCTTAAGGGTGTAGGTCTTCTTGGTGTATCTCTAGGGCGCAACGACCTAGGATGTTACTTGAACTCGGTCTACTCTTAAGTGAGCCCTGGCCTTCACGACTTTCATCTTTTTAGGGGGTGTTTGCATTCGACCGATTCAGAGGAGCCTAATTTGACATGGTCCAGCCCCGAGGGGCCTAGTTCTCACGACTGACTCACTTGGGGGTGGTCAAACTTTTCAGCGTGACTCCCGACCGTTATAACATTATCCAATTGTCACTCGGACTCGGTCGGCTCTTAGGGGAGCTCTGACCTCTGCAGCTTTCCCCCTTAGGGGAGCTGCTCGCCATCAACCGTCCCTTCAGGAGACTGACTTTGGACTCGGTCAATAATGACCTCCATGGCTTGTCTCTCTTAAGAGGGGGTGTTCAGCCTCGGTGTGTAACTCCTGACCGATATCGACGGATCCAGTTGTCACTTGGACGCGGTCAGCTTTTAGGGGAGCCCTGACCTCCACGGCTTTCCCCCTTGTTCGCCTTTGGGCGACCCAGAGGAGCTGAATTTTGACATTGTTTGTCCCCGAGGGGCCTGGTTCCCACTGCTGACTCCCCTGGGAGTGGTCAGACTTCTGGGCGTGACTCCCGACCGTTATGGAGGGTGTTCGATCGTCACTTTATACTGGACTCGACCCCAGGGGTGCATATTCCCTCGACCGACCCCCATTTGGCCTCAAGCTCGGCGTGGGGGCCTTGAGCTCGACCATGTGCTCAGGCACGAGCTCGACCATGAACTCAACCGTGAGCTCAGCCTCGAGCTCGGTCTTGAGCCCGATCTTGATCTTGTTGGTCCTTAGGTAGGGGTCAGACTTTTTCAGCTGCCCTTGGAGAGGGCCTATGCCTTGTCTGGATATTTCAGGGATAGTTTCACCCACACAGTACCTTAACTTAATTTAATAATATTAATAATATAATATCACCCTAATGTAAACAAAAATCGAATTAAAAATTATAAAAAAAAAAATTTAACACCTTAAATCAAATAAAGAGGGTTTGTTTCAAAATTTTATGAATTAATATAAATGAAATTTTATAATTAATTTTCAAACCAGCTTAATTCTTATTACAATTTTTCTTCAAAATAACTAAAATAAATTTTCATTTATAATCATTTAAAATACTCCTACACATCCAAATATATGCCTTACTTTTTTTTTTTTGAAGATAAAGTAGGCATTAACTTATTAAACAACGAAAAAGAAAATTCGGCAGCATAAAGTTAAATGATAAATACTACCCGGCCATTTCTTAGAAGTTTCCTTCTTAATTTCTTGAAAATAAATAAATAAATTGTGAGAGTCTTCGTTGGACCATAGGAAAGTGTTGACGTTTCACTCTAATTAAACACTATAAATATTCCAGGAAATAACGTATAATAATTACCAACCAATCAAATGCATCCACTAATCGAGAATTATAAGTTCGGTCTTCAGCGAAAATAAAATTAGTTTTATAGTTTTAAATATAAAAATTTATTGTAGCAATTTTTTTTTTTTTTTGACACAAACAATACAGGTGGTTTGAATTCACATTCTATTGGTTTGTGGTTTTTAATAAAATACGATGAGTTATGTTTTATTAAATGCTGGTTTGAATAGCTAAAAAATGAAGCATTAAGTGCTCCAAATAACTGTTCCATAAATCAAAAAATAATTTCATGTACTCCAAATAAATGCTCTATAAACCTACAAAATAAGTGATCCAAATTTTTTATTACCATTACTCTACTAAAATCACTATACAAACAAGTAATTACCTCAAAATTCATAACAAAATCACTACACAAACAAACAATCATATACAAACATTTTTTTCAAAAACCAGAAAACAAACAAGTATTTGATTATAAACACCCAACTAAAACTATCAAACAAACGAGTTATTATAAAAACAAAAATCTCTGAACACTTCTAATAACTTCTCATACCTAAATATTTAAAGTAAACACTTTATAAAATCTCAAACAAACACCTCCTTAAACATCAATTAGTTGAGATAATTTTAAAAATTAAAATTTATTAATGTGTGTGCATATATATTTATTGATAAAACTTAAAAAAAAGTCACTGTCTTTTTAATTATAATCTGACTAAGCATTATTTGTGAGTCAAATGATAGAATCCAAAGTTTGATGATTTTTTTTTTTAATATAAATTGGAGACCACAAATCTTACAGAGAGAGTGATACAAAGAGAATTCGAACTCTAATGTATCACTAGTGCAAGCTCAATTTAGCGAGAGTTTGATGAATGATTTGAACAAAAAATCATATTGATTATAACTATAAATATTAATTTTTTTTTGTTGATCCAAATTTATAATATATACTTATTTTAGCAAATAACATTACACAAACAAATCTCATTCTGTAATTACACATCACCCCCACTGAAAAAATAAAGGGACCAGACAATAACATAAATTTTCTTTTTTTTTTTTTTTATAAGAAAAAGAAAAGAAAAGTAAAAAAAGGTAAAGTTTCTGTTGCTATCGGGCAGTCAACTGGAAGTTACCATCGGAAGCTGCCGGAGAGATCACCGGAGAGGGCGAGGAGCCACTGGAGGCATCCGAAGCGGTGGTTCTTGAGGTTAGACGGCGGAAGGAGCATGGGCTGCAGGTAGGCCAAGGCGGCGTGTTTCACGAGACGATTTTTGATTGGGAGTTCGTCGTTCCAGATGGAGAGCGGCGGCGGCGGCGGCGGCGAGTTGCCGGCGGTGTCGGAGAGGAGGTCCTTGAGACTGGTGTAGGATTGGAGATCGGGGGTTGTTTCCATGTCGGAGATTTCGAGTTCTGGCGAGCTGACAAGGCTATTGGTAGAGGATGAAGATTCTTCCATGGCTGAGAAATTCAGTTGGGATTTCATTAAAAGGGAATCTCAAGATTTGGAGAGATAAAGATATGGAGGAGAGAAGTTGCGTTGTGATGAGTGTGAGAATTTAATGGTGTTTGGGGGCGTGTACTCGCGTGTATTTGTGGAGCGTGGGAGTGGAAAAAATTAATAATTAGTGTAAATTACTATCCTACTCCTTCATTTACCACTACTAAATCACTTACCATACTTCATTCATTTTCTTGATTTTGGATTGAATCTCACATTTTCAATTGAAAAAAGTCGTAGTCCATATTCAAATGGGTCGGGCAAAGTATCAAAACGGGGTCCAGCTTTGCTCGAGCCAAGGTCGTAGTGGCGTCGAACTATGCCTAACCTTGGCCCTTGCTAGCCACGAGTACCATTTCTCGGCATGATTCTTGATGTGCTCGAGGTAGACAGACGTAGCCTGACCTCAAGCTCGCCATACTATCTCCCAAATCTACCTGGTGTTACGAAACCCCTCAAAATTCAGATCCACGCAATTCTAAAGGCTTAAATTTTTTAGATCTTCTAAAGGGTCTTAAGAATAACGCATGTCACCTGGGACATTCAAATGAAGGATGAAAGGCAGTTACATGTGGCCTCTTGTATAAGATGTAAAAGGTGATATGTAATAGGTAATGCTCTAAAAATCTCCAAACAACTCTCTTTTTAACCTAGATAATTTTTTCTTTAAGCATTGGAAGTCATGTGGCTCACACCATACTAGTGCTCAATATTATTTATTATGCAAGTACTTGTTCCCGATACAGGTTCAAAATTGATCTAGAAGGCCAAATTTCAACATCAACACTATCTAACATAGTATGAAACTCATAAAATTGAAAGGAGTATTACGTCAAATGAAAAAACAACTTTAACCAACAAGATTAATAGTTTAACCAACAAGAGACATCATCTTAATTAAGAGAATATTGAGAAAGTGAGAAGACGTCTTAGCATTAAAATACTCCACACAATGTCAACTTTGAAATGTAACCACATACTATCTACAACAAAGCCATGGTTAAGAATTTGGACAACTATATCTTACAAAAGCATCCATCTCATCTTAATCCCTTTACTTTTTATTACATCGTATTCTCCAAATTTTTCATTCTCGTTACATTATATTAAATATCATTTGACCAAGTGGCGAATCTGAAAATAAACACGTGTCATGTTTGTTGAGTTTTTGTAGAACAAATTAAAATTAAAATTAGTCGGTATGACCTTGTTAAAATTATATAAAAGAGTGGGTGTGGCTTAATTTTAAACTTATTTACTCTAATTTGTATTAAGTTTTTTTTTTTTTTTTTTTAAATTTTAAGTTAGATATTTAGTACGTGTGTTTAGATAAGAAAGTTATTCATTTGTTTGTTGCTATGCTTAAAACAAATGCTATTTAGATTTTGGTATATATGTTTAATTAGATATAATTGTTTAATACGACCAAGTTTGTGTCTATACTTTATTTTGTATTGTAATCACTTTGATCTTATGACTTTATTTGTTTTTATTTTATTTTTTAAGAAAATTAAAATCTGTCCGTATTTATATTATTTTTTTGGATGATAACATATACATATTTGTCACTTTCTAAGTTAGACAATGGAATTTTCAATATATCAAGTTTCATTTTGACATTTTAATTTAAATATAATACTTGACGCATTTACTCATTTGATAATCATTCCATGACTTTAATATCTATATCTTACTTGTATTTTTAAAATTAAACCAAAATTTAAATTTAAAAATAAAATCTTTCAAATATTGTTGGCTTATGAAATTTTGATAAAATTCACGTACTGATTTACTGACATATAAAGAGAATTTAAGTTTAAATTTTAAAAATTAAAAATTAAAAAACAATATTGTCTGGAGTTTTAATATTTGTTAGGTTCACGACGAGTAGTTAGTCGACAAGTGTTCTTTTACCAATTCTATTCATATTTTAGGCAAAAATTTAAGGATCATATTTAAATAACTGTTATAATCGTGATGCTACCGATTTGCTCAGTCAAAACATATATATTGATAAATACGTGTATATTTTTCATTTGGAGTAATAAAAATTTGAAAATGTTAGATTTTTTTCTTTGTACAACAATATTTAAAAATGTTAGGAATTTCTTACATTTTCAATTATATATATATATTTATTTTTTTTTATTAATTTAACAATAATTGAGAACTAGAATTTTGGTGGTAAAACGTACTCAATTTTAGGGATGTTTGGATTAGGAGGTGTGAAAGAAAGTTTTTTTTTTTTGAGTACGAGAGTTGAACTTCTTGTTTGTTTTTAGTACATCACGACTTCTAACTCTCCCTCAGCCTCTTCTTAACTTTTCTTCATTATCCCATCAATCTTAAATCGAAATTTATATCAAATTTCATCTAAAATAAACATCTTCACTCCCTGACACAAATTCAAAAAAAAAAAAAAAAACTCTCTAAAAACATCAATACTTAAACAAGTATTTTATATCTCAAATAAGTCAATTTACTCTTATTCTTCAACTTCCTCTCTTCTCATCAATCCAAAAATCGAAACACACCTTAGCATAAGCTCAGTGGCTGAACATATTACATGTTTTTTCTAAAATATTATAGATGCCAACGATAAACTTTAGTGATATCTTGTATAATTTAGTAACTATGAAACTATTGTTTCCATGATACAAAATTCAAGATTACTGATTAAAAAATAAAATAAAAATCTTAAAACGGTCCACTTATTTTAAAATACCTTTCACATTTTATAACAATTTAAAAAATTATCTTTCAATCTAAATTTATTAGAAGATTAAACAAAAAATTTATGCAATTATTTTTTAGATTAGTCCAAAAAACCGATTTTACCCTTGCATTATCTTATCCAACTTTCTAACAAAATAATATTTTAAGGATGGTTTTTAAATGTTTTGAATAATATTGTGACTTTTTGGGGAATATATGTGTTAGAAAAACATAGGGAAAATTCAAGTGTCCTACTTATAAGATTTAAAAATAATAATAAAAAAAATGTAAGCATGTATATTTACGTAAAAAAAATATTTTTCTAAATTAATAATAAATTCGAGTTAGCAATATTTTTTAAAACTAATAATAGCTTTAAGTTAGCTCGTTTCAAACCAAATAAATTTTAGGTCAGCCTAATAATTAATCAATCCAATCTATAAAAAATTACATTTATTTAAATCCAATTCAACCTAAATAAGTGGATTACTCAATCTAATCATTAAAATTGAATTGAGTTGGTTTAAATTATTCAAATGTTCGGTCTCTAAACATCTAATTGTCACGACATCTTGACATTGATTGAGTTTAAGGAAGTTTGTTTAAACTAATTTCATCTACAAATCTAACGGTTATAATAAATTATTATGACAACATTGATATGTCGCTTTTAAATTTTTAAGTCGGCGAGTAAGAATTGAACATGCAAAAATATCAACCACTACTTAAATAAACCACTTATGGCCGTGAGTATGGGGATCGATAATCAACAATGTCTTCATATAGATTTGGGCCCCACTTGATTTAACTTAGAGAAAGCAACACATGCTACCATAAAATCCTTTGCTTCTATTTTGTTTGGTCATAAAATAACTCTTCCTTTCTTGCTAAAAAAAAAATAATAATAAAATAAAAAACACTCTTTGTCCGAGTTAAAACAAGTATAGCTCAGCCGGCATTAATGATGCATTAACATTCACTCGATCAAACTTTTTTCTAAGCTTTATCCAATTGAATGGAGAGAATTACAACTCCTACTTTTTGTAAACCAATAGGTGAGTTAAGTTTAAACAATCTTTTATATATATATATTTAGAATAGATTACCACACTATATGCGGAATGTTGACATCCGTCCCTAGATCAATTAACCACCAGGAGAGAATGAATACTACAAATTAATGTCACCTAAGATCTTAAAGCGAGCATACCTTCAGAACTCAAGCCATCAACCAATTGCGGACAATAAATTATCTTTTTAAGTTTTATTTTCTTTTATTTTAATATTTTTATTGATAACATAAATGCATGTAACTGGTGCCACACATACAAAATGTATGGTTGATTTACCCATTGATGTGTAGAGTGTTGATGTTCTCGTTATTATCTCACGTTGAAAAAGTGAGGAAGTATCGTATTTATAAGAAGAGTGTACTCATGTCATCACTAATTAATTTTGAGATAAATTTTCACAATAGATGTAGAGAATTTTACTCAATGTTTAATATGTATTTAAACTTTTAAATTTGTGTGTAATAGGGCTTTTTATGAATTTAATTTAAGTGACCACCTAAGACATGTTTGGCTACAACCAAAATGAAGGAAAGGGAAGGAAAAAAATGAGAGTAAATTAGTGTTGGATGAGATAAAAACGTGACGGGTAAAGTTTCCAAACATCAAAAGCATGCCACTATTTTTTTTTATCAAATTGATTTAAAATCTTGTAGGATATAATAATATATGTCATGAGAAGAATAATCTAGTCTAACTAGTAAAGTTTCAGATTAAATATTAGAAGCGAAAGGAAAAATTCAAAACAGACAAAGTGAATGAATGAGTTTAGTTTCTTAGAATAATATTGGATCATTTAATTTACAAAACTAAAATACATTGATTCTGTTTCGATTTTTAATGAAAGAATCTACAAAAATTAAGAATATTAAAAATATTGTAAAGATTTTGATATTTATAAAAAAAAAAAAAAAATGTTGTTTTTAATTTTTTTTTATTAAAATTAAAATAAAAAATCAAATCAAAATTAAACCCAATCAATTAAAAATTATTGAACGAATAATTTTATCCAGTAATAACGATGAATCAATCATGAATCAATGAAGACAAACAAAAGTAATTTGCGATCGGATTCGGGTTTCAGAAACTTGCTCCGGCGGACCACTCCAGGATCTTCTACTTTCTCCGCCGCCTGCCGTCGATCGACCGAATCAATATTTAATGCTCATTCCGCCGGCATCTCCACTCTGCAATCTCAAGCTTCCACGTAGTTCTTCGCTTCTGCATTTTTTGACGCATCGCCATTGCTTGCCTCCGCCTTCTCTCGGTCTCAGTCCTTGCTTTTGATGGTAGGTTATCTCCTTCATTCGTTTGCTTCTATTTCTATCTTTGGTAATTGAATCTGTTTTATTTTTAAAGGAATCAATCAGGGTTTGTTTATGACCTATGCGATATGGAATGTGCTTGTTTTAGGAAACGAAAAAAGGATAATGCTGGAAGTTATTGCGACTTTGAATTTGAATTCCAGATCAAGTTATCGAGACTTCGAATTTGAATTCTAGTTCTCTCCTGGCAGTTTTGTTGAATATTACTTTTGGAATTTCTCGGTCTGGTGTTCTGAAATATGTCTTCAACTATGATGACCCATCTTTACTCAGTCCGTGATTTCGTTGCTCGATCAGGATAGAATCTGTATATTTGACTTTCTTATATTCGTTCTTCCTCTGATTTTTTTATGGACATTTTTGTATTTGTTTTCTCCCTAATAAACTGTTCTCTCTCTGCCTGAGACCTAACTACTCACTGTTAGTAAACTACTCACTGTTAGTAAGCCACTTAACTGTTCTCTTTGATCGATATTTTTGTATTTATTTTCTCTTTGAAACATTTTGGTATGTTTGCCTCTCACTTTTCTCTCTCTTTTATCTTAATTGTTATTTGGAATATCATAACAACCTCTTTGGCTTCACCGTTAACTCATTTGTTTTTTCTTGAGGGTTTTTTTTTTTCCTTTTTTTTTTCGGGTGAGTTTATTTCTTGTTGGAGAAAGATGGAGGGAAATACTGCTGAACGTATTGGTGATGCGATGGAAGGATCTCCCGCCAGTCCCAGGTTAGATAGGTATAAGAAGCTTTCTGTTATACCGCTTGTCTTTCTAATCTTCTATGAGGTTTCTGGGGGACCTTTTGGGGTTAAAGACAGTGTCATAGCAGGTGGCCCACTTTTAGGTCTAATAGGATTCTTGATTTTTCCTTTTGTATGGAGTATTCCTGAAGCACTTGTTACTGCAGAAATGGGTACTATGTTCCCTCAAAATGGCGGATATGTTGTTCGGATATCTTCAGCTTTAGGTCCTTTCTGGGGTTTTCAGCTTGGTTGGATGAAATGGCTTAGTGGGATGATTGATAATGCGCTATATCCTGTTCTGTTTCTTGACTATCTAAAATCAGCAATCCCAGCACTAGAAGGTGGTTTCCCTAGGATAGTTGTTGTTCTGGTACTCACTGTGATTCTTACATACATGAGCTACAGAGGTCTAATGATAGTTGGTTGGGTGGCTATATTGCTGGGGGTATTTTCACTTCTCTCCTTTGTTTTTATGGGATTGGTGTCAACTTCCAAACTAAGACCTGCAAGGTGGTTTGTGATGAATTTGGGCAATGAAGATTGGAGATTGTACTTGAACACACTATTTTGGAATCTAAATTAATGGGATTCAGTCAGTACTCTTACAGGAGAGGTGGAAAATCCTGGGGAAACTCTCCCAAAAGCTTTGTTTTATGCTGTTGTATTGGTTGTGTTGGGTACTTTTTACCTCTATTAGTTGGAACTGGAGCTATTCCCCTTGACGGTGAGCTGAGGTCTGATGGTTATTTCTCAGATGTTGCTAAATTGTTAGGGGGTGTATGGTTGAGAGTTTGGGTACAAGGGGCATCTGCTTTGTCGAATATGGGAATGTTTTTGGCCGAGATGAGCAGTGACTCCTTCCAGCTTCTGGGAATGGTGGAGATTGGTATGCTTCCTTCATTTTCCGGCAAGAGAAGTCGTTATGGAACCCCCATCACTGGGATCATCTTCTCTGCTTCTGGTGTTATTTTGCTTACGTGATTGAGCTTTCAAGAGATTGTAGCAGCAGAAAACTTCTTATATTGTTTTGGGATGCTCATGGAGTTTATGGCATTTCTGAAGTTGAGAATTAAACATCCAGAAGCTTCTCGGCCATTCAAAATACCTGTTGGCACAGCTGGTGCTGTTTTGATCTGCACTGCTCCAAGTCTGTTAATTTTTGTGGTTTTGGCCCTTTCATCATTTAAGGTTATTACTTTGAGTCTCTTCGCTGTGATGGTTGGTCTTGCCATGTATCCTTGCATTGATTATGCCGAGAAAAAAGGATGGTTGAGGTTCTCTCCTACTACAGAGGTATCAGATATTAGTTTCAAATATCACCAGGTTAATGAACAACCATGATTTACACTGAAAATCTCAAAGACAGATAATCTACGTTCCTATGTTATTAGAATATTCAGAAAGCAAAGTTGGCTCACAGCATTTTCTCTTTCAAATTTTGTTATTCTTGTTGATATATCATCTATTCAATATTAGGGTTCACCGACCTGCTTTCTGGAATATCCAATTTTTGTTCCTTAGATCTTTCGAGTTTTTATACGTTATTACGTTTTCCTCCATCTCCCATCTGTAAAGCTGTTTCTGAAGTCAGCCGGATTTAGTTTTGTAAGTGATAAGTTCCCTGCGAATAAAATAATATCAGAGTTTGTTGAGGAGCCATTTCAATTATGCTTTGAAATGATAAGATCAATAAGAATTTTATCTTGTTGTGATTGTCTAGTTGGGACAATGGACAAAATTTTCCATGTGGCATTAACCCAGAGGATAATCCCCTCCCTCCCTCCCCTAGTAATGTCCGATTCTGGTAACTACAAGTACAAGCAATCAAATACAAATATTCTCTCTGCCTGTTCTGTCTTGGAAGCTACGTGATCATCTCCAAGTAGCAATCTGCAAAGAAGAAGCCGTCTTTCGAACGTAATGGGTGCTCATAGTAACACCTGGAAAGCCTCCTCGGATAAGCATCTTCCAACTTTAAAACATCTTTTCGATCAGGATCCATGTAGCAACAAACGCTTGAGCTTCAACAATGGTTTTGAAGATGAAGTTCTTTCTATAATTTCTTTCTGCTTCTCCCTGACCAGCCAGTCTGCACCGACTTCTCATGAATTGAAGCGGTTCAAGCTCACTCATCTTTTCTTTGTCATCAGGACTTCAAAGAAAATACTGCATCATGAAGTTTTATCGTCTCTGATGTCTTTGGTCTCGGACAATCTATTTCGACCACTCCCTCCACCTTGCCCTGCTGTAATCAGCTCAAACCTTACTGATGATGAAGTCAGCATTGCCGTTCCTTCTCCAAGGTGGCCGCAACTTGAAATTGTTTATGATATGCTCCTTTGGCTGCTTATCAACGTTGATCCCCTGATTCTTGAAAAACAAATAGATAACGCCTTTCTTCTCGGCCTTCTCTCACTTTTTGATTCAGAGGAATCAAGGGAACGAGAAATTTTGAAGAAGATATACCACCAAGTATATTCGAGATTCGCCATGTACAGATCATTCATGCGAAAAGCAATGAGCACCGTGTTGTTAGACTTTATTTTTGAAACAGAGCGGCACAACGGCATTGCAGAGATGCTTGAGTTATGGGGGAGCATAATTAATGGCTTTGCAGTTCCTTTGAAGGAAGAACACAGAATATTTTTGAAAAGGATACTAGTTCCGCTGCACAAGGCTAAAGGAATGCAAGGTTTCAACAAGCAGTTGGCGTACTGTGTGTCTCAATTCGTGCAGAAGGAGCCTGAGCTTGGTGGGTTTGTCGTGAGAAGGATTATAAAATATTGGCCTCTGGCTAATAGTCAGAAGGAGCTAAAGCTCATTGAGGAATTGGAGGATTTGGTGGAGAAATTGGACCCCAAACTACATAGAGATTTAGCTCTGCCCTTTTGTTCCCACATGACAAAATGTTTCAACAGTTTGAACTTCCAGGTAAAGCTGAAACCCTCAGTTACTACTCATTATGGGTTTGTACATTGTTTTCAAAACAATTGTCCTTATTTCTCTTTGAACAAGAACTTCTTAACAGACACGAACTCTATCTTGTAAAAAAAATCTGCAAAAGACTTGAAAAAGAAACACCATTATGAAGCTTTAAATCTTGCAGACTCAATCCTTTGACCCATAGTAAGTTAGGCTTTGAAGCCATGGAAAACCCAACAAGTAGCTGATGATAGGGATTGTTGGGTGAGTAATTGCACGAGAGGTTATTTTGAGTGGTTAGAAATGAAAGTTATTTTGAGTGATTTTGAAAGAGAGATAATAGTAATAGGTCGTTTGGATGTGGTTGTTTGAAGAGTGATTGGAAAAGTCCATTTATAATAACTCTATAAAATCTTCAAACAAATAACCTTAGAAGTGTATGGATAACTAATTGTATGAGTGATTATTTTGAGTGGATTTGAAAGAGAAAATGTTGCGATAGCTTGTTTGGACAAAATTGTTCGAAGAGTGAGAATAAAAGCTTGCTTCTAATAATTTTATGAAAGCACCTGACAAACACCCTCTAGTTTAGAAAAACCCCACCTAACATTAAATATTGCTTGGAGTGGATTCCAGCACTTCAATAGAGTATGAGCAACCATCCCCAAGGGTGAAGGGATGGCCAAAAGCAATTGCTCCCTTCAACGTCCTAGGTTCGAGACCTACCTTTGACCTTAATTTATTGACACTTCTTGTGTCTCTATTCCTTCGATATCTGATAAAGGGACGGGTTCTGGACATAGTGGAGCAAAATTTCGATTTTCTGATTTCAAAAAAAAAAGTATAAACAACCAAAAAAAAAAGAAAAAGAATACGGCAAAGAGGCATTAAGGGAAACAACTTCATTTGAAGAACCTATGAGGGATAAGAGCTGTGAGTAAAACATAATATAGAATTACAATATCAACAAAGTTTAAAGATTTGATTAACAAATAAGAACTAAGAAGATGGGTTTATTCCTTTGTTTCATTGTTCTTGCTAGCTACTACATAAGCTTTTGATTACTCTGCAACAATGGCTTCTTCTGAATTCAGGTGGCCGAACGAGCACTATACATTTGGAATAGCGAAGCATTTGTGACGATGGTGTCGACAGCCATGGAAGAAGTGTTTCCAGTAATCATAGGAGGAATGGAAAAGAATGTTAAAAGTCATTGGGACAATGGTGTGAAGGAATTGGCACAAAATGTCAAGGATATACTTGAAGAAATGAATCCAGTTCTTTACCATAAAATAATACACCAAT
The DNA here is from genome assembly GCA_037832605.1 of Cyclanthera cordifolia. Lineage (NCBI taxonomy): Eukaryota > Viridiplantae > Streptophyta > Magnoliopsida > Cucurbitales > Cucurbitaceae > Cyclanthera > Cyclanthera cordifolia. The sequence continues at coordinate 1,365,973 of JBBMEG010000004.1, forward strand.
ATGGATGTCAACAAACTCAACCAACCTAAGACTATAATTGGCTGTAGTTCAATTTCTTGCAGGCAAAGAGTAGAGCTTCCATTTTAATGCGAAGCTGTGAGTTCAAACTTTTAACTGTTTATTCATACAAGCCGATTGAAACGAGTAGACATCATGTCATCATTTTGTACTCTACCTTTCACTCACCAATTTTACTGAAAAAAGTATATTATTGGCAACAGAAGTTCTGGATTAAAAATATCACCACCAGCTTTTTTTCATTCTAACAGTAAAATGAGATTAAATTTTACATTTAAGTTTTGTTAACTTTTTTTTTTTTAATTACTCTTTTAAGCTCTAAATTAATATCCGCGTTAAGCTTAACTTGTCAATAATTATATTTTAACAAAAAGCAAGTTTGGTCAAAGTATCAAATAACTTGGCTTATTATATGAAAGCAAGCTGAATCCAGAAGTAAATGACATAAAATGTGTTTGGATGTGAAATTGTAGGGTGATTATAAATAAAATTTTATTTTAAATAATTAGAAATTTGAGATTTAGTGATAGTCCTTTTAGATGTAATTATTTGTAAAGGATGTGTCGTTAATAATTCATTTGGATGATATTTTTTTTGTAGAAAAATTGCAGATAATAACACTCTTAGATGTGATTAGAGAAAAATAATTATTTTGAAGAGTTAAAATTAAATGATTATAAACAAATATTTAGAAATGAGTTATTTTATTTTAGATGGTTAGAAATTAATGATAAAAAATAATTGATTAGAAATGACGATTATTATGAATGATTATTATAATTCGTTTAAATATAATTATTTGAAAAAAAAGAGAAAGGGATAAATGCTCATTTTTAATAGTTCCTTCATAATCTCAAACAAATACCATTGAGATTTCCCTTTTATAAATAGGAGTTTTTTTTTTTTTTTGTAACTCTTATGAATTGAGACATAATTTCAAGGTTGACTACCAGTCATTTCAAAATATACAATGATGTAAATATTTCTTTTATAGTATATGGACATTGTAGCAAATTGAAAAGGAACTCCGTGCAAAATGAGATTGGAACAATTCATCCAAAGAATACAAAGATTTACATCATCATAGTCATCAATTATCTCATATTTAAAGAACTCAATTTTACCATTCACTATTTTCAAGAATCTTTCTCAAAAAACTTCACTCAACAACCTATTCCATAATGATGCCCATGGACACAGATAACAAGAAATTTTAGAACAACAAACACAATATGATTTTAACTAAATAAGATAAATAAAAGTACATAACAATTCTTTATTGCTTTTAGAAGCAAAAAAAAAAAAAAAAAAAAAAAAAAAAAAAAAATCCCAACTCATCACATCTAGCTAAATGTAGCAAGAATAACTCAGCTCTATCCTTCACAAGAACCTATAGCCCTATTCATTAATGCAAAAACCATAGGACCATAATCATAAAATTGAAAAGGAAAAATGAAGTGCTCGACTCTACCCATATAGCTTCGGTAAGAAAACTCATCGCCCCAAAATCGATATAATGAATCCAGACTGAAAGGGTACTCAAAAAGACCACATGAAATGAAAGGATTGAGAACTATAAGGGCACCACAACTATCTCAACATATCTCCCCTGTACAACATTTTCACTTCAGCTGGCTTCATTTCTCAAGTGCTGTCTCAACCAAGTCAACCTGTATAAACCCTTAAGAATGTGCAATTATGTCTTCAAGCTTCAAAAACAAGCTCAGCAACCTTGATTTTTTTCTGAGAGACTACTACACTAAAACCTGATGTTTGCTCCAAGAGCGACAACGCACGCACGACACGACCAATGGTTTCGAGACAGAATTTGAAGAATATATTCGAGAAGAATGCTTGCTGAAGTAAATTGATAACCACCAGCCTAAACTTGATATTTTGACAGTTTGTCCTTTGTAGAAGGTTCTAGAGAAGAGATAAGCTGGTCCCACCCACCACCATTACTCAGCATCTGTCAAATGAACATTTGGTATGAACATAAATATAATTTACACTAGGACCACTTTTTTTGTTGGAAAAAAGAGAGAATTTCATTGATAGACAATTCAAAGGAGTAAGGCCATTATATTATTATGACTAATATGAATATAATTATGGAAAGAGAGATTGCAACATTCAAATTCTCTTACCGACCATAACCATATATCTGTCCTTCCCTTAGGCAATCAACTAGTTAACAAAGACCCACCACTTATATCCGACTCAAAAGGAGGCGTCAACTATAACCATCTTTCATGACCCCACCCATTACAATTATTAGACATTTTTCTTTCCTTTTTTTCCTTTATAATGGAAAATTAACAATTATTAAGGCAAATAAAAGAACACAACGGACCCCCAAAAATGGTCAAGCCAAAAGTGGGAAATATAAAAAAACTTCGACGTGTTTCTTGGAAATAGCAGTTGGAGATTTTGTCTTTCTTTCTTTTTCTTTTCTTTCAAATTAGCTCACTTTGCCTGCCTAAACCATAACTTCACTCTCAACTCTTATATTATATAAAGACACTCCACCAGTTTAAAACACAATCCAGAAGTCGGTCTTTCCATACTAACGGTTTAAACAATATTTGCCTTATAACGGGAGAGACGGGGAATGGTCAGAAGTTGTTTGGTTACCAACCTGTTTATAACCATGCAGAACCTGGCACACTTCATTATGAAGATCTTGACACCTTATTTCCTGCAAGAAAGAAGGTTCAGTTTAGGAATGCATGGCCCCTCATAGATAACATCGAGCAATATCAAGTATTGATAAACAAAGTTTCCATGCTTACATGCCAACTGGCGATGGCTTTGCACATATAAGCAAGTGAACTTAGCGCTCCCGACGGATTTGATTTAGCCTGAAAGTAGCAATGACATAATAATTATTAATCAGAAACATACAGAGTACTTGCTTCAACTCAAGAGACTTACCAGAGCACAAAGGCCACGAAAAGCATCCTCCTTTTCTACATCATCACGTATCCTGCCAGTATAATAGAAACCTCAATCCATACATTGGATTAAGAAGAAAAAGAACTTGCTTTGTTTTTTCTCGGTGGTACAAATAAGAAAAATAATCAGAAGGCAACAATTTTGTCTACCAACTTATGAGACTCCAAGTACACAATCATGGTTTACAGTAGTCTTAATACTATAAGCCACTGCTACTTTAAAAATACATATTCTGAAATGAAGCGTAAAAATAAACAATCCCCAGACTCCCAACCCAGTAAAAATTAATTTTAAATTTTCAGCCACAAGGTTGTGGTGTCATATCTTAGGTGCAACTGTATCAGTATGTATAGAAACACGCATCTTTAAGCTTTTACCATAACATTCATAAAGTAGAAAAAACCTCACATGGATAAAGCAGTGCACCATGGTTGCATGAAATGTTCCATATGTGGTGACACTATTAGAGGACAAGCCCATGCGATCCTTCCAAGTGTAATTGCACTATTTTCTACCAGAGATTTATTTAGCTCCTGCAAAGCACAAAACAATTAAATTAGATTATAATGAGCATGTTAAACACTGCGCGCAAACACATTCAATATCCCTCTCCTCAGGATGCAATGAACACTCTTTATGCAGAGCTCATTATTTATCTCATTGAACTAAGAAAATGAAAATCTAACATTTATCACATATGTTTCAGGTTCTTAGTGAAGAAGAGGCTTATCAGTGACATAGTACACGAATGATAAGATAGATATGTTAGTGCAAAAAAAAGGGATCATCACCTGTGCATGTTGAAGAATTGGAACCAAGCTTGAAATCACTGTCATCACGACGGGAGAAATTTCTTGTTGTACCTAAAATGAATAACAATGCCGAATAATGTAAAGTTGTTGCTTTCAAAATCCATTTACCAACATGAAGATTGATGTGACCATGTGATACGTGCAAAGCAATACCAGTTTCTAAATCCTAATCACCATACAGGAAAATAAAATAATATGATACCATATCATTATCAGACTAGAAATTTAGAACACATATATGGTTATGGTTTTCTTTTGCATATCTATTGAGTGATTGGGACAGTTTATGTACACTTCAACTATTCTCATGGAGCAACTTGCTTGACCTTATAACATTTGGGGTTTATGGTACGGCAACCCTGTTTTGTTTAAGTAGGTGAAGTTTTGGAATTTTTTCAAGTTCAAGCTATTGCTATGAAATAACTGTCCAGTTTTTTTTAGCATTATAATAGAGATAGTGTTACATTTTCAGGTTAAGGATGTCCAACTTTCAGATGCATTATATCAGATACTTAAAGTAACTAGCCTTTATTTATCAAGAAAATCCCCCTAACTTGTTTTAATACATGATATTTATCTCAAAGCTAAACATGAACTTGAATAGTCACAATAAAAGAAGCATATGAGAAAACAAAAACTCATACAAGCTCGAATAACCGGTACTCGGCATCTGTATGAAAGCCTACACATACCTTAACAGCTAATTCTCCAATTGCCCAGCAGGCATTGTTTGCCACAGAAACTTCCTTCAGCTTAGGAGTATCCTGTGCAGTAAACGTATCAGCAGCCTAGTAAAATAACTTCAAAATTACAAATGCAAACCATGGCGTGGCTTATTTACCAGTTGCTTTGCTGCAGCAGTAAGGAATTCTGACAAACGTGGTTGCAAATGAGCGTGGCATACCTAATCACAAAATATGAATAAAGCATAAACACAACGGAAAAATATCAAGAGACTTCCTAGTAGGCAACATAACCTGTGTGTAAATCTTATGCTACCTCCTCCACTAAAGAGTAAGCAAATAATGGAACTCCAACAACGGCACAACGTTCGTTTCAAAACAAATACGCTAATGGAAGCAATTTTGTCAATGGAGAATGCACACACTCATAAACACTATATAGTCACACACATACATATTTCCCGGGAGTTTGTTGACGTTCAAACTTTTATTTTTTGAAAACCAAGAAACCGAAACTTCATTCCACAATACCCGGAGTAATGACGCACGTCTCTAAGACCAAGCATCAGGAGACATCAAAGAAATAGAGACAGGAGATGTCTACAAATTAATGTCACAAGTGGGTTTCGAACCTGAGACGTTGAGGGGAGCACACCTTCAAAGCCCAAGCTTCGACATTGATGTTCAACAATCTAACAACTTACTAAACTAAGAGGAACAAAAGGAAGAGAATTCAAGAGAACCATTCGAATTCTTACTCTTCCAAGATCCCCAAGCAATGCAAAGGCACTCTGTCGGACATCAGAAGCTTCATCCATGCAACATTGCAGAAGCAAGTCCCTCAGATTGCTTTGAGAAACCTAATGGAAATAGAAATGTCACATGCAAGCGAGTGCAGAATATATTGGCATTGTGATAAAACAGACAAAAGGCACCAACAAAATTTTTTCAACATCTGACAACATCAGCCTTTTTTAATTCTTATAGAAGGATCACCAAAAAACAAAGAGAAGCAAATGCTGAGTTTAGAATTGAATTACCAAGCTTTCTATCCCACTGCCAAGACCCTCTGCAAGTCCTGATAGAAGATCAAGACAGCATACAATAAACTCTTTATCATATTCAACCCCAGCAGAAGCGGGATTGACCTGCAATAGGAAATCAAGTTGGCATCTTAAGAAAAAGAATCATAGATGGATCAAACAACATAGAATTTCAACCAGCAGTGATAAAAGCGATAATTCAAACTCAATCACACATCACCAAGGAGCAACCAGAATTGGAAAAAGAAAACATGAGAAAAGTGGGGATGAGAAGGAAAAACCTACAAAGACGGAAAGGAGATAATGGGTTGTATTGTGGGCCTAATAACCAGAAAGATGTTGGGCTGAAGTTTCATACAGAGGAAGATAAAGTGTGACTTAGGGATTACAAGTTGAGCAACATATTATATTTCAATTTGATTTTTGTTGGATTAAAATATAAACACATTGAGGACAATGTGCATTTTTTGGGGGCCGAGTAATTGATAGGATCCTCTTAGGACCATTGTAGTTAGTTACATGATTAGTTACTTAGTTAGGTAGTTACAATTGGGGTAGTTAGTTTGTTAGGCCTCCATAGGCTATATAATGTACTTTTAACCCTAATTGAATACAAGAAGTATATTCTAGTGACTCAATTGAGTGAAGGGGACCTTTCGGTAGAATTTGATTCTATCACCTACCTCCCCTTCCTTCTCCTCACATATTTATAATACAAATTCTCTCTCCTGCAAAATAACCATGATCCGATTTCTATTTGCTCCGTTTAGAGCTTTTATGGGAATTGGGGTTTTTACAATACCGCCGAAATCGAGAAACACTTTGTCCTAAAAGTTGGATTTAGAATCTTATACTCGATGGTTGTTAGGAATGAACAGAAACACAGAATCACTGATGGAAGAATTTGAGCGGAGTGAAAGGGTGGAAATGATAGTAAGCCGAGGGTTATACTTCTTTGAGCGTGCTACTGTGAGTTCATTGAAGTAATCTTCTCATAACAATATAATATAGTATCTCGTTTCCTCTAGCTAATGATATATTTTATGTTTAAGATTTTTATTGAGCTCATATCTTTAGTTTATCTATTTCAAACTTAAAATTTTCTACAATTTTTAACTTTTTAATTATCAATTAATTTTTTTGCTTTTCAAAAAATATGATATTTCTAGTAAGGAAAAAAAAAGGTAATCCTTGTTGGGGTAAGAAGAATGAGAATAATTCTCTTACCCACGTTTGACTCATCGAGAATCGTTCCCCCATAATCACTTTTCATCTCTCCATAATTACTATTCTCTTTTTCTTTTTCTTTTTTAGATAGAAAACAATTTCAATAAATTACATAGGAATTGCAAAGAAAAACTGGTAGAACCAACTACCTGATCAGTTACAAAAGAGAAATCCAACTATTTAGAATTGTATCATAATTACTATTCATTCTCCTCATAATCTAAATCCTCCCCTAACTATTTTTTACACTCCCCATAACAATTTTTCAATCCCCAAATTCACTATTTTATTCCCACATAATCATCATACTCTCCACCTCATGCACCAACATAGTTAATCATTCCCACATAATCGTCATACTTTCCACCTCGTGCACCAACATGGACTACATAGTTAATCATTCCTTCATAGTCATTCTCCGCACTCCAAACACAAACAACAATTCCCTTGTAACCATTTTCTTCACCCCCGAACACGGATAATCATTCTCTCCCTAATTCTCATCCTCACCATAATCATTTACATTTTTCTAGCCCCAAACACCCCCAAAAAAATACATTTTAATCTCAGTATGACAGCTACAAGAACAATAAATTAGATTAAGATATGCTTACTGCAGATCCCAACTACTGAGGACCTTCTTGCGTTGTTTTAAAAGGGATGAGAAGGATAAAGTGGCCGATTAATAAAGACTGGGCCTAAACATTGAGCACAAATATGAGATAAAGCCACCTTCGATATATTTTAGCATAGAGAAACACAAATAAATGAAGAGCAAACTAAAGCAAATTGAATACATCAACGAGACTAAAATATGTATTTATTGAAAATCAATGATCAGGAAAACCTTTGCCATTTGTTGGGCATGGAGGATAGTTATGCATCTCTGATACACAGGCGGAGCAAATTGGGCAAATCCAGTTCCCAAAGCCTAGAAAAAGGAAAGAAATTAATCATTTTCTCAAAATTATTATAATGATGACTAATAGATTAGTAACCCAACTCCTGGCTGAACCCATGAAGTGCAAACTTTTCAAGAAATGAAAGCTTTCTCATGCAATGAATCCACCCATATCCTTGAAACTCCAATCATGGCATATATAATCAAAATATTGAATTTCAATTTACAGAATTTGAAGGTCAAGGTCCTGTAACTAGCTTAAGACATTCAAATTCTCCCTCCCCTGCAATTAGGGTCTATGAAAATACTAATAAATTGGACTTGCAAATTCAAGAATTTGGGTAGTAAATTGGACTAGCATAAAAAACAATAAGCCATTAAACCAAAACAAGATACCTGTGCTATTGATGTGAAGCACTCCAACAGTGGAAAAAGATCTTTGTCTGAGTTCGAAAGTTGCTGCCATTTGGCAATTAATGGTGGCATGAGTACATCAAGATAAGAAGGCTGCAATCACAACAAATCAAGTGAAAATCATTCTTTGGTGTAATGCACGCATATAACAAAATTATTGTCAAAGATGATAGGATGCAAGCATATGCATATGTTACCTGATTTAGCTCCCCTCCAACAGCATCTGCCAAGGTTCCAATGGCATCATACACTATCCGTAGATTCCGCCTCTGTATTACACATTCAAGTCAAATACATACCAACTTTAAGAGAAGATAGATTTTTTATAGGAAACAAACATTTTTCATGGATACTTTGAAAAAGATACAGTAAGCCCGTTGCAACAAGAGCGAAAAGAAAAGACACAATCGGAGAAGAGACAAGCGGAGAGAAGAGATGAAAAGTGAAACCACAAAAACAAAAGAAATTCCACGACACGACAACAACTAAGTAAGCATGTAGATGTTGCACGAAAATGCCAACGGGTGTAGATGTCCTCGAGCTCGACTGTGAATAAGTAAATCAGGACCGCTCATGATTGATGGGACGAAACAACGCAAAAGTTTATGAAACAAGCTTGGTGTCAGCCAAGCAGGTGTAGGTGGTGTGTGGTCTAGCAGAGAGAAAAGACACCATAGTTTCACACGAAATATGAGAATATTCCAAATCTGTAAAAGAAGAAGCTTGAAAGCAGAGAAAAAGACACCGGATCTGGCAGTTTGTAAACGTGATACTGGAATGAAAATGTTGGTGTGTCATCACCCATCGGGATTGGCTGGTGGTCGCAACACTACTAGATCTGGAGAAATAATGCAGAAATTTGGGATTGCCCATGTGAAACCAAAGGGACTACAGTTCCGATAGATGGAGTCGCTCAAAACCAAAGGGAAGCCCGAGAAACGCCAGATCTGGACGTTTAAGATGCTTGAGTTTTAGGACGCATTAGGGTTTTTGTTTTCAGAGCTGTGAGTATATATAATGATTTCAGTTGTTGCTTACTTAACTTAAGAAGATATTCTTCAACGCAAAAAGAAACAGAGCTTCATAATTTAAATGTTATTATCATTACTATTATTAAAAATGTCAGCAGCATAAGTCTTTTTTTCTATTTAATCATTCAAAGAGGAAAGCACGAAGATGGTTAGGATACCTGGTACTTTCCAAAAGCACATATCAAGTGTTGTAATATTTTTTCCAAATGTGGTGCCAAATCCTCTGCAGCTTCCTGCCAGTTACTAAACCCCGTCATAAACTATAAACGAAATGATCCACTAGAAGATAAATGAAGTTCCAATAAAAGAACCTCCTCCAGTGTCGCAAAAGCAGAACAAGCCGCTTCTTGCACCCTCTTGTTATTGTCCAATAATCTTCGCAAGAGTCCCATGAGAACCTTATCAAATTGTTCATAGCCATTCTGACTTCCAATGCTCTAAGATGGAAAAAAAAAAAGAAATATGATACAAATCAAACTCAAACTTAGTATAAGTACCTTAATTATCAAATTATTCATATCCTCTTAGGCATGGATAGCCGCAAACCACAATATTAATATTACCACAATTCAGAAAAGGAAGTGTGGTAGTTTTACAAACTTAAATAAATATTGAAGCATACATGAATACATACCTGCACGATGAACTTGCTGAAACGAGAAAGTGTCCAACAAGATATACTCCTTATTAAAGGAAATTTATCATCTAAAAGCGGAATAAGAAATTTGACAATCTGCAACAAAAAATTACTTATTATTGAATATTTAACTTATACATCAAAAGAAAAGCAACATAGAGTTATCAGATATTACAGCCTGCAATTTACAGGAGGAGATGGAAGTGGAACTCCATTGAAAACAATGAGCAATAATCACTTAGAAAACTTCATTGAGAATATTATGGAAACTTAGATCATTCAGAACCCACAAATCATGAACATTGGCTGATTAAAACCATATAATAAATCACCTCAGGCAGGTAAGGATAAAGCCCATTAATGCAGCCTTCAGCTACGGCACCAAGAACCAGTACAGCAGCTTCCCTTTCTTTCCAGGCTTCATCGCCATTGGCGGATAAATTGGCCTAATATGAATCACAGAAAAGTTTATAAATCTGAATAAAATATCTAACAAGGAAGAAAATTAAGACTGGGAAGAATTATTGGGCACTATAAAAGTATATTTTTTGTTGCATTGGTGCAAGAATGCCAATATTCATGAAAATGCCATTTAATGAATATACACATCAAATCATAGCTTTGGTAAATAAACAAAACCTGTTATCAAAAAAATATTATTTTCTGGACAACATTACCCCAAAAAAACTCATTTCAGTGATTAAACTGCTAAGCAAAAGCAGTTTTGGACAAGCAGGCCACAAAAGAAAACAATACCTCTCCTACTGTAGAGGGGGGAATAATAAGGGCACATAAATCTTGCACAAAAAATAGAAGTGCACATAATTGGAAGAGGGGAATAGAAGATAAAGTTGATGGTGAATGCCCAGACCGAGATTGATAAATAGTGAAGTGAGAAGAGAAGGAAAAATTATGAAAGAAAATTTTCTACAACAGAGCCCGCCTTTTTTGCTTGATTGTTTGCCTACCTCAACAATGGGCATCAATATTGGAAGAATTTCATCCCCAAACACGTTTGAGAGAAAATCAAGAGCTGCAGCACTGCATTTGCGCAAATTCCATATATTTACAATGTCATCATCCTGAATTATGCAAAGAAGATATTAGTGGGAGAAATTTAACTTCCCAATTCGACAAAGAAAAATAAAACAAACAAGAAAACTTTATCTGTTGATTGGACCCTTAGCCAAAACAACTTACATCATCTTCTGCATTATCTGATCCATGTAATCTTGATGAATGGAACCGGGGTTTTAGATCCTGCAGCACAGAAATTAAGGCAAAATAATAACGAAATGGTGGCAGTAATTTTAGATGGCACACAATTAATAAAGAAGAACGTCAGGGTATTGAAACACTGGTATTTTCCAGTAAAGATTTCCAAAATCAAAAATGGAGGAAACAAATCGTACCTGCTCCCGGTCTGGAAGAGCTCCGTCTTCCTGCAAAAGCGAGGTGATAGAAAGACGCATCATGAACTATACAAATTAGAAACTATACTTGCGCAGATTAAAAAATAATAATAATAAGTATGACAGTTTACCTCAGCCTCAAGAACCGATTCGTCATCATCAGCATAAACCATATTTGACAATAATGCCTACAGAGAAGTTGGAACATGCACATATAAAGCATTATAATATCTCAAACGCAAGGTAGCAAAAGGAAGAAAATGTTTGTCTAAACATGTGCCATACTGGAATTAAACGTGGCAAGAACTCTCTTAAGTTCTCAGGAGGTAATTGGGCATCACAATATGCAGACCTGCCAAGCATAACTTAAAATGAAACTGATCTAATAAAGAAAATAACCAAAAAAACTAAGAATAGGAGTCATCATCCAACAATAATTTCAAGAGACTCAAACTCTTCCCACATCTTAATTATGGATTCTCAAACGCTCAAATTACAGCCAGGCATACCATGGGTATGAATGCTTGTTGTGCATGCAGATAACCAAAAACAACATAGAAATATACTTGAGTCAAATAATCACACTACATACACTTTCCCCTTCCCGAAATCTATAGACTAAGCTAACAATAGAAAAAATCAGAAAATCAAAAAATGTGTATAAATTATAATGGCTTAGTTGTTAGGCAGTTGAGTTTCGCCCCTTAATAAATAGACTCAGAAAATAAAGGATAGTAATAACACTCAAAAATAATAATAAATAAAAAGATACCTCAACTACAAAACTAAAGTTGTCTAAATAAGTATTAAGCTATACCACAAAGAAGACAGAAGTGTGTATACAAGGAGATATTTATAATTACCAAAATTCACAGGCTTCAAGTGAAACTTCCTCATCAGTGTCCTTATTGACTTGCAACATGTATTCGATTACACTCCGCAGGTGTGGCTGCAAAATCACATGTTAAACAGTTCTTTAAAAAAAATGCAGTTAAAAATATATTGATGTAGTATAAAGAACAAAACATTTATTAGTCTAACAAAAGGAGGAATTGGGGGAATCCAACTCATATTATCTGTTTTGAGGCACAAAACGCAGAAAATGATTAAAATTTTAGCGCGTAATTCGAACAAGGAACAAAGAGAAAACCAACCTCCAAGAAAGTTGGGCGTACTTCAATTAGCTGAACGAATGCTTGACAAACCTGCTCGACATAAGCACAAAAGGCAAGAAGAAGTTAAGGTTACAATACTACTATGAAGTTTAAAAAACAACAATACTATGACCGACAGAGTACATAATCTGAAAACTACTCTAAAAATCCCACAAAATGAATGATAAACAGGTTGGAGTGCGCTACAAACCAAAGGATTTATTAGTCCACAAAACTTATGCACATGGAAAATTTTGAAGATAGGATACTCATGGAATGAACTAAATAGAATAGAGAATCGGGGGAAGGAAAATGGTGAAAAATAAAACAAGCTCAATGATAAAAACATTATGTACTTAACCCAAAATGCAAAATATTCAGGATACAAAATCTTTAAACTAGCTGTTTCAAAAGGAGTTGGTGATTTTATCCCATCCTACACCAATCAAGTCTATTCTCTAAAATTCCATAATTTTGTTTAAACAGGTTGTTAACATAATGTGATACCAACAAAAAACAGTAAACTTTTCCTCCTTTAGAGAGAAGGAAAACAGAGTAAATCCCAATTGAAAAATACAAGCCTGTCAGAAATGCAAAAACAACACCAAGTTCTTTTGGAGCTTAAGCGCCAACAATGTGCGATCTAACAATAAAAATATAAATATTAAGTGTTTCACGATACTTACACGCGATACATAATAAACAGAGAAATATGAAAAGAAATACAATCTTAAGCCGCCACTGGAAGAGGTGACTATTCCAGCAAACAGTTACAAAAGACATCACCGGTAAAACTTGAAAATACTTCTAAAATTATAGAAAAGTGTATGAAGGGCACTCCAACCTAAGACCACAAACTGGATATGCACAAATCCTTTTGGGCTTTTCATTTAATGTTAAGAAATTTGGCCTTCCTTCCAATCCAGACAGACCACAAGCGAACTAGTAGGCTAGTGGCGTATCTCACATTTTCCACATATGAAGATTTTCCACATGTCAATCCATAATGTCATAAGGAACAAATAAGAGTCGAAGACCATCCCAAATTTAGCGAGAAATGACCTTTCATCACAATGGATGAAAAAGGAATTTCTTGTCTCCGAGTCCTTTAACAAACTAAGTGATATGAAAACCTTAGTAATTTGTATTTTTCATGTTTAAGCTCCTAAAAGAAAGTGACCAGAAGAAATTAATTTTTTTTCTGGCATCTTGCTCCCCAAATACTAGCTTTGTAAGATCACAAATAACTTAATTCGAAGCCTTGGCTATCACTATGACATTAAAGCACCTGATTTAGAAGAAAAAAAATGACTGAACATTACAGTAGCCCACCCTATCCTCAACAGGCCAAACCCACAGCAGTGAGCTTCTCCATTATCACAATTATTGATTCGACATTAACTATAAATTAAATTACCTTTGATGGATCACTTCAAACTAAAAGCCTTCATGCATGGCCAGGTTTGCATATTCAAAAGAAAAATGCAACCGATACAAAATTGTCCCACACAGCCAAGTAGCCATTTCCATTTTTCACCAAAGATGAGGAAACAAATATCACATTGACAAGAATGCACCAATTCCATATATCAAATATCATTTGGGGCAAAAGGCAAGACAAGCCCCCATGATAAAGCAGAAAGCAGATATTTATAGTTAACCATACTCCAGACATGACCATTCATGAAGGCTCCCCGGGGTTTCTCCCATTTATTTTGTAAATTCATGTATCAATAAAAAAAATAATAAAAAAAAAAATATCATCCCCAGACAAACTTAGAATAAAGCACTAACCAGCTTTCGCACTTCAGGAGTAGGGTCATTAGCAAGAACAAATAAACCTTGAAGATACTGGTCCATGGATGCATATAGAGCCTGCAATCATATACATTATAACAATTAACAACCGCGGTCAACATAAAGATCGGAACAAGGTTCAAAATAAGTAAAAATACAAAGAAATATCATATACTTATTACTTACAGTAGGCATCAGCATAATGTATTGATTCACAGAACCCAAAGAAAGTTTCCTCAATGTACCATGTTGTGACTGAAAGAACTGTTCAATAAATATCCAAGCACAAAAATCAGGAAACAGAATTTTAACTGGTAAGAAAATGAAAAATGAACTAAAAAAACCTCACAGCTCTGGATAGACATTGCTCCAATGGTAAGGTAACTATGAATAGAAGAAACAAAAATACATGTAAAAGAGGATTCAAGATGACCATACCTGAAATAATCTTGGAAGAAATATGCTAATTGGGCGTTCAGACAATCCAGGTACATCAGAATCGAGCACTTGAGGTATATCTTCACAAATCTAAGCAAGAAATTATAGATACATATTTAATGTCAAAGCTTGTTAACGCTCACCGTCATATCAAATTACTGCGACATAGTGTCAATTTGTTGAATTATGTTAAATCACCAATCAACCCAAAAGCTTGAACTAATAAATTGGAGTAAATTTAATTATATTAACTAATACTTTCCCTCACTTATAGACTTACAAATTTGAAAAAATACCCTGCATGTGGAATTCAATTTAAATATTTAATTAAGTAACAACATGACAAAGATTCAAACTCACGACCTTCTGCTATGATACTATGCTGAATTATATTAATCACCAATCAACCAAAAAACTTAAGTTGATGAATTGTGGTCAATTTAATTATATCAACTAAAATAAAGCTATATTGTTGATCTTTATAAGAGATGTTTAATAAAAGATTAAAAAGTTGAAGACCAAGTGAACTTATTGATCTGTCCTAGTCAACCTAATTTTAGTATGAACCAAAAGACCAGTTTGTAATCTGAAAATTTTAACTTTTCCTAAGGCTAAACCAAATTATTCAATTTACTGACAAAATCAAACTTCCACAAAGCACAGTTTTATCTAAAAATTGAACTTCACCATTCTCGTATAGAATAAAGAATGAACAATCAAGTAGACAAAACTCTAGTCCTTGCATTTATACCTCTTGAAACTAGACAATGTAAGATTTAAGGATGGAGAATTAGACCTTGGACAAAGCATCCATAGCACCTTCCATGTGATTCTGGTCTTTGCTGTCTAAACATCTAACAAGTGCTTCCAACAACTCAGGCCACCCCAATATTCCTCCTAGTTGAACAATAACACTGATAATGGTCCCGACTGTAGACCTGACATGTCTGTCTGCAGCTCCCATACACGGCAGCAATTCAGATTTAATATATTGCTGAAAATCAGGAGACATTGACTTGTATGCATTTCTAAGGTTGTTTTTCAAAAACAAGCCTGCAGCTTGTCGAACCTCAACTGATTTACCCTGCAGAAAGCTCCAATAAATCAACTCAATTTCTGAATTCCGGAACTAGAATTTTGCAAATGAATGAAAGGCTAGATCTAAAAGCAATCATGATACAAAAAGTCTGGGATGAAACATTTATAGAACCCAACACAAAGCTTCAACTTCAATCAATTTTATTGCGTGCGTGGTTCCATGCGTAGCAGAGAGCAGATAGAAAACTACTTAAAACGCTACTAGCAATTAACTGAACTTAGAGCAAGTTCAGCAGATCATTACAAATAACAACAAATTAGAACAATAATCCACCCAAAAAAAAACCCCCAACAATCCTCGAGAATCAAACTTCCACTCAACAAATATGACCATTATCCGTGAAGGGCACACGTTGGGAAGCAAATAAGCATTCCAGTAGCATCAAGAACAGTACAAAAAAACTGATCAGCCAATTTCAACCCCTACTCTACAATCTCTGTCAATCCGAACCCACAAATTAAAACTCAGAAGACTGAAGAAGCCAATAGTCCAACACAACCAACTCCATGAACAACCGATAAACGAATTGCAATAACATGTAAACAAAATCGCAAAAGAAGAGAGAGAGAGAGAGAGAGAGAGAGAGAGAGAGAACTAGAAGAACCTCAGCGCGTGCAAGGATAAAAGCGAGATAATTATTGAAATCCGGGAACTGAGAATATTGCTGAAGTTGCTGCCAAATCTGGGACTTATCAGCATTCGACGAAGGCGAAATCTGCTGCTCGAGCAAGCCGCAGATCTCGTTGAACCCATTTTCCTGGGGTTGCCAAGATGCAGTCGCCGCCATATGAATAAATCGATTAGAACCCAGTAGAGAAACAAAACTGGAAATCAATGAAAACTAATGAAAACAGTATGCGATAAATCAAAAGGGTTTAATGGGGGCGAAGCTTGGTTGAATTGAAAAATAAGAACTTGAAAAGGGAATTTTGGTAAGCGGCCCGTGGAGAAGAAAGGAAGTGAAATTATATAGGTGGGTCGGGTTACGATCCAGCAGTGAGTGACAGTGTCGTAAAAATGATTGGAGGCGACGAGAATTGGAACAACTTTAACACAGTAGAGCTTTTAATGGTAAATTATAAATTATTTCTTCTTTTTTTTTTTTTTGAAGAACGCTGTTATTTATTTTTTTCGAAAACTTGAACAACGTTGTCGAATGATTTTTTTTTTTTTTTTTTTAAGTAGGTTTGAAGATTATGATTTTCAAGAGTAAATTTGTGACACTTTAGGGTTTAACTAGATTACTTCCGAAATCAACTCGTCATTCACACCTAATGTCTTTGTTAAATGAATATAGTTTGATCTCCTTTCAATTTTCTTGAGTAAATTTTCTTATCAATTGATGAAATTATAATTTAGTTATTATAATTTAAAATTTTATACTTCGGTGGGAAATATTTAAATTTTTTTATTATTCATCTATCAATTAAAAAAAAGATAAATTAAGTGGTTGATTTAACAAATAAAATAAAATAATTTTTTTTTTTTTTTTTTGAGATAGCAATAATATATTTTATTGAGTGCATATGCTTTATCGTGTTCATCCCGCTAACTATTTTTTACTGCATTCCCGCAAAATTCATCATTAAATATTGTAAGTAACGGGACACAAATTTCGACTAAAAATGCACAAAGATCGAGTTTCCATGGGCATTTAATTATTTTTCTAATTCCAACATTTTATAAACTTTTTCAATTTCAATTCAATTCACTCAATTTTAAGTTCTTTTTTTAATAGATAAGAAAAATATTAACTAGTTTAAATTAGATAGTTAATTATATAGGATAAATATCCATCCAATTAATCTTATAATTAATAAATAATAAACTATGATATGATTTATTAATAGTATCAATGATTAAGTTAGTCTTTGCATGTGTATTATGCGTAGTTCTTTCATTTCATCAAATACGTTGAAGTTAAATATTATTATAATCTTTAAAACTATTAGAGTTTCTATCTCATCAAATTTGTTTAATGGGGTGGAAAGAGTTGAAAAGAGAAGAAATCTCTTCATGTTGTTTGACCCAATAACTTACCTCTCATAAATCACTGATTTTATTCTACCTTTCTTCATTTATCCATTCAAACATGTCCAAAATAATTTCTTTTTTTTTTTTAGGATAAAACCAATGACATGAATTGAATTATTTTTAAACAATAAAATCAATGCGCCACTTCACGTTTGTTGTACTAAAATGTTAACATTTTGTTCATGTTATTCTTAAAAAAGCTGCTCTCGAATACCAATCGTTCTCCAGGCATTTAAAATGTTTTTAGATATATTATTAATTTTATCGAGCAAGCATCTCCCCTCCATTCACAACCTTATCCAAAGTGGCAAATCATTATTAAATGTTTGTTTTTGTGTTTTTTAGTTCAAACGAGAGAAATACGACTCAAATTCATTATTTATAGGTCATGAAAATAAACTAAGAGCACGTTTGTTTTGAATTTTTATTAAACTATTACAAAATAAACTTTTATCAACCACTCTTCAAATATGTCACTCATTTTTAATCACTAATTTCTGATAATTATTTATAACCATTTATTTATAATCACATATTTCTATTCATTCATTTATAATCATTTATTTCTAACCCCACAAAATAGCTTTTCAATTATAATTTCATCCAAACAGACATTATCTGCAACATCTATATCAAAATTGTCAACCAAACAAGCTATAAACTACTACATCTATACTTAAACCATCAACCAAACAGGTTTTTTTTTACTTTCTAAAATTTATAAGCCAGAGGTTCAAATGCCTCATTCAAACTCAAAAGAATGCAAACTATTATTACATTAAAAAAACTAACATAAAATAGGAATGCAATCAGAAAGATTTTTTTTTAGGCTCGAGTTTAACTGACATGATATATGATCGGTTAAGTAGTTGCTTAATTGTGAATCTTCACACCTACAATATTGTTGTCATCCAGAAAACAAAACAAAAGATATTTTCTTTAGCTCTTTACCATTGCTTTTCTCATATGTATATTACTCAGCCAGTCACCAATCAATCTCTTGCACAAACTTTACATTGCAAAAGTTTCTTAAACTTCAAAAAGGTGGAAGTAAAGGGTTCATTTTATCAGGATTTGAAAGGATGATTAACATAAAGTACACCATTTAAAATTAGCGTTCTTTAGCTCTTTACCATTCTTTGCAAAAGTTTCACTTTAAGAATTTGATTAGGGAAGAAGGGACTACTACACAATAAAAGCCACAAACTTTGTGCATAACCATTCCTACTTGTGGGGAATGCTAGTGAGAATGATTATTAAGAAAAATAATGAGAAGTGTTTGTGGTGAGAAGTATAATTACAACGAACGAATTGATTATGTTAAATACTGAGTATGGAAAACAAAAGATAAAATAGAGTAATAAAGGTATGTTTGACTACGACAAGAAGGAAAAGATAAATGAGGGAAATGAGAATAAATGAATGATTCGTGAGAAAGAACGACGGGCCAAACAATGGAAATGAACCATCTCTTTTCATCCCATCTCATTACCCTAAACATGTCAGGAATAGAAAATATCTATGAAGAGAAAAAAAAAAGTAAATGTGGAGAGAAGGAGATTTTAAGAAGAATGGATAATAATTATCCATATATGAACGGTACCTATAAAGAAAAATGAAGTTTGATTAGGAGGGAAGTAAATTTTGGTGGATCAAACGTGGTGCTCCTCACAATCATTATTATTCTTCTTGACTCCATCACTCTCTTAAATTAGGAATAAGAGAAAAAAAAAAAGGTCTCAAGGCAATCAATCTTTCCCTCTAAAAATGGGTAAGGTTCTGAAGCAGTCAGTGAAAGCAAGAAAAAAGAAAGAAACAACAAGACTTTGTTTTAAAACTCACCTCTAGACTGTCGCCGTCCGTACAACAGAATCTACATTGGTTCGCCTTTCTTTCGGTGGCTTAGTGAGCCACGACCAAGCATCCACAGAGAGGGTGGCAGTGACACAGTTTGTTTTAGAGAAAATAGGTGTGGGGACTGCCAAACAGAGCCTCAAAACTTTTTTTTTTTTTTTTTTTTTTTTTTTCCTTTTCTCTTTGTAAAAGCTGCCGTTGAAGCTGTAGAAGGTTGAGGAGTTTCATAATGACTGTTAGTTGGGAGTGACCTGCAGCTTGGAAAGGCTTTATTCATCATTCCTGAAAGGGCAAATCGAAGGAGAGAAAGAAAGAGAGGAAACAGTAAACATAAAGCAGTGAACACAATGTATATGATGTGATGTAAGTAGGAATAGGAGACTGTAAAATAATGTACCTTTTTTCTTTCTCTTTTTTTTCCTTTCAATTGGTGTACGGTTAAATGTGTGAGATAGAGAGATGGGGGCTGCTGCTTTCAATGCGCTGAGCTTCAAAGTGTAATTACCTGCAGATTGCTATCCTCTTTCTTGCCTTTTTCATTGTAGACAAACACTTTATTAAATTGTAATAAGTGATGTGGCGTTTCTTTTTCCATTGGTATGCTTTCAAATGATTTTAATTTAACATGCTACAAAAGAAACAAACACAGGAAGGATTTTTGGCACATTGATTTGTTATTCGATGGTAATCCAATCCAAGACCACGTCACGAGCTCGATTCTGAGAATTAGTATTTGACTCTTATTTATTTGAGAGCAGCTATGTCTTCTATGTAGAATATGTTGTCCCTCTCCCCTAATTTGTACTCAAAAAAAAAAAAAAAAAAACAACAACAAAGATTTTCTACAAGTTTACGGATCAAAATGGGATATTTGAAAATGTGAGAATCAAAACATAAAGGGAATAAGAATGGTTATGGGGAGGAAGAAAATTAGAGGAAGAATATGGATGAGAATGATTATTTTGTGTTTGAGGTGAATGAAAAAATTGCGTGGAGAATGATTTTTTACATTTGGGGTTAAAGGGAATACTTATGGGAAAAATAAATATAATAAATATGATATGAGTAAAAGACAGTTATGCGATAATAAAAAGTAAGTGGTTATGAGAATTATGGAATGAATGATTTTCAATGGGTTAATTAGAGAGAATCATCTTCCTTCTTTTCTCACCATTTCATCCCTTGGCCTCGAACACCCCCAAGAACTTAAGCTGATGATAGTGAAGAAAATAAATGAAGGGAAAAAGAAAGCTAAAAACACAATTTATATGGAGGCATTTCATTACTCAAACAATTAGGCCCACACGGGTATGATGTTTTAGAACAAATCATGCTAGTCAGCTTTGAACTAAAGGGGGAAAAAAACTCATAAGCACCAAAATCTACAGCAGAACAACTTTCTCAGATCCAAATTAGGAAGAACTTGAATCATATCAACCTTACAATATCTGGTCTCAAAACCAGCAGATTCTAAGTACTGAGTTGATTAACTCAACTCCTTCCCTTCAAAGCCAGTTTTATCAGTGAAAACAAGTCAGCAGATAGATACAGAAACGACAAAAACAATGTTAGAAAGCAGAGCACAACATCAAAAGCAGCAGAACTTGATTATACTTCGTATTGCCTTAGTAAAAAAAAGGGATCAAATATGTTCCCAGTACTGAAAGGAATCAAAGTGCTTGATGACACACGTAAAGACAGCACTGGAAATCCATAAGAATGCCTCCAAAAAGTATAGAAAAGTACGTGCAGGACTATACGTATAAAGTTCCATAAAGAAGAAAACCAGACTTTCCTATCTACTTCAAAAGTTTAAAATGGCACTAAAATTTCCCAGTTCATCACAGTCGTCTAATTTTTTTTTTTGAAAGAAAAATATCAATAAAATCAAGAACAGGAGCCTGGAAGCTCGAACAATAGCGAGACAACCACCTCCCTCGGGAGATGATCCCCCCAAAAAACACTATCCTGAACACAATCCAAAAAAAAGCCACCCAAACACAAAGATAAAGGGTTAAGCACCACTTTCGGGTTGACCAGCAAGTCCGCTACTCGGTTACATTCCCGTTTACAAAAAGAAAACGAAATTCCTTGAAACCGAAGAAGTAAAACAAGAACATCCTCAACAACATTGTTGAGCTCATAAACATCTTGGGAAATCTCATTAATAATATTTACTAGGTTACGGGAGTCAGATTCCACCAAGATAGACGGAAGAGAGCTTTTGCAAGCATCCAGAATATGCTTCATCCCTTCTTTATCTTTGCAAGCATCCAGAATATGCTTCATCCCTTCTTTATCTTTGCAAGCATCCAGAATAAGTTTGAAATGGCAGTAAAATTTCCCAGTTCATCACCGTCGTCTAATCTTTATCTTTGAGTTTTCTGCCCAATAATAATGAATCGCTACAAGAAATAAAAAATAAATTTTAGAAATATGTGATTATGTGACAATGATTCTCAATAATCCAAATAGTGAGAATCATCCTCATTCTTCTTCTTTCATTGTGGTGGCACAAACAAACCCTTATTTCTTCCTAATATAATTCCCAAATCCCCTTCCTCCACAGTCTTCCAACATACATGCTATTAAAGTTCAAGACCTAATCGCCTTTCTCTAACTCAACATCATACAAATTTAATCAGATTCATAAGAACCTAAATTACATCTATATCCACATTCTAGCAGCAAATAAGCTTCTGTAAGTTAGAAAATTAGCACATGCGATTAGTAACTGTTATAATTCAATTCAATAATTGTAGATCTACAAGCAAAATTCCTAGGCACTTTTTCTACGCGATAAAGATAGAGTAATCAAAGAAATGAAACGATAACTCGTTATTCATTGGGATTACGAGCGAAAGCATAAAGCCTAGAAAGATGCGAACCAGAGTCTATTGAGATCATAATTTCGACACCAATGAGTGTACAACAGGATGACTCTGTGGCGGCTAAGGTCGAACGGACGGAAAGAATTACAGCTGAGAACCATTCTACAACTGTAAATTGGCAGCGACGAAGTATGTCGCCACCGGCGGGTACGGCTTTATAACGTCACCGCCGAAGTGTCGTTTTTTTTTTTACGGGATATTGAATCATGACGGGAGATGTTTTTTTTTTCCGTGATTGAATGGACGGGAGACTATTGATCCAAAATATTTTGTTTAATTTTAACTTCTTTTATTTTATTAGGGTATCGGATTTGGAAGAGATAAAAAAATAATAATAATAAATAAATAGAATAATGAAATTTAAGAAAGTTTGTTTTGAGTGTTTATGGAGATTTTATAAACAAGTTTCTATAATCACTCGTTAAAAACCTTATACAAACGAGCTATTTTTACAATTTCTTCTTTATAATCACTCAAAATAACTCCTCATTTCTAAACACTCAAAATAAACCCTCCACAATTTTACAATCAAACACCTCTTAGTGTTACTTATCCTAAATTATTTGTAATATAGTATTAGCACGTATTAATGACTATAAATATAAATAATTTAAAATTTGTTAATA
>JBBMEG010000004.1:1412253-1456904 GCA_037832605.1 Cyclanthera cordifolia
CCCCCCCCCCCCCCCCCCCCCCCCCCCCCCCCCCCCCCCCCCCCCCCCCCCCCCCCCCCCCCCCCCCCCCCCTTTTCTCTAGTTGTTCATTAGAGGAAAAAACCATTCAAAGGGAGTTGGGATCTAATCTCATCAATCCTTCTGTTGAGACCACGGAGAGCCTCCACATGAGGCTCATCCTCCTCTACAGGTACAATTTTTCCAAAACTCCCTTCTCCAAGAAAATCCACTACTCTGTTTGCAGCTTCAACCCCAGTAACATATGATTTCTCCTGTCCACCAAAAATTCATTCAAATGTCTACCTCAACTACCTAACACATAAACTCAAAGAAAAAATGTCAACAACACAACCAAGAATAAAAATGATAATTGTTGGTTCTCATGTAATTAAATTTATCCAAACCGGTCATCTTTTAGGAGATGTTTGGATTGAAATTTTAAGAGTATTTAGAATTAGTATTTAGAATGAGGATTTATTTTGAGTGTTTAGAAGTAATAATTGTAATCAAAATATTATTTGGATGTACTTTTTAAAAGCATGTAGAATGAGAATTTATTTTAAGTATTTAAAAGTAAAGATTAGTAATGATTGCCGTCAAAAGTTTGTTTGGACATAGTTTTTAAGAGTATTTAAAATTAGTATTTAGAATGAGAATTTATTTTGAGTATTTTGAAGTTATGATTACAATCAAAAGCTTGTTTTGATGTCATTTTTAAGACTATTTGAAGTTAGTATTTACGATGAGCATTTATTTTGAATATTTAGAAGTAATGATTATGATCAAAAACTCGTTTGCATGAAGTTTTTTTAAGAGTATTTAGTAAATGCTAATTTGAAATAATCTTTAAAAAACTAGTACCAAACATCCCCTTAGGTTGATTGATAGTTTAACATAATTTAACATGGTATCAGAGCAAATGTCATAAGTTCAAATCTATGTCAAGTTATTACATAAAGATATCTAACCTGTGACCACGAACCGTGACGGTTTATTATCCAGTTTCCAGCCATGAACACATTAGCAAATGATGTAAAGCTGCGCATCATGTATTTGTATGAACCTGTTGGAGAATCATGCAGATATGAAACAAAAAGATGCGATGAGATGTTGGTATTCAGCTGTGCACAAAGTGGAAGAAAAATTTGAACCAAATATGAACTCTGATTTTAGATACCAGGGAAGAAGTGAGTTAAGGATCCCGGAAACTTTTCGATTTCCTTCTTCACCACAACCGTGTTCTTGATGCCCTCAATGCACGTTGAGAGGTAATATTTGACCTTTTTGGCTATATCTTCGTCGTTCAGGATCATCAGCTCGTTGGCATGATACTGTATGAAAAACATGACTACATTGTTTTAAATTGAACAAACAGGTATGTTAGTTTTATCAACTAGTTGAAGGAGTGGATGTTCTTGTACTCACAAAGTCGGCTTGTAAGACTGTAACTGCTTCATCTTTGTGTTCATCACGAATGGCATTTAAGTCGAAAAAAGTCCAACCAAATGAATTATCGAATGCCATGCAAGAATTACTTGCAGTTGGAATATGAACCTGTTAAGCATTGTAGTAAAAGAGTTCCATCATATAGAATCCTTCAGAAGAGTGTGATGATTTTGTTCAGTGACATTGGTTCTTATCATTTTTTACTTACTTTTCTATCAAACCAAAGTTTAACAGAGAGCACATCAACACTTCTCAAGTTTAAAACCTTGGCAAACTCCTCTCTAGTGTATAATGCTGCACTAAGAAGAACAAAGGACCAGCAAAATCAGCACAGTTTATCAAACCAAAAAAAAGGCAACAACAACAGATTTGTAACTTTTTTTTCATTGATATTATCAGTTTGAAAGGAGATAAAACCACATTAATAAATTTTGAGATGAATGTTCATACTATCTAACGTGATATCATAGCAGAATGTCCTGAATTCAAGTCTCTGTCCAGTCGTTTCCTCCCAAATTAAAGTTAAATTCTACTTGTAGGGCATTACTCAAACTTCTAAACCCACAAGCGAGGGGTAGTATGGTTTGATATAATTAAATTTACCCGAACACATCAGCTTAAACTTTTAGATTGATTGGTGGTTTAACATAATTTAACACATACGAATTACTAATTAGTTCTTGGAGTGCAGAAATTCCAGTGGCAAATACTACTGCATTGGCCTCGTATCTTTCTCCGCCACAAAGAACGCCCGAGAGACAATCTGTATCTACATCGACAATTACATCCGTGATTTTGCTCCTAACAAATCTACAGCCTTTGCTCTCCAGGGAATCCATCCATGGCTGGAAAATCTTTTCTTTGACAGTTCCACGGCACCAGACTAGATTGAAATTTTTCTGTATGCATCAAAACGTTAAGAATATGAACAGATCTACACAATTGGCAAAAGAAGTAAGGACGTTTTTTACAAGGAAATTAAATCACCAAACCTGGTGAGCAACGATAGTGTAATATAAAATTCCCAAGGTTGCAGCGGCACTGCATTGCTCAGCTGAAGCAAATAGGCCAACTTGAAGCAATGGATTGAGTATACTGCTATAGAGCTTTTGCGAACAGCCAAACTGCTTGAAAAGCTCCCGGGCGGAAACTATCAGTCAGAAACAGCCATCGATCAGATGCTTCATATCACATGTATGAGAATTCAATACCAAGAGTCTACCAAGGTAACAAAGATCTTACTTGAGTCATACTTTCTCCATGCAGTATCCGTATAATCAAAGTCAATAACTGAAACAAAACTTACCAAATTTAAGACGGGAAATGGTCAAATAGAACAAAGGATGCATCAGAAGTTAGTGTCTTGAACTTGGTATGCTTTTGAGCATTAAAAGAATAGTAATTATTATAATGACAAAGGGAGGAAACTAATGAAATGAACTTACAGAACTCTTATATGATAGGGCTAATATCGTCCATATATCTTATCAACAATATACCATCAATCTAAATTTTCAGCAATTCAGACAAATATATATTCAAGACTTTTCCAAAATCAAATTCGTGTCCGAATCAAATTACTGAATCAACAATTTGAATACGTCATGCTTAAAAAGTAGATAAACAAATCTAAATTTATAAGCAACAAGAACGACAAAAAAAAAAATTAAGACAAATTGACAACCATTCATAAGATGGCTACGTCCAATTCTCTACTATCAATTGCAGGTTTCACTAAATCGTTGGGATAATTACAAGAGTTGTACAATATTCTTCAATGGACAAAAAAACCCATTATAAAAAAATACCCAAGAAGAAAAAATCTGGACAAGATCACACAAGAACTCTCTAGATTTTCTTTCTTACTCTGTAATTTTCATAACAATACACACACACCAAAAGGTCACAACCTTCCATTTCCTTTAAAAAAAAAAATTTGTAACTACCCACACAACACCAACTACACTTTCTTTTATTTATTTTTTAATAACTATCACTCACGTTTGTAGAGTACAAAAAAAAAAGAAATAGGCATATAGGGCTTGAATTTGGACTCCATGTAACTTGACATTATATATAGGAGAATACAAGCCTGAGGTAACTAACTGAAGTAAAACTAACTACAATTAAACTAAATCAACATAACCTAAAACCATGCTCAAATTATTAGATTAAAGAAAAATTCAAACATATTTTCATTGTATAGACAAGAGAGCAGACTAGGAACTAGCTTGTGGAAAGAACACCAAGGCATTTTGTACTTGTTCCATAAGAAGCTAGACTTAATTTTTCATTTTGATGTTAGATTAAAGTTGCATAGCGACATATAGATATATATCGATACCAAAAGATCTATGAAAGAATTGTACCTGCAGCCATCAAAGGAAGTGATGTTAACCGATCCAACAATGGGAGCTGGAGGAACTGTGACCAAAATGATCGAATATGATTATCATCAGGCCATTTAAACTCTACAATCAATAACGAAGATGTGAAAACGTGAAGCGGTTCATACTTCTGTATAATATAAGGTTCCGAGAGGAGTTGGCAGTTGAGGCAGATCTTGGAATATTGGAAATTTTACCTACAAAAGAACTGCATCACCATCACAACTCAATTCTATGTAACAAACTGATAAGAACCGGAACGTTTTATTGACAAATCATAAAGAATACACGATAAACCAAATAATTTGAGGTACTTGGACGCTTCCTAATCTTTAGAATTCTCAAGCCCAATTCACATTACAATTCCTTTCCACCCTCTTCACTAACTATCTCTCGATTTATAACAAAATTCCCTAACTAACTTTCTTATTAATCCTCTAATACATTGTCCAAAGTACCTATCACAAACCTAATAACTAATTAACTATATGATCAGTGAACAAATAGATGTACATTGTCTAAGATCCCGGAAATTTATCAATATTTAAAAGAGTTAGTATCAACCTCCAATCCATCAACTGAATAATGAGCAGGTGCTGTCCAGTTTGTGAAAGGAGTGATACCAAGCTCATCAATGAGGCCAAATATATTCTTATAAGGACGCCAATAACCTGCAAAACGAGAACCAGGACTACCAGAATACATAACAAATCAAAATATAAGTCAAACAAGCATATGTTTTTTAATAGAAACAACAAATTCAGTGCTGGTTTTGAAGCATCCTCTTTTCGAGTGAAAACTAACTAAGAAATGAGAACTTTAGACCCCGTATGATAACCATATGAGTTTTGATTTCTGGTTTTTGAAATTTAAGTCTATAAATCTTACTTCCACCAATAACTTGCATAGATGTGTTCACTATCTTTTGCCTATATTATCAAAAATCAAGTCATATTCTAAAAACTAAAAAAAAAAAGGAAAAAAATCAAATATATGATTTAGTTTTTAGAATTTGGCAGAAAATTAAAATGCTTCTTTAGATGAGATGAAATCATGATATAGAAATTAAGAGAAATAAGCTAAATTTACAAAAAAACAAAACCCAAAAATTAATTGGTTATCAAAGGTGGATTGAGACCATATTTGGTGATTACCATGAATCCCAACATTATCTGCACCACCAAATTCATTCCCGGGTTCAAGAACAGTGGTATCAAATCCCTGAAACAAAAACCCCAATAGAACTCTACAATATCAATCAAATCATCTATTCACCGCTCGACTGCATTCTATAAAACATAATCAAACCAGTTGCGCAACAATGAAGAGACTCGGAGAGCTAGGAAAACCATAATCACTTCCTATTATTCTTTAAAAACTTCGCTTCATATGATACAATAATGTTACCAAATCGAAACAACACTAAGAAATATGAGACAAAAAACACAGATTTACATGGCTTGTTAGAATACAAAAATTTGATCGGAACTAGAGTTTTAAGATAGTTTATACTGTACAATTACAAATCCAAATACATGAAAGTCCACATAGGAAAGCATAAATCCAATTATAATTTGCTCTTGAGCCTCAAATTGAGACATCTAGTTCAAAGTCATATCTCTACCGCTAATTTAACCAAACTAACCTGATTGCAGAAATGATGAGCAGCGGCGAGGCCAGCCCAGCCGGAGCCGACGACAACGACCTTTTTCTTCATCTGATTGTCTCCTCCATTAAGACAGAGGTGTTTAGAATAAGCTCTGCTGTAAAACCCACTTCGGAGTCCGTTCGAGAAGTAGGGTTTGCAGGAAAAGGTTCCCAGTCTCGACGTAGAATCAATCAGAATCATCTTTGTGCGATGGAGTTCGTAATTTCAACAGCTATTTACAGTACTATTATACCTCGATTTCTCAGACTTTAACGTTCTCTTGGGAAAAAGATCTTGCGATTGGTTATGGCTACGGGCTTGACACATTGCACTCATTTTCGATTGTACAACAAACGCCGCCAATAATCGAATGGAAGAGAAAAATAGTTGCAGAATTTGTGCTTGGAATAAACTATCAGTGTGCTAGCATCAAATATGCACAATAAAAGTTGCAAATTGACTTGGGTAGCGTATTAGTAGTTCAATTGATGGACAACAAAGTAGTTTAGGATAAGTGTCGGTGTTGATTCCGACGACTCTGGTTATCATGAGATGTACTAATAAACATCAGCAGACCTTAAGAATTCAATTCGTGTAATGATAGACATCAATCGGTGAATCGATAGACAAAACTGATAGACTTCAATTGGTGAATTGATAGACTTCAGCCAGTTCTCTGATGGTAACAACTCAAGCTTTCGTCCATGTTTTTGGATTCCCGAGTTGTAAAAAAATATTTTAAAAAGAAAAAAGAAAAAATACTTAAAAAATTCCACTGCGGGGATCCTTATCAGGGGAGGGGACTTGATGGGCTCTGATACCAACTTAGAAAGTGTGGGCATCTATCTTAAAACCAATTGACAATGAAAAGAGTAACTCACCTTGTGTTATATATGGTTGGAGGACTGCCCACCTTACCGATATGTGATACTATGAGATCCTCAACAGAGATCCATAGTTTTTAATGTAAATAATTGTGAAACTTGATACTTATTTTAAAACGAATGATGAAAAGGTATTTAGGAGACAAATTCTCTCTTGCCTGTCTTTGATGAGAAATAAACACCTATTTTAATGCTTGAAAGTATAGACACATCATGGTTTATATATTATTCATAAAATACGCGTGATTCGTATAGTGCAGGTTTAACATATTATTTGCAACATATAATAGTCGGCGACATGATCAACAACAATTTGACGATTGTTGTGGTTCAATAATACATTATATTAGCGGTATATTTAGTTTGACAGTGAAATTAACATCATATGTAGCATCCGTATGTGCGGCGTGCAATGACTTTGTTACAAGTTAGTTACGTGTATTAATATTTCACAAGATTAGTTAATTGTAGTATTTATATATATATATATATATATTAGTACAAATTGGGGAAGAGAGACCACAAATCTTACCTATTGAGCACAACTGCTCTCAAATAAACGAGAGCCAAATATCAAGTTTCAAGATCGAATCCGTGTCGTGGATGTTGAACTAGATTACAACCAAACAATGAAACTAACACCCTAGCAACCCTTTCGGTATGTAATATTTGAATATCAACAACTATTGGATATTGGTTAGACATTAACTAAGATTTGTTAGGGATTTGATATTTGATATACTATATATACTTGTGAAAAGTTAATGAAAAAACAATAGGCTTAAACATTTTTCAAAACTTAACATGGTATCATAGTTATGCCATTTTAAAATTTAATATAGTAACAGAGCATGACTTTTCAAAACTCAACACACCTATTAGTGATGATGAGTTTGAGAGAGAATGGTTGAAGAACTATATAGTAGAATCTAGCCAATCTTATCATAAAAACATCAAAAGCGGTTCAAGAGCCTTTTACTATCCCAATCTCGATGCGATCTATTACAATGAAAAATGAATGAAACCTTGTAACTACCTTCTTTCTCTTATTTATAGTTTCCTAACTACTTTACAAAATACTACCACTCCACCTGTGCCAACTCACATATGTGCACCGCTCCGCTCTAATTGACTTCTTATTTCTTCTAGTGTATACAAGTATAGACTTCGGGGCCTATCACTATATTACTTTGATATGAAAAGTGAAATGTATAATGCAAATTAGAAATAGGGGAGGTTTTGATCTTAAATTTAATGTTCTTTCCAAAGTCAAGTTATATGTTAGTTTGACTTATTGGTTATCAAAAATGTTTTCTTTTATTAGTGTAGACCTTTAGACTAATCAAGCAAATTATATTTCTTAGATGTGTGAAAGTTATAATGTAAGAGGCTCATCTAAAATGATTCAATTATTAGTTATGTACTCTACTTAAAACATTTTGTAATATCTAAATTGATTTCTTAGAACAATGTAAGTATGTCTAGACAAATCTATATAACAATGATGGTTAATTGTATAAGATCAAGTAGTTTTCATGATTTGAACCACCTTAGATAGAGCCAATAGAATCTTGTTACTTGCTCTTTCATTGTAGAAGTTGTAATTATTCATTTGCTTCATCTTTCAAGACCATGCTTTTAGATGCACAAAAGCTCAATAGGTTGATGGAATGACTTGTGTTTACAGTGAAGAACATAATAATCATCCTAGCTTCTCCCTATTGGATGTGAGTATTCAAAATGTTCTTACCCATTAGCTTATTAGTGGTGTGTTTGGGGAAAAGAAACGATAATAATTATGAGAGGAATTAGAATTAGGGAGAAAATAGGAAAGTAAATAAATATGGAGAGAATGACTATTTGTGTTTGAGATAAAGGAAATGTGTTAGTTGATATAATTAAATTTACTCAAAACTATTGGCTTAGTAGTTAGGAGGAGAATAGAAAATTGACTTTAGAGAAACGTGATTATGAGGGCCTAAACACCAGGAATTATCCTCATTCTCATTTTTTTCGTTTGTTCCTGGTGGCCCAAACATACCCTTGATAGTGTGGGCATCCATTTCAAAACCAATTGGTGATGAGAGGGGTAGTCCACTTATTTTATAAATGTTTCGAAGACTCTCAACTTTTATAATTTAGAATAATTGTGGGATCATCAACACACCTTCTTAAGATGGTGTCTCTTTTGGGTTTCACTTATCTTGAACCAGATTCTAATTTCATTTAATTGGACCGAAAAACCCATTTGAATTTAATAAGATCTGATATCATATTAGATAGAGTAGATGATACCGTATTAAATAGTATAGACATACATCTCAAAATCAATTAGTTTTTACAGTAATCCACAAATCTTATAAAATACTTGGAAGGCTCTCTACTTTTCCGGACAATAATGAAATCTTTAACATAGTTCATTTGTCACATTTCTATTTCTAGATTTTATATTCTTGACATGTTACTCTAAGGCCCATGCTTATTCTGCCTTATAGGTCCAATGTGGACTTTGATGATTTAGAACAAAAAAGCATATATGAAGTATTGCAAAGATCATGAATTCATTCATGCTGTCCTCTCTGTTCTTCCAATTCTGTCCACTGCTAGGTTGGATTTGTTTAAGAGTCAATACTAGAAGAAAGGGCAAAATAGTAAGACACACAGATTTACGTTATTCACAAATAACATGTTAATTATGTTCAGGGGGGAGAACTGTTTTATTAAGAAAAAAAAAAAAGAATACATATGAATGAGGTTAGAATCTTTAAGAGATTTTATATAAAACACTTTCATGAAATCATACAGCAGAATATGACCAAAATATGTAAAAGTTCAAATACGCATAAACTCAAATACATATTTCGCACAAGTCTTGGTTGGCTGGACAGCAAAACTCCAACTAAATAATCGTATTTGAACTTCTACATATTTGACCTGCCTAAGGCTGCTTAAGATTCTTCAGCTCTCTTAGCTTGCTGAGCATTACAGAGGGAGGAGAATCATGAAAGATCTTCCGAAAGAGCGAGCATATTGGTTAACTTTCAACGGTTCTTAGTCTTACTTATGGACTTGAGTGCACGTGTGACATTAGTTTCGAAGTAACTCATATTTTCCCATTGATTCCTTATTCAATACACATATAAAATAGTAGGCTAATGAAATCTCAACACGTGATTTTTTCCTTAAGAATCTCAACTACCAAACTTGACTAACAAGAAATAAGGAAATCTATTAAGAAATAACTAACTTCCCTAACTTTCTACATTAGACACCTCTCACGTCTCTGTTCTTTCAATGCCTCTCGGTGCATGTCTTAAAAACATCTATGGTTACTCTGAATACAGTAAGGTGAAGCTTCAATTTCTTGATTTTCAAGAAAATGAGCCATGGGCTTTGATTATAAAATCTTGGGTGATTCTTAGGTTTGAGTGAGGTCAAGTGAGCCTAAAGTAAGTAGTGAACTCAAATATAATACAAAATAGGATGGGTGTCTACCATTTCCTGGTCATAAAAAATTGTATAAAAGGTGTCCACAAAGTAGACAAAAAAGAGAATTTTAAGCTTTGACGACCACGTGAAGGTCAATTGTTTTTTGCTAGTTTCAGACTGTGTCCCACCATAATAATGGAATAAAAACAAAAACATGAAGACAAAGCTTTGCAACTGCCATTTATGGTACCAAACATCACAAGATTAAAAAACATTGCTCAAAATGTGTGCGAAAAATGTCTTGGAAGTGTTAGATAACCTACGATTACTTAGTCAAGAGTCTAGCTGTCCGATAAACAAGTCGAGGTCCAGTGGCGAGGCCACTAGTGAAGACTTGGGAGCAATGCCCCAAAACCTAGACAGAATATATAATTAGGTTTATGTTTGTGCACATAAACATTTATATAATTTCTCCTTATATGCGTTAAGATTTTATGAAAGCGCACTACATAGACTCTCTTAAAACTCTAGCCCTATTCCATCAATATTCTTATTTTCGATCAACATTCTTATATTCACTCTACCATATAAAAATTGTTTCTCTTATCTACCCGTGGATGTAGCTAATACATCGTTAGCGAACCATATAAAACTGTGTATTCTTATTTACATTGTTTACAATTATATTTTGATCAGTATTGCGGTTTCGTAACAATGTGTTTTCTACAGTACTCAAGAGAGAAACTTAGGAATGTTTAGCTAGAGCGAGAAGTGAAGGGAAGAGGTAACCGAAGGAAAGTTAAGAGTAAATTCGTTACTAAAAAATGGCAACCCTACGGGCCAAACAGTTAGAAAACATCCCTTCTCTCAACTCCGAACATGCCTAAATGATTTCTGGAAAGCTGAAAAAGTTGATGGGAGCAATCTGACCCTTAAATTTAGGTCCCGAGCTTCTTTGTTTTTCAGGTACATTGAAGCTCTACTTACAATAATGCCCACTTAAAATCCAGTTCTACATTTATTGAGCTTCTTGCCAATAATGTAGAATGGCAAATAATTGCCAATGTCTGCAACAAAATTGTGGGCATGAAAATGCATGTAACAAAAATCTTAACAATTTTCTAAGATGGGATGCTAGATGAAAATACAAACCGATGTCTCAGCGAGCTGCTTCGACGTGGTATAATTTACAGAACTCCGAGAAAAACGAGTCATTTCCTGTCCACTCTTTCATTATCAGCTAACATTTTCTTCAACTTGGGAGCCCTCAATATAGTTCATGTTTGCGGAAATATTGGCATCATTACTGCGAGTCACAAGGTCGTTGCACATATTTTGGGAAGCCTTGGAAAACTCTGATAAAGATTCAAAAACTGCAGAAAATCCTGTTTGGATTCCATTTAATGTGATATTTTGTGCTTCTTGAATGCAGTTATGGTGTTTTTCCTTCTCCAAATCCAGCTTCTTCCTCAACATGTCTAGCTGATTTTTCTTTTCTGTCAAGTATTCGTTTCGGTTTTCCACTTCCAACTCGGATTTCGTCTCTGTGAAGTTGAACTCGAAGAACTTGTTTTCCGTTTTCTGGAGCGAAAGAATCCTTCGGTCAAGTTCCTTCGCTAGACTTTCAACTCTTCTCTTTTGTTGCTGCTCCTCCATCTGTTTGTCTGATAGAGCTTTCATATCCTTTGCAAAGCTTTTTAATGAAAATGATACTGTTTTATCTGGTAGTTTTTCTATGGATGATAGCCAATCGCGGCAGATTGAAAGCAATGGAGGTCCGTGCAGTCCATAAGGTATGGCCGAAGCTCGACCCCGAGAATAGAACTCAACCTCGGGCGTCACGAACTTGTTCAACCATCCGTGGAGAGCTTCAACATATGCCTTTTGTGATTCAACATACTTCGAAAAACACGAACGCCAGTTATGAAGCTCGGCTCCAAGCTGAAGTGTAGCGAGGCGATGAGATTCGTTACAGAACTTCAAATAAGAATGGGAGGAATAAGTCTTCACTTCAAGAATTATCTTTTTCTGAGTTTCATGAACTTCCAACATGATTTTCCATGTTCTTGTTAAGCTGCAAAACCATTGGCAATAAAAACAAGTGACAAACTGACAATGTTACCTACATAATGTAAATCAGAAATGCAGCAGTCTTCCAATTTTACCCTTTTAATAGCTCAACGATTTGCGGCAGTAGCTCGTCATCTCTCAGTTTCTCAATTCTTGTTGAAATCGATTCAGCACTTCGAATGGCGACCAAGATCCGGGCATATAAATCTTTTACTGCAACTCGAGTTTTATCCGTCATAACTTCATTGTCCCCTTTAATGTTCTGGTTTCTTAGTCGTGAACATCTTTTCTCATACAGTTTGCGCATACTGTCCCCGGCCTAAAACCAACAGCACATTACGCAGACTCAGAAAATTGCTCAAGTACAAATTTTACCAACTCTGAAAATAAATCCCAAATGCAAAACAATGTAATTTCTGGGTAAGAAAGGTGGCCTATCTAATATTCTAACAGAAGAAAAATCTACAATGAAGCATCAAGCTATAGAGTCAAAAAGGAACGAAGCTTGATTCCGTTTACATCAACTAATCAGGCTCCGTTATCGCTATTGAGTAGCTTAACTGCTAAAGTTGGCATAAGATTTGAGATGTTATAAATAACTCAAATAACTTATACCTTAGAGACCCTTATTCTTCTGCACTGCTAATAAGGATTAAGATTAAAAAAACCAAGTTCTCAAAACAATAATAAAGGTTGCCAAAAGAAATTGCTACTGCAAGCTAATACTCCATCAATGGTTCAGTTAGGATAAAATGAAGATGAAATAATAATAAATCAAGTGAAAAGACAACAATGTGTACCATTAGACAATCTATATGAACTTCAAATTAAGCTCAACTGACAAGAGTCTAAATTCGATGTAGAAAATGATATGATCTTATTTTCCATCATACTGTAACATGTTTGACAAAGTAGCTCTATCAAACCAGAATCATTTTACAGTAATGTAATGATCTTCCCGAAAGAAAAACAGCTCGAGGATTGTACTTCACCTTAACCTCTTCGTACAGTTTCTTCTCCCAAGCATATAATCGTCCAAGAGTGGATGAATGGCTTCCTGAGTCCATTATATCATAATCGTCGAACAACTCATTTTTAAACTCTGTCCACGACGAAGAACTTTTCGAGCTGGATGCTACTAGACTCTTACATGAAGGCTTTCCCGAAGCAGACCGATGCCAAGTTATGGCTTGGATGAGTTTTGTCGAGTTCTCTGCAATAAAAAGGAGCTTGTTTAGATCATCCTTGAAGAACAAGAAATTGGCATCATTAAGATCTTGTATTTATAACTGCAAATGCAAGACTAAGAGTCACATTACTGGAGAGTATAATCCTCAACTTCAATCATTTCAAACTTATAGAAACCAAACATTCAAATTTTAGATACAAAATCAAATTTTGTAGCCTGCAAGGGGACAAAGCTTTCAGAAAACAGAAGCATTCAAGCTTTTCAGAAATGATTATGTAGCTTGCAACAAAAAACAAAGTTAATATAATAAATTTCCTCTAACCTATCAGCTTAAGTTTTAGGGTTGAATGATGACTTTTATAATTCAAGTTACTACTGTGTCATTTTCCTCATTTAAAATTAATTCTAGTAGTAGGACATTTTTAAAATTTTCTAAATCCACAAGTGAAGGGGAGTGTTAGTTAATATAATTTATTTTACCTCAATCTATCAGCTTAAGATTTAGGATTGTTCGGTGATTTAACATAATTCAACAAACAACTTATGCATGCAGTGTAGGGAATATACTTGAGAGCTTAAACAATGAAGCAAATGAACAAATATGAATGGGCCCACCTTTAATTTCTTCTAAACCAGACTGAAGCTGAATTTTGTTGGCCTCTAACATCCTAGAAACATCAACACCAGAATCATAGGCCCTAATGAAATAATCTTCAATGTCTTGCAATGCTTCCAACAGTTCCCTTCCTTCCACTGGTGTATCAATAACTGTTAGCCCTTTCTGCTTTAACTGGCCCTCATCTTCCCTCTCTCCAACCTTAACCATTTCAACTCCATTCCTCAACTCTTTAAGAACACCAACATTTCGCTCCTCAACAACAGACACAACTCTATGGTTTTGTTCTTCCCTTTCTTCCTCTGCCTCTTCCAGCTCCGGAATGCCTTCTTCCTCCCTCACCATCCTGAAATCGTACTCCGAACCGTGTCGATACTCGGCAACTACGTCGGTCCTCATACTGTCAAATGGATTGAAAAAATCCCATCCAAACTCCCTCTGAGGAGATGGCATTGGGGGTGGCATTTGCGTATAGAAATATGCAGGGGCTTGTTCAATCCTCTCTTCTTCTTCTTCTCTTTCTTCCATGGAAGATTCTTCAGAGGTTGAAGAAGAAGAAGAAGCACATGAAGGGCAAGCATCTATGGCTTCATGGATGGAATCAGAAGGTTTTTGCTGAAGAAACATAGGATTTGTTATAACTTTTTCTGAAGGGGAAGAAGTAGGAGAAGATGAACAAGGAGGAGGGAATGTGACGAGGAAAGGGGAAGGAGAAGAATGGCGAGCTACAAAAAGCTTAATGGCAGCTGAAACAGCATATAAAGCTTGACAATATTTACAATGTGCTTCTGCTAAAGCATACCTTCTCTCAACAGCTAACTTTAAGTGGCGTTTTCTTTCTCTACAGATGGAAACTACTGCCTCTTCTTCCTCTAACTTTGAAGCAACACAACCCATTTCCCTTCTTCCTTTAATCAAATGCCTGAAATTGCAAAAATAAAAAAAAAAATAAAAAAAGGCTTATTTTGTTTTAACCCCACATATCATAAGGTGGGTTTTGGCTGATGAAAGATGAAGATGTTTGTTTCACTAAGGTTCAGAAAAATAAAGTGTAAAAATGGAGCCTTTTGAGAAAAATCAAACCGACCCATTTCATCTTCCTGCAAGTAAAATGGTGGGTTTGCTTCAAAAACAAAAAAGAAAAAAGGAAAAGAAAAATGAATGATGTTTTTAGGGTAAAGAGAGATTTGGAAAGAAACCCTTTTGTTTTGAGGCTAAGGAGTTGCAGAGAGAAACATAGGCGAGGAAGAAGGTAGGGGCTCGAGAAAGAGAGAAGAGACTGTTGTGTAAAATTCTGTACTCCATTTATTGGCGTGTTAATGTTAAAACAGTTTGAAATAAGAAAAGAAGTTCAGAACTTGTTTAACTGGTTTTTACAGATTAGCATTTTTCATTACTTTATTTCCAAAATCTGAGCATTGTTTAATGGGTTGAAACTGTTTGGTTTTGTGTCTCTCTCTCTCTCTCTCTCTCTGAAAAGATGAGTCAAACTTGGTAAAATGTGTACAAAAAAAACAAACATACAGAGAGTGATTTTGTTGTGTTGTGTTTCTGTGCAGTGGTAATGTTGTTTGAAAGTTGTTTTTTTTAGCTGAATCAAAACAGATTATATTACTCAGCACACCAATGTCTGGTAAATAGTATATCTCTAATATCCGCTCAGCTATGTTCACTAAAAATAGACAGCAAGACCTAATTGTGTTGTTTGTTTTGCATATGAAACATTACATTAAGAAAAAGTTGAGGTTTTTTTTAAGAAAAAATAAGCTTAAGGTTTGGTTTGGAGAATCCACAAAGTCACAACTGTCACTGTCTTTATAGCTTGGAGACAACTCTTGTCTCCTTAGAGAAGATTGCTCTACTTTTTTTCTTTTCTTCTTTTATGATTAAAGGTTAGATGATGTGTAATATATACACACAATTACCTTAACTCAATCTAATCATGTACATGTTGTATTTGTGTTTTGTTAAAGTTAATTCAATTGAATTTTAGAGGGTAAACAATAGTCGATCTAACTATTCATCAAATCATCACGACAATTATTTATTAATATCAGTACTGAATGAGTGATTAAATATTCTAATCACTACTCACAATACTTTTTAAAATAATTGTTAACTCTTTTAATTATCGCTAACATCATCTCTTAAACGAATGGTTGATAGCTCTAATTTCTATTAATTCATCTACTCTTTTAAAATATTTTCTACTAAATCTAAATGCATTCTTATTATAAACCAAATATAAAAAAGGATAGTTATCGAACCAGATTGGTTGAGATGTATATAATCTGATTCAAATATTCATCAAATAAAAGAAAATAAATTAGCTTAAAGGAATAACGAGGGTGAGTTTTTTTTTTTTTTTTTTTTTTTTTGGCTTAAATGTATTCCTCCACTAGCATTTTTTTTTTTTTTTTTGTTCTAGATAAAAAAGGTAACTTAATAGCAAAAGCCAATCCGAATATAACCGCATCTCCCAAATGAAACAACCACACAATGATTTGATTTCACAAGTAGAAGGGTGACCACGCAAGATGATAAAACAATTAATATGACCTAATCTACTAAGAGTAATAGTCTTTCAAGCTTTGACCATCTCCATCACGAAGCAACAAAGACTTCACCTAGATAGGCTTCGAACCAAATAACGCCCCTAACTAATTTAGGTTTTTAGATGGTCCTTGAGGTGTAATCATATACTCATATTCGTGACTGAAGTAAATAACCCTACCAAAGAAATAGAAGGGTGAGTTAACCCTAATTAACGGTTATATAACTCCCCTCCCGCCACAGAACAACCAACTCCTTATAAATATTAAGGCATTTAACAATCATTTCCCAACCGTTTCGTAGTCTAACCAAACCAGTTGACCTAGTGCTAACCTTCACAAGAACTTAAAGCATCAAAATACCAATAAAAATGGCAACACAAACTAATCTAAAAATAAACATTAGATGTCGCAAACCTAAACAATCAAAAGATAAAGGAAGTAAACTCGAGCCCATAACCCACAGGAAACCACTAACCATTTGTGCAAAAAAAAAAGAAGTAGAAAATTAATATTTCAAAGGGAGATGTCAGCTGGAGCGACTCAAAGGTTGATTCGAAACACACGGGCTAATTCGATGTCTTCTTTTAAGCTTTTCTCAACCTCCATCGATCTTTCTCCCCTTAAAGCACCAAGAACACTCACATCTAGGTCTTTTTCAAAGATCGCGACGACATTGCTTCTTTTGTGAATCTTTCGTGTTGCTTTGCTTTTTTTCGAACCTTTACTTGCATTAGTGTTTTATCTGAACTTTCATTTTTTGGTCCTAAGACGTGATATCTTATGACAAGTTAAAATTTCCCTATGATATTGTCATTTGTATTACTTTATCAAACCTCCAATTTTAGGTGGACTATATGCATTGAAAATACTTATTTAGGCCAAAATGTTTGAAAATGCATTACAATACTACTTTAATAATAACAAAGGTACAAAGATACTTTATAACACTTTCAACTACTAATTGTTTATAATATAGACTTTGGAACAAATATAATACTCACAAAGATATTGTATACATGGCAAATACAAATGGGTGATCATGTTGGTGCTCCACTTACTCAGATTGTAATGGATGGGTCTTCCACCGAGTGGTCCTATTTTCGAGATTTAATTGCGGAACCAAATTTTGCTAAATGGCAAACCCCAACAAATGTGTGAATAAACCTAATTTATAATTTTCGACTTTATGAGTTTCAATTATTTTATAATGGAATTTCAACTATTTTGTCAAAATTATGATATTACTATTTCAAATAAAAGTCATTAGGTACATAACAATAGATTGCCTAAGAAAAAAAAAATTGAAGATCAAATACATAATAATACGGTGAATATAAAAAAAAGCATGAAGAATGATAAATGAAAAACTCAATTTAACCTAACCTACCTATCAAACAAAATTTAACTTTATCTTAATTTAATCCAAGCACCAAATAATAATCAATTTAACCTATCCATCAAAAACATATTAACACAATTTTTTAACTTTTAACTCTAATTTCTCCCCCAAACATGCTCTACCAATGGTAAATTTGTCCAATAAACCTAGTGAGAATGCACTAAATTTAAAATGAACATATATATATATTATATAAAGAATCTATATAGATAGAGAGATAAAAAGTGGTTGTGAATTGTGAGTGGGCACTGGTAAGGGACAGTGAAAAATGTGGCATTTTACTTTGGAGGTGGAAATAAAAATGCCAATTAAAACAAGACAAGCATTCACTGGTACAGTATATAGTATACTATTCTATTCTTACCCTACTTTCTTGCATAGGGACCTTCAATTTTTTTTCTCTGCCTGGATTATAGTGTTTATGCCCTAACTGACACACTCTGACTTGCTCAGATTAAAGCTTCCCCTTCTCTTCTTCTCTCTCATCTTCATCCCTAATACCAAACAAAATACTTTTACAATATTCCAAATTCCCTTCCCCCCCACACTTACTCATCTCCTCCATATGGGCCTTTCAACAAATGGATTCTTGTATCAAATCTGTAATTTGCTTTTTCATATTCCATTTCCATGCACTCTCTGCAAATGCCATGGCTGATTTGTGTTCCCTTCTCTCTTTTTCTAGAGGGTTTCAAACAAACACCAGTGCTCATACTCAATCTGCAAAGATAGTGAATGGATGTTGGCTCCAGAGTAATTGCTCTAACAAAAAGAATATTCACGACTTAGTACGATTCATCCGGATATAATTTAGATCGCACATTCATGTATAAAACTCGGCACATCATTACTAAACTATATTTCAATCATACATCTTTCTTTAACAAAACATAAACTAGAACAAAATGCTTGAGCAAACATTAGTCCAAAATCATTTAGAATTAGTAGTTAGTCGAGAGTTAACATATGCATATCTTCGAAAGATGTAATTGATACCGGCATTGACGTACATGAGAATGGATGAGAATGAAAGTGAAGGGATGAGATCTCTTTACACTGTTTGGTCTGCAAGGTTGGTCATCCCATCAAGCGTTAATTTACTCTCCCTTCTCTTCTTTTTTCGTTTCCATCATAGCCAAACCTGTCTTGAGTATACTATGTGATACTCGTCAAATACATATTTTGTAAGATGTTTCAAAATCTAAAAGAATGTCGAGGGAAATGGCAATCAAGAATTCAATTAGTTTTCTTAATAACTGCAGTCTAATGCCAGTTCAATAGCATGAGTTGACACAGATCAAAACAAGCAAAACTGAATTTGCAGTCATCAGAATACATACAATTTACAAGAGCTAAACAGTGGGCATAATGGAGTAAAAGAAAAAAAAAAGATGGGAATGATAAAAATATGCCAAGGAATTAGCAATAATTACAGGCAACTTGAAGCTGTACACTTCAGTTACTTTGATTTTGAACAGAAAGCTGAAGCTTTTTTCTTTTCGAGTTAACAGTTACAGTGTAAGGTAAAAGGATTGATGCCTGGCTCCACTTTACCGCAGTTTGAAAGCTAACCTTATATTCACAAATGAGAACAATACAACCGACAAAGATGAGTTGATTTTTATCCTAATCAGGTCATGCCAGTGTCTGATGGTATGGTGAAAGGAGCCAATGAGTTTGGCCGCAAGTTAACTCCGCCCCCTCGCATGGATAGGTTTGCACATTTTGTAGAGCTAGCTCGACTCACGAGGTTTGAATCGAGAAACACAACAATTACTGTGATGTCATCGTGGAAATGTCGCCGTACACCACGGTCAATCTTCTTCAAATCGGAATACCTCATTTCTCTCTTCTTTGCTGCT
This sequence comes from Cyclanthera cordifolia, assembly GCA_037832605.1. Taxonomy (NCBI): domain Eukaryota; kingdom Viridiplantae; phylum Streptophyta; class Magnoliopsida; order Cucurbitales; family Cucurbitaceae; genus Cyclanthera; species Cyclanthera cordifolia. The sequence goes on from JBBMEG010000004.1 coordinate 1,431,739, forward strand.
TCTTGCAGTGCTGCTTTCACCAGCCTCCTTGCACTTCCCTGCAATGATATTGTTCAAATGGAAGTTGAATTCCTTTTTTTGGTAACTCCTTTATAAAATTAGGTCTGTGTTTTCATATGACTTTTGACAACATTCAATATTGCAATACATGCATCATAAAAGCCAACACCAAAATGCAACCACAGAAGTATCAGAATTACTGTAGGCACTTGAGGTTGTTCTCTTAAATTATTAATCAACAAGAAGCATGCCGATCTAATTCACTCAACAAGAACAACAATGCGGTTTACGAGAAGACTTGATCTAAGCAACATTTTTCATAACATAAGAGATGAAAATGAAATGCAGATCGTTGATCTAAGCTACTTACGATTGCTCTGCTCGTGTAGAAGATAAAACTAGTCAATTGTGATAAAAAAGAAAGGCCAAAACAAAACTTTTTCTCGTGTAATAGAAACTATAACTAGAAGCCTACAACATGAACATGCACAATATAGAAAATGGAGGACTAGGAGAAGTTGGATGGTCATTTTTCATTTGTTCATTTTCTTTGCAATATAAAATCAGTGGATCATTCGAGAAAGAGACAGCGTCTTCTTCTCTGATTTTAGCTGGAAGACAGAATCTTACACTGTGTGGATGATTTTGGACAATATCGACAGCTTCCTGGTTGCTAAGGTGTTCCCAGAGCCCATCTGAAGCAAATATAATAAATTGATCATGTGGCTGTAATTGTAGCACTGAAACAGATGGTTCGGCGCTTAGTATGGGCTTTTTGATAGGTTTGCGAACGCGGAACTTAGCATAAAGAGGCTCTCGGTTGAACTCAGCTTTCTTTAAATAGACATCTCCGATCGATCGAGAAATCTAAGAAAAAAAAAGGGTTGTTTTGCATAGTTAAATACATAATTATTTTGGATAAAATTAATTTCATAGTTAAACACAAAATTCAGCCATATAAAAAGAGATGGGTTAAGAAATCATTTTGGTTCTAATATTTTGAGTTTTGTTCCATTTTGGTTTAGTACTATCAAATGTCCAATTTTAGTTACTTACAGATAAACTTAAAATTAGTCTTCGAGATAAATTTGTTAATATTAATCAAAATAGATTCAATAAAATGACAAAATGTGAGCATATTTTAAAAAAAAAAGATAGAGCGAAAGAGAGTTCTTTAAGAAAAATTAACAAAAGCTTGCTAATTTAAGTTTTTGTTTAAATGATAAGGAGTCAAGGACTAAAATTGGACACTTGAAAGTTGAAGGACCAAATGGAACAAAACTCAAAGTAAAAGGATCAAAATGATAATTTGACCAGAGACGGACTACTAGCATAATCGATAACGATGCATCAAATGCTTTACCTGTATAAGGCCCTTCACACGCCATACATTATGCTTCAAAACTACAATATGTGGGTCATCAGGATGCAGGGCATGGAGCTCCTGCCTCACGGATTCTATGGATGCATTATGCTCAGCCGACAGCTGAACAGACAAAACTTCCCCTGTTGCCTTGATAACTCTCCCTAAAACAGCTCGTGAATCACCAAGGTTAGCAATGTAAAGGGTTCCACCACAAATTACTCCAACAAGGCAGCAAGATCCAACGGCTGCAATTTGTGGCCTCAGCAACCATTGATTTGAAACTTGTGCAATGACCCCCTCTTCAGTAGCTTGAAACGCTTTTCGTATGATATCCACCGACATGGATTGTTTTTCCGAAGTAAACCCTAAAAATAGGGAACAGACCATGAGGACTCTGGAGATATCTTAGTTTTGAAGTTTTATGGACAATTAGATTACAAGGGCCTGAATTAAAAAATAACAAATGCTAGACAAAATTTATGTACATCCCAATGCTTCAAGATTATTGACCAACATTCTAACAAAGAATAAGTTGAAAATGAAAAAAATATTCACATTTTAACCCTTAAAGTTAAATGGAATCTTAAACAAGCCAGACCAAATTCACTAGGTCAACTTATATGAGATGGGAATCTCCTTTTTGGAAAACTATTAAATGAGTCAATACACTATAAGCATAGTATTCTTCTGTTTTCAAACTAAACCCAACTGTATTGAATCCTAATTCCACCTTTCATCCCTTTCTAGATGCACAATCTACTTGCAAACCAACTTCATCAACTTGGTGAGAAATCAAGCATGTGGGAAATAAATCATTGAACATAAGAGATATGTATGATCAAAGAAGTATAAGTGTCTTACTTTTAAGATGCTGGAAAAGGTGATCATTTACATAGCGAGATATTTCGGGCCCTCCATGCCCATCATACACACCAACAAAGGTACCATACGGCCCGGACTCGTGCAAGCTCAAATTGCCAGACTCTAACTGGCTTTGATCTTCAAGTAAATTGTTAGCCTGAACTACAGCCATTGAAAACTCACCATTGGCATGCTGCCCACTATCCTTGTACCATAGAAGACCATCCTGTCGACCACCAGCATCTGAACCTTTGAGCACATACCGATCCGAACTCGGTCGAAAACAAGCCGTCAGAAAGTTCATTAACTCTGAGAACATCCCTCATCTCACCCAAACATCCCTCCAAAATCTCCACATCTGGAAACAAGAAACAAACGCAATTCAGAACTTACTAATTCCAATTCCATCAGCTGTCCCAAAGTTTAAAATCACAAACACATATATGCTACAAAAACAACCAACAAGATTAAGAACAACAAAAACATAGACAAATAAGCATCGATTTCGTCAATCAAAATGAGAGACATGACAAAAAAAAAAGGCATAGCATACAGTTGATTTCAATTGGGAAATCTGAAACCGGTTCAATTTCTTGTTTAACACAAAGCTCATGTAGAACACGGCCGTAAATAGTGGGAAAAGTCAGGGTCAAAGGCGATTATTTCTTCAACAATTCCATAGTCAGACACTAATCCATCCAGAGAAGTCTACGTCTTCACATTGAAACACAAAGCCTCGGCCATCACAGATTTTTCTTTTTCTTTTTTTTTAGTACAAATTGGAAAGGGAGACAATACTGATTTTCATGGTGGATTAACACCAAACAAAGAAATCACTCCAAAACTGACCCTTTCCTTCCTCCGCATCACAGATTCTAAGGAAGTTAAAATTGACCAATTCAACATCCTCATCAGCAAATTGAACAAACCCATATGAAAAGCATAGAAAGAAAAGGGACCCAGATGAAGAAAGCAAGAGAAGAGAAAGAAAACAAGTGGCTTACAACAATGGCAACTCCCAAGAATGAGCTAGGGCAGGCTGGAGAGGAGAAACAAGAACAGGATCTCGCTGATCGAGTGGGTCTAAAGGCAGTAGATCTGTGGATCCATCAAAATTAGCGATGAAACAGAAGTGGGGTTTGCTTAGGATTACCAGATATGTGTGCAAAAACTGCAGAGAGAATGGAAAATTGGAACGAACAAGCTCTTTCTTCGATTGTTTTTCTCTCTGTGTGAAATGCGTACAAGCCCCATAAAAGATCAACTGTGGAGAGCTCGAAACCAGCAAAGCAGAGGTCCAGCAATGGGGTCCACGCCACTATGCCAGAGAGAGAGAGTCAAAGATTATTATTATTCTTATTATTTGAAATAAAATTATTTTCTTGTTTAGAAATAAATCAGGTTTTTTCATTTTTTTTTTTTTTATAATAACAAATCACTCATTAACTATTTATTGGGTTACACAAATTTCATATCAAATAAATCATTTAATGATCATTAAAATCAAACTTCAAATAAATAATTAATTATAAAATCACTACTAACTTTAATTTGTAAACAAATATCTAATTATTATTAATTTTTCTACTTGTTTCAAGTTCACTCTTTTTTACAAAAAAAAAAAAAAAAAAAAACAAATACAATCTTTATAAAGAGCTTTTTTATTGAAATTAACTATTTATTTTAATAAAAATAGAAATCGAAGATATTAATATAAATAAAATGATTAAGAGTTTAAGAGTTAAAAGAATATTTATTAACTCCTCAAACAACTACATCTTCGTCGTAACTATAAATAGCAAAACGAGTTATTGACCGTAACTTGTCTACAAAAATGTATCAATTATTGCTGCAACTCCATCACAAAAATCTATATCCAAACAAATTATTCACTACTATCACTTTTCGTAATTTTACATCCAAACGAATTATTAATTGTAATTATTATCTCTAATCTCTCAAAATAACTATTTATTCTAATTACTTAAACTAGTCACTCTTGTCACTATGCATCCAAACACTCTCAATTAAGCTATTCATGTTGTAAATATATATATATATACACATATATATACATAAATTTTTTTTTTAATTTATTTATTTATTGATCTGATTGATATGAAATAAAATATTATATACACTTTTTAAAACGAGGTACATAAACTGCATGTAACAATAGCAGGGATCTTTTACATTTCAATAAAGATTATTTTGTTAACTTTTTTTAATTATGAGAATATATTAATATGGTTAATACACAACTTTAACTTCAGATCGGTTACTCTTATATAATGTAACTATAAATTAATCAAAATGTTCAATTGATAATTTATGATAAATTTAATTAAATCCATCCATGCCAAAGCGAATATAGTATTAGAGTCATAGAATATGCTGTGACGTTCCTCGTTCTGACAAGTCATAATCTAGATACATCAAGAAGAGTGTTCAATAGTGTTAGCTGGATGCATCAGGAAGCAAAGCCACGATAGTGTCAAGGCTTAGGGGGGACACGATGGGGCCCTGAGCCATCCCGACGATGTCAAGGTTGGAGATGGAGATTTGACAAGCAGCTCTGGAGTTAAATCCGTATAAATTTAAGATGTAAGCTTGCCAAGTTTGGTGTCAATCGAACATCCGACGGACGCTCACGCTGGCGTATGATTCATCGTCAAAAAAATATGCATCGTCAAAAAAACACGCTCCACGCTGGCATATGAATACTGAAAATGTGCAATAATGTACTAGGGGGAGGCATGGTGTCAGCTGTAACAACTCGGACCTTCATTCCTAAAATCCAAGGTTAGTTTTGTCATTTTGGGCTTACCGGGACTCCCGAGAATCCTTCCTGAAATTATTTTGGTTTATTTGTACTTATTTAAGTTAAATCTCGAAAGATGTGAAGTCAGAGTTTGAAAACTAGGGGTAAATGGTCATTTTTAGCCCTAGTGGAATTTTTGTAATTTTGCCAGCTGTTTTTTCCTTCAATAAAATGGCAAAAAAGGACAAATGATTAGCTTTTGATGAGAAATTTCGTTTTCAGCAGCCGCTAGTGGAATTCGCTAGTTTTTTTTTTTTGCGTTTCTGACAACCATCAGCTGCAACCACTGACAGCTCTGCCTCCGCCAATCATTGCCGTATCATTTTCGCTGTCAGTTCCCAACTCCGAGGCCAATCAGAATACGCGACGCCGACAACTGCCTCGTCCTCAGCGCGGTCAAAACTTGTGCTTCGCGCGGCCGCCAGCGATAGCAAATCAGGAGCGTCCACGTCGCGAGCTCGTAGACGCCCCTAGCTCGTCAGAACGCGCGACCAATCACCACGTGCATTCCCCTGTGCACCTAACAGCGTCACCGTTAGACCAGCCCTGAGTATGATCTATCTCCCAAGCTTAGCGATGTGATCTATCTCTCGAGCCTAGCGATGTGACTTCCGTGCTTGGTTTCAGCCATTCCACACGTGCCACACGTCCCAAACTTGCAGATCTTATCCTCTGTGCGTCTGTTCACACGCCGAAGAGCTCTTCATTTACGCACCGTCGGCAGCAACCGCCTTCCAGCCACCCGCCACCGTTAATCTCGCCAGAAAAAGTAAGATAACTCTTTTTAAGTGTTCTTAATGCTTCGAGTTCGATTTTGATAGTCTTAAGTGCTAGTTTGACTCATTGATACTATTTAGGCCAGCCAAAGTTAGGAAAACGTCCAGGACTTTCATCTCGGGCAATCTTAAGGTACTTAGTGGGAATCGACCAAGGTAAGGGAAACATATCCTTAATTTTGGTCCATGTGGGTAGTTATACGCATGTTTTGGGTACTATAGTGGAAGTAATTAATGTTCTGGATTTGAATTTGTGGTTTAATGCCTGTTGTGTATGTGGATAATTGCCATGTTGTGTTTCAGTTAATATAGTTATTTTTTGAAACTTACTATGTATGAAAGTCTACATTATATAATTCAACCGGGTTGGCGTAGCCCTATCAGGGTTTCCCCGACATACTAAATATGAAGACCCGGGATCGCTTAGCCTTACTAGGGTTTCCCCGACACTATTGCTCATTAAATTTATCGTAATACATGCATTGATTACTAGGTATCGTATTCATGGTTATGTTGATCCTAAGATAAGGATCCTTACTAGGTTTAATAAACTCATCATTTTCTCTGTGGGCATCCACATATACACACGGGCTTTTTCAGGATGGCTGATCCGGAGCTGAAGAGCCATGGATCTGTCCATTTATTTATTTATTGCATCTTTTGATTCTCACATTCATGGATTTCTGGTTATACTTGATTACTGTTTTCTTACTTTGTGGAATTGTTTTATTAATTGGGTACCCTATTTCTGTTGAATTGAGAACTATTCACTGTTTTATTTAATGAAGCATTTAAGTCAGTATGACTTAGTTTTAAAGGTCTTTTTACTCATGCATCTACGGCAAAGGCCTAGATTGGACCCTAGTCTGGGTCGGGCCTTTACATCAGCTCTCCACCACCTTTGGGCCCTATGGCTTAAGTGAGCTACCTCATGGCACATGCGTGTGTCGTGGTGTGGGAGAGCGCTTGCAAGACGAGTGTTTTAGGCGGCTTCCTCCAGAAATGAAAATCTGAGGACATTGTCGGATGGCACGGGTATGTCGACATTGCGCCCTTGCCCATTGGCCGGAGGTTGCCACATATATCGAGAGGCAACCCGATATCTCACTTTGGATTCCCGTGGGCCGAATGGATGTGTGTGCGAGTATATAAGCATGACCAAGATAATTTCGTTGTTTATTCGATGAAGCATAGTCGAGGCCTTGAGAACCTTGCTAAACGACCCGACGAGCCACAAAGTATGGACGATCTGAGTATGGGACTTGAGTTCCCTTTTAAGGTTGACCATGACGAGTATGAGATCATGGCGTCGCAGGAGTCGAAGAGTGTGACCGTGACACATAGCTCAACTGGCATTAAAGATGCACTAGCATCTACTCGATTCGTGGTTCGAGTACCCACCCCCAATTAAATTAATCCATAATCGTAAACGAGTATAGATTATCTAATTTTAGTCTCTCTAAAATGTTTTAAAATTTTAAATGTCAGTAACGACCTTAAAAAAAAAGAATCTATGTATATGTGTATTACAAAAACGGATGGTCTGATCAAAATGTCATCGCTTCAATCAGTTCAGTTGATATCTTTAATAAGTAGTTTAGCTTCAACTGATGTAATTTAGTTAATACCTTTCAATCAATTCAGTAGATACACTACAAGGAATGACCCCTTCAGCGTCGGAGCATTCTGTTGCCGAAGGGTCCACTTTTGTCGCATTTGGCTTCGGCGATAGAGAGCAAAGAGTCGCCAATTTCGTCACATTTGCCTCGTTGGTGAATCCAAATACGACGAAGACTTTGCTTCGTCGAATAGTCTTCGTCACATTTGATCCTCACGGGCGATAAAAGCATTCTCTGTCGGCTAAGAAGGCAAAGGCGACGAAAGTCGCAGCTGTTGCCTTTGCCTACCACCAGCATGCCTACCACCAGCAACACAGTATTGTTCCGTCGCTGTAGATGGCAAATGTGACAAAGGAAAGTTTTCTCTGTTCTAAACCGGATGTGAGATGTACGGCTAAGATTAAGCATGATGTGTGAGATGTGTGGCTGTGATGTTGCCACTCTTCTCTGTTCCCCTGTCGGTTTTGCTCACATACTTTACACGTTGATTCCACTATTGCTATCGAACAAAATCCTTGTTCTTTCACTGTTGTGTTCATTGTCGACTTCTCTCTTCCTCGTTCAGAGACGAACGAAGTTCTGGCGATTTTTCCCCAGAGCTTCGTTCGATCTTCGACTTCTTTGATCTTCACTGGTTTTTGATTAAGGTGATAGTGACGGTTCTAGCAAACCTTTGCTAGAACTGTTGCTTCCTCACTGATTCAAGTTCGAGCGCTTGATTAGTGACGATTATAGCATTTTCTTGCTATAATCGTTACTCCTCTGTATTTCTTAAAGATTTTGGTGACGAAGTTGATTACTGCAGGAAGTTATTAAAGATATGACTCTTTCTAGTTTCATTTAAATCTATTCTTCACGATTTCTTTCATAGTCTCTATTTTTCCTTTACTAATCACAGATTCTGTTTTTGTTTCTTTCTTATGTATTGTAAACATACATGAGGTGAAAAAGAAGAGCATGAACAAGAAGGAAAGAAGAAGAAAAATACACAACAGTTTACGTGGTTCGACTTAAGGTAAGCCTACATCCACGGGAACAAAGAATCAGGTATGTTTATTTCTATTTTGTCTTTAACTTTTCTTCACACCTCTTATACAAATCCATACTCACATCTCTTATATACTGTTTGTACAAAACTTAATGATATAGTACATAGAGAACACAAGCTATAGGATAGTGCCTAGGTGGTTAGAATCTTAGGTGGAAAAAGTTTGTTTGGAATTCAGTTGATTCAAACTGAATTTCGACTTAGATGACTGTTAGGAAAAACTTGAATTATCTTTGCAAGAAACCTTACATTTGTGTAAGACTTTAAGCACTGGTTTTCATTCATTTTAACCAACACAAAGAGTACTTCTTCTACTTTTCTTAAGCTAACAATATATTCACTAAAAACCTATATTTATAGTTTTAAATTTTCCGACACTAAATATTATTATATAAAAAAAAAACCAAACTTAAATGTTTTTCAAATACACAAACCGACAATCTTTTTGTTAACAATTATTTTGTTTATTTATTTAATCTTCAATTATTTTTGTTGTAGTTATGTTACAATAATTGAGAATATTATAAGTTAATTCAATAATTAAATAATTTGATTTGCCAACAATGATCTTTTATTATTCAAAATCAGAATTAATATTTGAATTAACTTTTCGTGCATAAAAAAATGAGAATTCATTGTATATAATAAATTAGTTGTCCCATTCATGTTGCACGTGCACAGATTTTCTTTTCATACCAACTATTTAAATGAATACATCTACATTTAGAATTAATTAACCATATTCCTACCATTTATCAATCAAATCGAGACTTTTCAAAATTAGATTAAGTTTTATTTCTCATCACACATGTGAAGACTCTCCAAATTTAACTCAAGATTAATTGCAACAGTTAACCAATTATGAAAAGGTAATTGCTTAAATTAAAAGTTAAAATTAATGGTTACAAACACTATATTTTAGAGGGTGGTTTGTACAATTTTTCGAAATGGGATTCTTATATGAGAATCACTTTATATTATTATTATTTTTTTAATCTTATGACCTAAAATTAAACATTTTAAAATTAGATTGAAACCAATTTGAAAGTTGGCTTCCGCCGGTCCGGTGAGGTTCGCCGTCGCCAACTAACTGCAAAATACTCGTAGCCTCTTCGTAACATTGGAAGCTTTTCAATGGCAGCCAACCCCAGAGCCTCTTCGTTTTCATCGACTCGGCTGCTTCGCCAAGACAAGTTCCCGTTGATGAATCCATCTTCCATGCTCCAGCTCACCCTGCTCAAGCTCCGGCTAAAATTCCGGCTAGTCCGCCGCTCTATTTTTTAACAACGAAAGCCTCCTGTTTTTTTTTATAGAGATTTTAGAACTTACCCAGATTGGGAAATTTTTTGAGTTTTTTAGGGGAGAGAGAATGGAATTAATAAAGAATTTTGGGTTTGGTTTTGTAAATTTTTTTTGTGTGTTGAAGTTCATTATTTAGGAGGAAAACATTAGAGATGGTGGAAGTTTTTTTTTTTTTTTTTTGTTAATTATGAATTGGGAGGAGATAACAAACCTTACGTAGAGAACATGTACTACTCTCAACTACGGATCGAACCCGTCACACTAAACCCGTCACACTAATGATGAACTGAAATAACACTAAACAATAAAATTACCGAGCAAATAGTGAAAGTTATAAGTAGAGAAAGAAATATTTTTTGAATTTTACCCCATTATAATATTCAGATTTAATTTTGAGATAGATTGCAATACTTTATAAATATTTAAGAATCTAATTGATCAAGTTAATAGTTTTAAGTTGTAATTATTATAATTTTCATTTTAAAAGTGGTTTATTCAATTTTCCCTTGTATTTTTGAAACAATTCATGATCAAAATAAAACTTTAACAAAAAAAAAATGATGTAGAATTTCCTACAAACTTCAAAGAAAGAAAAAAGAAAAAAAAAAAAAAAAAAAAAAATATATATATATATATATATATGTATATATATGTATGTATGTATGTATGTGTGTGTATGCAAAATTTTACTTCATACAAATGTCCAGCGGTTGGCACCAAAACATCACTATTCAAGAACGTTCTCGATGAAGGTTGCGTTGATTCGTCCTGCTTCAATTCCGTCGAACTTAAGAAGCGGTGGGTGAACTGGAGTTCTTGAAGAAGATATGGGAGACCGATTCTTTCCAAATTCAATGCCGGACTTTGTACAAGAATCTGCAGCTTCTGTTGAATCGATTGCATATTCTTTTCTGAAGGATCTTTCGACGCCTTACCCAATTATCTCGGAGCACTTTAAACGGGCGGCTCTGGACCTTAAAGAAGCTGTAATCCTCTTGCTATTTTGTTTCACGCTTTAATTTTGATGGGTTTTATTTTTTTGAAATGCCCACAAGGTGTTTGTGTTAATGTTTCAGATAGTTTTGGAGACTTCGGGAGTATCTGGGCAACGAGTGCAAGATTTCACACTCTATTCTGGGGCTCTTGGAACAGCTTTCTTGCTGTTAAAAGCTCATGAAGTTACTTCAAATCATTCTGATCTTAGTCTATGTGCTCATATTGTTAAGACTTGTGATCAAGCTTCTTCCATGTCTACGTAATGTTTGCTCTTTTTTCTTCTTTCTTTCTTACATTTTGTACCTTTCTGTAGGAATATATTGGTTTCCCAAATGAAAGATTATACTGCTGTGATTGGTTATGTTCTGAACAAAAACATGGATGACTATTTGATTTTCTTTTTAAACTGGAAAAGTGGATCTTCCTCCACTATGCCAGGGGCATCCACCCCATTTCAAGGCTAATCTAGATCCCAGAAACTATAAAGGTTTTACCATTAATTTCAATAAATGATTTTATGATTAAGTTCACTCACGGTTATCATTAAGTTCTTTAAAGGATTTTATAATTAAGTTCTCTCAATGTCTCCGACGGATGGCACAGTCAAAGGCTTAAGCTTTGAAGTTGTGCTTCCCTAAGGGCTCATGTAGCCTTCGACTTTGAAAGTTGGGCTCTCCTCAACGTCTCAACTATCATATTAATTTGTAAACGCCTTTCGTGTCATCATTCCTTCCAATGTATCCTGGATTATCAAAAAAATAAAAATTCACTCAATGATAGAAAGCATGTCTTGAAAGTTTCAAGCTTCAACCAATAAAGCTTGTTCCTCGGGACAAGTTGATTATCTGTTGTTGTATTTTCTTTAACTTTTAGAGTACTTTGTGGAATGGTGATAGGCATGTGACTTTCATTTGTGGGCGTGCTGGTGTCTGCGCTATTGGAGCTGTGGCGGCAAAGCGTGCTGGTGATATGCAGTTGCTTAATTACTATATCGGCCAATTCAATGAGGTAAGAAGAATAAGTTTTCCCAATTTAATTGGCTCTTTTTTTCATTCCTGGCTTTTGATTTGAAGGGGTTTTTGAACTATAATAGATTAAGCTTCCTATGAGTCTTCCGGATGAGTTGTTATATGGAAGAGTGGGTTTCTTGTGGGCGTGTCTATTTCTAAACAAACACATTGGTGAAGGAACAATTGCCTCTGTTCACACTGTAAGATTGGCTACCATGATTATCCTGAGCTCATCTGGGTCCATCATGTTTGAGATTTTGCATTTAACATTTTGCTTAACAATTGTATAGAGGGAAATTGTGAAGGAAATTATCCACCGAGGAAGGGCGATGGGGAAGAAAGGCGCATCGCCATTGATGTATGAATGGCATGGAAAGAAATATTGGGGTGCTGCTCATGGACTAGCAGGGATTCTGCATATTCTGATGGACATGGAGTTAAAGCCAGACGAGATTGAAGACGTGAAAGGCACTCTTAAGTACATGATTCAAAATCGTCTCTCCAGTGGAAACTACCCTTCAAGTGAAGAAAACAGGAACAGAGATGTTCTTGTTCATTGGTGTCATGGTGCTCCAGGAATCGCCCTCACGCTTGTCAAAGCAGCACAGGTAGATTCTTCATACTGGGATGTTTTGACACTGCACTTCAAAAAATTCAATTTCTCTGTAAATGACACCAGGTTTTTGGAGAGGAAGTGTTTGTACGAGCGGCTGTCGATGCAGGAGAGGTAGTGTGGAGGCGAGGGCTGCTGAAGCGAGTTGGGATTTGTCATGGCATAAGCGGGAATTCTTATGTGTTTCTGTCGCTCTACCAACTGACTGGGAAGGTTGAGTACTTGTACAGGGCCAAAGCCTTTGCTTGCTTTCTGCTTGATCGAGCTCACAGACTGATTGCAGAGGGAGAAATGCATGGAGGTGATAGCCGCTACTCTTTGTTTGAAGGCATTGGAGGGATGGCTTATCTTTTTCTTGACATGATTGCCCCCTCCATGGCCAAGTTTCCGGGATTTGATCTCTGAGGATGGAAGTTCTCAAATAGAAGCATGGCAAATAGGATGTATGTATTTTAATTTGCAAAATAAATGGATTTCCTTTTCTTTTTCCTCTTTATTTGATATTTGTCTTGTTCTAACTTCTAAACATTCCCACAAGATGCAAGTTACGTTGTATATTAATATTCACTCTATCATGTGAGTTCCCTTTCTACTTTGACTGTAATCAAAGTTTCATACATCATGCCATCAGATATTCTCCCAGTAGAATTCTAATAGTATTAATTTTGATAGAGAAAGAAATAGATCAAGACTGTTCGATATTTATTTTGTTTTTTATTTTCAGTTTTTGAAAATTAAGTCCTATGATTTTCCATTATACATATGTTTTGGTTTATGGAATTTGATTATGATTAAAACTACTTTTTATGGGAAGATCAAATCTTTTGCGGGGAGTTTTAAAGGAAAACAAACCCTAAATTATCATTAAATGTAAAGGTTTAGTTATCAAATAATGATATTAGTATTATTGGCATTGGCACAATATGAAGAAAACAGAAATCACACTCAAATCTACAATATATGTCTTATATAAACGAATTTATATATTGATATCAGGTAAATTTATTTAAAAAATAACTTGGGAGTAGAAGAGATGGAGCTTCTCTCGTGAAGTCAAATCTATATCCAATTTTCCCTGGAAAAATCTCTTCAGATCGAACATGAAAAAACATAATTAGAGATGATTTCTAATGATATCCTTCTGAGTGATTTGCAGATTGCAATGGCAGCGCAGGAGCTACTGAAGTTTCCAGCTCTTGTAGAGGAGAGAAAAATGATATTGGCTCAATATTGTTCGTTCTTATCAACAAGTTGCTCAACATCTCCAAGTTCCACTTCGTTTTCTCTCCATCCGATTTCGTTCTGAAACAGAGATTCTATTTGTTCCAAAGACTTCCCCTTAGTTTCTGGAACGAACTTGTACACAAAAGCAACAGACAGAGCAGAAATGAAGGAGAAGATGAAGAATGTTCCACCAACAGTTATTGCTCTAGAAACCGACAAGAAAGACATGGCCACAATCCCACTGGAAACCCTGTTGCCAACCGCTCCTAGAGCGGCTGCTTGTGCTCGTAGCTTCAATGGGAAAATCTCAGAGGTCAAAACCCAACACACAGGGCCAATTCCCACTGAAAAGAATGCTACATTCCCACACACCCAAAAAATGGCTAAACCAACACCAACTTTCCCATTCCCAAGAAAAGTGAGTGTAAAACCCAAGCAGAACAAACACACTGTCATCCCAATTGTGCTCAGATACAGCAGTGGCTTTCTACCAAGCTTGTCAACAAGAACAATGGCAACTAATATGAAACCTGTCTTTGCAATACCAACTGCCACAGTTGCTGCAAGAAGCTTCGAGTTACCATGGATTCCAGCATCTTTAAAGATCGTGGGGCTGTAATAGACGGTGGCGTCAATGCCGGTGATCTGTTGGAAACATTGGATTCCAAAGCCAGTGATCAGCATTCGTCTTAGTGCAGGAGATGGGTTCAAGAACTCTCTCCAAGCTGCCTTTTCTTCATATTTCCCTGCACTTGAAATTCCAGCTGCTAGTTGAATTTCTGCTAATCTTTCTTCCACTTCCTTCTCATTGTCTATGGTTTTCAGAAGCACGGATCTGGCATCGTCGACTCGATTTTTCAGCACCAACCATCTGGGAGACTCGGGGATGATGAAGAGTGCAAACCCAATGAAGATGGAGGGCAGAATTCCCACAGCAAGCATGATTCTCCAGTTTGTGTGGGCAGGTAGACCAGAGAAGGCAAAATTGGAGACATAGCCAAGTAAAATGCCAAGGTTTATGAAGATCTCAGGGAAGGAAGTGAGTGAGCCTCTAGCAATGGTGGGGGAAATCTCAGCAATGTAAACAGGGGCAATCATGACACCCAAGCCAATTCCAACCCCAGCCAAGATTCTACCCATCAACAACACTTGAAATGTAGGTGCCAGTGTCATAACTGCTGCACCAATTTGGAAAACAAGAGCAGCCAAGGCCATTGTCCATTTTCTGCCAATGGCATCTGATGTTTTGCCACCTGCTAAACTACCCAAAAGGGAAAGAATACTCAAAATCCCAACTAGAACTTCTTCTTGCACCTCAGTTATCTTTAGATCCTCCTGGATGAAGATAACTGCCCCACTCATCACACCCACATCTGCAAATCCAAGCAAGGTGTAAAGAAACTTTTTTTTTTTTTTTTTTTGCAGAAATGCAAGATGAAAAGTCAACAGAAGAAGAGAAGATACCGTATCCGAGAAGAACAGAGTTGAGAGAAGCAAAAACAGCACAGGCAAATACGTATTTACTAGTTCTGGAGCTTGCATCGGGTTGATGATGGGGTTGGCGGAAAGCATCGATTTGGTCCTCATCGAGCTCAGAATCCATTCTCTTGTACTTGTTCTTGGCTCCCAAAGTAACACCGGAGAAACCCAGATCGCCGGCCCCATTGTCATGGACGCCGACCAATTCCATGGCTGTGCTCGCCGGTCACCGGCAGCGTAGTTCCGGTGAAATTGGGGGATTGAAGTAAAAGTAAAGGGAGTCTTTGGTTGGGTTATAGATCTGAAAGAGAGGAGAAAAAATTGAAAAGAAACTTGGGATGTGGGTCGTGTGTTGTTTTCTTTGCTCGTGGCCTATTTCTTAATGCTCAAATTTGTTGCTCGCTGCAGTTTTCAATGGCACCTTTGACTCGACTGGTGCAATTGGAGTAACAGCTGTAGTAATTTGTTTAAAACTGTTTTCTTTAAGTTTCCTATCTCAACCAAACAAAAAAAAATTATGTTCTACCATCAGCTGGCAAGATGTTTGGATTCAGATTATAAATAAAAGGTTATTTTAAGTGGTTAAAAATATAAGTTATAGTTTGTTTGGATGCGTTTTTTTTAATAGAAGTGTTAGTGTTGATAGTTTGTCTTGATTTAAAAACAATCATCTCGTTTAGATGTAGTTAGAAATTAATGATTATTGTAAGATCCTACAAATGATTAATTAGAAATGAATTATTAAAATTGAATTGTTAGAAATGAATTATTATTTTTGAGTGACTAAAATAAATTCGTTAGGATGCGTTTGTTTGAAAATGAATTTTAAAAGTTCATTTGTAATAACTTATTAGTAACGCAAAATAAATACTTGTTAAAGATGTGTTTGAGGTAGGAAAATGTGAATAATTACGAAGGAATGAGAATTAGAGGGGGAATAGGAAAAAATGATTATAAGGAGAATGATTATTTATGCTTTTGAGCGTATGGAATGATAAAGAAAAAAAATAAAATAACATGTATAATGTGAGTGAAAGATAGTATGGAGAGAATAAAAAGTTATGGTAAAAATAAAATGTAGATAGGAGAAGAATAAAAATTTTGATGTTTTTGAAAACGTGATTATGCGAGGAATGATTATTGGCTCAAACATGAGAATTATCCACATTCTCATTCACTCCATTTGTTCATGGTGGTCCAAACATACTATAATTGATATTCTATCTCCAACATACCCGATTGACATATAGTCATAAGATAATATATTTTTTCGTCTCGCTCATTTATATTTATTTATGGCTAAGTCTCTTCACTTTCTATTCCGCGATATCTTCAACGTTTACCAATGATAAAAATCCATTCGTAATTTTATTTTCTTTACTCCCATTTTTATATGTAATGAACGATACAACGTTATTGATGAGTACAATGTTTGTTTTAATCCAAGTATCAATGTTATTGATAAGTCACAATTGTTGTAACAATTTGAAATTTCTTATTGGTTAAAATTTTTCCAAGTCTTTCAATATTTTTAAAAGTTATCTTTGACTATAAATGGTGAAAATTAATAAGAGTTTTGATTGTTAATTATTGAGTTTGCATTCTAAATTCAAATATTTATTAATTGAAGAAGTTGGTTAGTTAAATAAGTTATTAACTTATTTTGAGGTTAATTGGTTTTATGGAGTGGAAGCCATTATGAAATTGTTTTAAGTGATTTATTAATGCAATTATCCAAGTATGGAATGAAACTCATTCCAAACACCAACCATTCTGGGTTCACTTTTCATATCCACTTAAAAAAACACCATTTTTTTTGACAGATTTGACCTAGCCTTTCTAATCACCTTCCCCCTCTTTTGAAATCTACACCCTCTATTTATCATATTAACCTTGGACCCTTGTTCAACACCATTCTTATCATCAAAAAACTATCGCGACGTCTCGATTTTCCCCTCACCATCGTGTGTCGTTCGTCGGTCTTATGAGCCAAGCTCATCGATGCCATTCTCGTCCGCGTCTGGAGCTCGCCGTAAAGCCGAGTGCGGCCAGTTTGCTTGGTTGCGTCTGCCAGAATCGTTGCTTGTCTGTTCCTCTCCGTCTTAGGCCGGTGCCATTGGTTCTCATCGGAATTCGCCCCAAGGTGAACCATTGTGAGCTTTTGTGGTTTTGTTGTGGATTAAACCTTTAATTGCTAATAACATTGTTGTTGGCCTTTCTAAATCTATTAGAAAAACTTATGTGAGTTTATATTTATTGATAATGGAAATCTCATTGTTAAACTGAAGAGCGATTATTGCACTTTTTTTTTTTGAAAAGCAAACTACACAATATCATTAAACCAAACTAAAGCTGAGGAGCTTAAAGCTACCTCTAATACAACCTAACATCTCCTTAATAAGGTAGAGGATACAAGCCAACTTAACCATAAGACAATTAGGGAGAACCTTGAACTTCACTAACATTAGATAAACTTCGTTAAGTCAACATCGGCTGACATTTGAAGAGATTTGGGAGGTAATCCATAAAAAATATGACTAAATGAAGACCATGACCACACCAAACCTAAAGGGACTAAAGCTCGATCTATGAAAGATGAATCCTTACCCTGGCCCAACTGACTAACAACATGGTTAAAGACACATTTATCTACTAACTCTACCAAAAATCGCAGCAACAAAAATGAACTAAGCAAGTCTAAACATAAAAATAAATAAAGGTAAATGACAAAAGCCAACAATCCATAAGATTTTGGGATCTTGTTCAAACGAGTCCAGCAAGCACACCAGTTAATTCCTTGCAAAACCCACACGTCCTTAACAACTATTGAGGCCCCAAGACTCCCACCGATCAAAATGATCTTTCGCTTTGATTCTAGCCTTGATCGCTCAGATTGGCTTTTCCATTTTTCTTCGTTGGCTCTTCGGCAAGCATAAATCTTCCTTCTTTCGATGAAGGATGCAACCGTTTCTAGATCCTTAGTCGCCAATTCGCTCATTCCCTTAGGTTGCTTCCCTCGATCAAACGGGGGAAATCTTAATCCCTCACTCATCCACCTCCTCCATTGACCAACCAGCCAAGAAACCACCAGATTCCCTTTTTTTTTAGATGAAATTAGCCCATCCTCTGAACCAAAATGACTTCTTGAACACTTTCATCCTCCCTAACAGCCTTCGACGTTCAAGATGCCGCGGTCGTCTGCAAATGAAACCATCTGATAGAACCTGAAATTGGTCTCCAGGAACGCTGAACTTCATCCTTGGGAGCTGACGTCTCTCTTCAAAAGAGGGAGTTATCAAAAATCTCATTAGATTTGAGAACTTTGAGGACTTCCTCCCGCCCACGTAAAGAGAAAAAAACCCCTTCCATTTCTGAGAAATGACCTCCACAACGGCGGGCGAGACTCCCACACCTGAGAACAAGCCCCCACGTCGGCGAGCAAGCCTCCCAAAACCGCTACGACAGCGCCTCCCTCAAATCCTAGAATTTGCTCTCTGAGCGGCGCGTCCTTTGTTTCCAGAGAGAAACCTTTTTTTTTTTCCAAAGAGAAAGCCCACTAACATTTTTGCGATTATTGCACTTTAACTATGAAGGTTTGATGTTTAACATTAAAAAAGAGAAAATTTAGAGGAAGAAGATGACAAAGTAGGCCTCTCCATGTGATTAAATTGGTTAAATATTAAATCATTTTTTTATGTGGTGGGACCCATGTGATTTTCTTGAAAATTTTATATTTATATATATATAAATCAAATTTATTTAATTGTTAAGATCCATGGGAAAATTACCATTGTGGGATTAAAGGTTATAAGCCTCCATTATCGGAGAGAAGCTTGTTGACCATTGTTACTTGTTTTGACCAAAAGTAGTTGTCATGTGGTTGTGACTTGTTAAAACTTTAAGGTTTGTTGACTAATTGAAAAGTGTTGACCATCAAAATGGTTTTTAGACCACTTAAACTGCCACCTAAGCTAAGTTTAATAGAAATATGTTTTCTTTAACCAGTTTGACCAGCTTTGACAGTCAACCGAGTTGACCGAGTCACGAGTCCCGAAAATCACATTTTTTGAAGTTAAGGTCTCATTTACTAATTTCGACATCCTGAATTTGTTTTGGATGGTACCATTTTTTACCTGTTAATTTATTAGGGTCATCTTCGAGTGCTAGCCATCATTGATCGTTGACTCAGAGCTTAGGATCTCACTCGTGAAATCAACTAAGGTAAGGTAGAACATATCTTCAACTCGAGATCTCGTGGTTAATACGCCAATGTACTAAAATTTGATGTCAAGTATAGCGATTGCTGCTTGTTGATGTTTGTCATATTATTTAGTGACTGGCCTATTCACGATTATTTAAGATAGAATTGAATAGATAAATTTATATCTGGTTACGTGTTTTGTGATAATGTGTTGATACTTGTCGATGTTCATATGCTATGGTTATCATTCATATGCTTAAGGTAAATATAGATTTAAATTTTTTTAAAAAAAATGATTAACAAACTGGGCTTAATAGTTGACTTTTTTTTTTTTTTTTTTTAATATTCCATCCAAGATTTTAGTGCAATGGTGAAAAATCGAATCTTGATTAGTATAAGATGTCAGTTAAATTATGTTAATTTTGATTAGATATTTAATTCATAAACGAACTATTTTTAGGCTTAATTAATTAAAGCATATAGATTAAGGTTTATTTTTTTAAAACCGAATATTTATTCTTTGAGCGAGCATTGTTCTATTGGCAACAAACTTTATGAAAATTTGATTATGAATTAAAATCTAATTTTATTCCAAATTTCAACAATACAATATCTATTATTTAGAGGGCGATAATAATAAATGAATTTAGTATAGATATTCAAATTTGATATAATTATTATAGATGTATCCAATTATTATTATTATTATTATATTTGTATTTAAATAATTTTTAAAAACTTTTTTTAAGGAAACTAACTATAGATATTCAAATTTGATATAATTATTTCCCGTGTATCCAATTTTTATTATAATTACATTTATGTTTAATTTTTTTTTTAAACCCCGGTTTGACCTTTTATTCTTAATATGGTTTTCTTTTTTTTTTATTTAATGATTTCATTTCTTTAGTTTTTATAGATTTTTTGTTTTAAATTTACTTTGTATTAAATGATTGCCTTTTCACATTAATTTTAGAACGTCTGTATTTAATGTCTACAATATCTCTTTCTTCTTTCTTTTACCTTTTGGTTTGATCTTCTGCTTTTTTTTTGGTCAAAATGTGATGTTCTCCTCTTTCATCTAGACAGTAAGTTATAAGTCGGTATATAATACTCCATTTATACATATGTTTATCATTAGTATTATTCATTAACTTCGTTTTTTTTTCAACATTTTGTTTTTTGTAATTTTTTAGATTGTGTTTTCGTCATTTACGGAGTTATCACATCATTTACCCCTTCGAAATGAGTATGTTTTTACTTTTTTCTACTATATATGCGTTTTTTTTTTCATTTTTATAATGTAAATAAGTTACTTCAATATTAATTAGTTTTGTTTTTTTAGTAATATTCTCACCTTAATTTTACCTATTATTTGAAATATTTGTATATTGTTTAGGTATTGTCTTTAGTATTTTTATCCTAATATGTTTTTATAAATGTTGTATTACTCGCGTTTTATAAACATAATAATACAATAGAATATGTTTCACAGTATTACTTGAATAAGTATGAAATACGATTACTTTGAAATCTCCCGCAAATATGCTTGTGCAATTTTCATGAATAAGAACTTGCATGCAGCAGAAAATGTTTCATAGTATTACTTGAATGAGTACATAAGAAATACATATGCAGGTATTATTATTCTCGTTCGACATCCTGAAATGTGAAACGTACCTTCATATATAAAGGAAGTCAAAATTCTGTCAAATGCTACACAACGTCCAACCCAAAAAGTGTAAAGACCCTACCCAAAGCTAGGGGCACAACTAGGCCTTTACCCCAATGCATGATTAAAACGACCCTTAAAACTAAGATTTGACAAGTAAATACTTCATTTATTAAACGAAATGGAAATAGTTCATAAAACACGTAAACGGGTACCCAGTTATAAAATCAAATGAAATAGTGAAAATGGCATACAACAACACATGTCTCTATAAAAGAAAGATCCAAATAAGTGGATGCAGCAGAGAATACTCTACATTAGACTCGACAACTACCAAGCCTATGGTCTTCCTAGATCCCGATCAGCCACCCTGGTAGAGCCCATGGTACCTGTGGAGGCCACAGATAAGAAATAGTGAGTTATTAAATTCAGTAACGATCCCTACCCGGGATCAGCACAAGTAAAATTATAATAAAAGTATAAACTCAATAGAACGATGCATTAGCAATGATGACACTGGGGTCCCATTAGGAGCTTGCATGCAGTTCCAAAGTTTTCAGTGAATGGTAAAGGTGACACCGGGGCTATCCCGATGGGACATACTACTCTCGAGCCCCGCTGGGTAAGATTAAGCGCTTCCAGGGCTATCCTTACAGGAAATGCCACTCTCGGTCCTTTGTTACAATACTGGCTCGTGAATTTATGGAATCAGTCGTTCTTTTCATCTTATAGCACAGATAAAATATATATATATATATATATTCTAAGCATAGCAATAACTCTATACAGTGTCTCACGGAAAACGAGGTAGGCATAACATTAAACAATCGATTAAAGCATTTAACCTTATAATTTCTCCCAATTAACCTGCACGTGCTCTTAATTAATCACGAGACCCTAAACTAAGTTAGGATTCCCTTACCTTGGTTGAAATCTGCTAACTTATCTTTAGAAAGCTCGAACTGGGAGTCCTGGAGGTTTTCCCAAGTTCAACTGGCCAAAATAAGGTTATCAAGTTAGAACTAGCGTCTAAAACTATAAAAAATGGACTCGGAGTATCGAAAATACACGAAAAATCACTATCTGAAAAATTTTCGGCGACCGACGGCGCGTGGCACGAATATTGATCGGCAGCGGCGGCGCTGGCCAGAATGCTGATAGGCGGCGGCGGCGCGTGTAACTCACGTGCAGGCGTCAAGGACCTCAGGAATGGGCGACATGGCGCGAGGCTGAAGCAGGCTCAGAGTGTTGGCATCAGGTTCGGAGCGCGCTACTAGCTCGGGCGACCACCTCCAGGCTCGGTTTGACGTGGACGAATCCGCGGCAGGGGAGATATGCGGCGCTGACCGCGAGGCTACAACTTTAGAGGTGGTAGGTGCAATGTCGGCGGCTGTGTCGGAACCTATTAGTGTTGGACACGTGGTTAGCTCCGGTTGGCCACCTGATGTGGTTGCTGCTCCCAGAGGCGACAACGGCTGACGGCGGCGCTGACGGTGTCGAGCACAAACGCGGCTTGCCAATGATTGGCTGACAGATCTGGTCAAAAAAGTAGAGTTGGTAAGTGTCCGACACTGAATTCGGGAGAGACAAATGATTAACCTAATCATTTTTCTCTTTTGGCTTTATATATAAGGACAAAAACCACTGGAAAATTACCAAAATGCCCCTAGGTTAAAAATGACTATTTTACCCATAGTTTTCAAATTTCGACTTCACGCCTCCCGATATAAGATTTAAATAAATACTTTTAACCCAAAAAAATTTTCAAAACGACTTCTGAGATCCCCAGTTAGCCCAAAATTACAAAACTAATCTTGAAATTCAGGGAGTGAAAAGTCGGGTTGTTACAAAAAGTCACGTTGGAAGTCTAGTATTGAAATGAAGACTAAAGTTATAAATGTGGACGATGTAGACGATTGAGGCACAATTTACGTTCTTGTACAAATTCTATAATACATTAAGTTTACTGATTCAATTGAATTATTCTTATAATACCTTTGTAGTAATCTTATCAATTGCAATTTTTATGTTGGATTTGAAAATACTATTTTCTGTATGTGTTCATGTAGATTAATAATGTTTTTATTATACTTAAGTTATATATTTTTAAAACGAATATCCATTATATATTTATTTGTATTATTAATCAAATAGTATAAAAACCTTAATAATATAATTTTATAATACTATAACATTTACAACTTTTTATTTCAACACAATCACATATATATAACCATAAATGATATGCATAAACATGCAATTGAAGGAACTCTACCTTAATTAGTAGATGAATTTTCATTTCACATATACCAAAATTAATTGTTTATTTTAAACAAAAACAAAATTGTGTGTCTTTAAGCTAACATTTTAAAACATACTATAATGTATAGAAAACTAATTATAAACTAGACATTTGTCACACGAATTTAAAAGTTGGTGGGTCACTAAAGTCTAAAACACCCCCACCATCGCTTAGTCTGCTTTTTTATTTTCTTTATTCTTCTTCTCTGTAGAGCCAAACTTCGATGACGTTAATGATGACTTCAGTATACTTGATGATATCTTTTTCCTTCTTTCACGTTTAATCAGAAACATGTCTTCACCTCGTAGTAAATTATATTTACTAAAATAATACACTATAAATATATGTTAATAATAATACACCAATAATACATTAGAGTAGTAACTATTCACTGTGTCCATGTAAATGTCTGAGAATACAAAATCAAGACATAAATAATACACATACAAATACTACTACATTAAATTAAGCAAAATGAACAGTGAATATGTATTTTACATATTTTCTATGTTTGAAAACAAATTATGTCGCTAAAGCGAGCATAGTGTGACAGTCATACTTGTCCAATGCGTATTGCACATGGCCACATGCCCGTTCAACCCCGTTGCATCATGCTTTTATGTTATTTTGTCATTATTGCATGTTATGATAATTTCTTCATTTTATTGTAACTGCTGACTCCTCGCCATTTTGATATGCAAGGGTGTCACATCAGTTATGTTTCAAAATGTACTATAGAAGGGTATGACTTCTTGAAGCTTCCTTCCTATCCAGTTATTATATGATAAATGCAATCGTTGATATGTCCCTTATTGTATCTTGTCATATAGTTTTCAAAGATAAAAACATTTCTAAAACTCTCTTTCTCCCTTTTTTGAAAACCTTTTCACAACGCCCGTGATAGAGGTTGCACCTGTTGTGTCACCCGTTCTGCCATTTTGGTTCGACTGACTTGCTCACCGAGTTAGAGCAAGTGCCGCAAAGTTGTCATTCCGCTACCTCTGAAGTGCAACTGTGACACATAGCTCAACTGGCATTAGTGATGTATTAGCATCTACTCGATCAATGGTTCGAGTCTGCTTTATATCACCTTTCGCGTAGGGTTCGTGGTCCTCACCCAATTCGTACTAAAAAAAAAAAAATTATGCCAACTTACAAAATAATATTGCTACATAGGTATCACACACGAAAACAAAACATTCCGATTTAATCAAAATCTCAAACCAGCACCTGATTCCGTAAAAAATTTCGCCTAATTATGGACAATTTTTTTTTGCAGCCCAAGAAGGAAATTAATTTTGGTATATGTGAAACATTTATGTGAAATTTAAAATTCAAAAAAAAAAATAATAATAATAATAAACCACGTGTGAGATTTTTGGTGAATTATGGAAAGTTGAATGGATGTTTTTCAAAAAATGCTAAGTTTCCTTCGATAAATAGTTATCTAAAGGGTGTTATTGTTTTTTTTTTTTTTTAATATCTTAATATTTCTAATAAATAGACCTATGAATAAATATGCAAAAAAAAAAAAAAAATATTTGACACACATGTAATATTTATATAAAATTTGACTGCTTATAAAAAAAGTTCCATATTTATTATTATAATCTACTTTTATGATTTTCTTTTTTTTTTAAAAAATCATTGTATCGTAACAAACTGCCAAAAAATGATACAACATAGACTCTCAATCGAGAGCAGATCACTACTGGGGACATTTCCCCACAAACACAACGCTCGCATTGTGCACATTGGAAGGTGATTAACCAAATAAAAAACCAAAAGATAAAGGAACTTTGTTCAGTAATCAAATCAATCGAATTTAATACCTTGATGAACCTTGAAGGTAGACTTTCGAAACACTTTAGGAGAT
>JBBMEG010000004.1:1493834-1561387 GCA_037832605.1 Cyclanthera cordifolia
TATATGTTGAAGAACCTCCACCTTACCAATGTGGGACATTTGCCACAAGGTGAGTATTCCAACAATCTCCAACAGATTTATATAGTTCCACTAATCTCTTAATTGAAGGTCATTCAAAGTACAGAAAGCATATGTTTTTTTTACCTCGTACAAGAATTTGTTCTATGCACATAGGCCGCCATGCAACCAGTGAATCCAAAAGACTTTAAAGACGTCTTGTGGTTAAGCTTTCAAACAAGTTTAAGTGAGAACTATGGACTTGTTTTATTGGAAAATGGAAAAGTCATTGTCCGGCCTGAAAGAGGCAAAACAATTGTAGGGTTGTTCATATAGGAATTATTACTACTTACAAACTTACAAAAAGATCAAATGAAATTTTTTTTTTTTGGGGATGTTTAGGGTTGGAAGGAACTTAGTGGGTTTGGATGTTCGGTGACATTAGGGAAAAATTGTGCCACGTTTTATGGAATAGTGTAATGAAAAATGTAGATGCTGCCATCTTTACAATGTCAGATTGATGAAGTCTCCAGCTGAAACTCAGCATGCACACGTATTCAAGTGTCCATATCTGGCCACCAATTTACAACCATCTTTTAAAATTTCAATAATTTTGGATGAATACCAAAATATTCCAATCTATTTATAGGAAGAAAAAGAAAACCCAACAGTGAAGAATAACATGAAACAAGTTTTAGATTCAATATCATGAACAATTTAAGTAAATGTAACTAAATCAGAATACGAAGTGAACTTTTCTCCTCACAAATACGGATAAATTTTGATTAATTATAAGCATTTGAACAGCTATTAAATGTTCAAACTCCAAAGTGAAAAACTTGTTGGCTAAAAGAAGTTTGCCTTCAAATTTTCAGTTCTAGGAGGTGCACGCATAAAAATCAACAATTACAATTTTACTGTCAGGCAAATGTCTGCAATTTGGGGACATTTAAACATATCAACGCATAGAATTCAACAATTACAATTTTAGTGTCAGACAAATGTCTGCAATTTGGGGGCATTTAAACATATCAGTTGATGACCTTACTTGCAATAGCTCTGTTGTCTTCGTATCAGCCTTTCTGTTTAATATTTGCAGGAGATCTCGAGTACTACGATTGCTGGTAAGTGAATTAACCCCAGCAAGTTGGCAGCTCCAAATACTAAATTCTACACAGTTGCTTGAATTATTTCAACTTTGAGCCTTGACACGACTTACAATCCAGTGCACCTGTAAAATTTCAAGCACATAAAGTTCGAAATAAATCTCCAAGTAACCGGTCTTACTGTAAGAAACAATATATACTTTCCAGTTCCACCAGAAAACAACTCCATTTTTAAGGACTTACAATGTTATTTTTCGGCGATTTCCAGTAGAATCCTTGGATACCAATAACGAGTATGTTAGAGATTACTACAACATAAATACTCAAAGCATGCTTCCCCATCCACTCCAGAACACATGTCAAGCGTCGATAACAGTGGACATCCACCTATAGAAATTAAGAGATCTTCAGGCCTTAGTTGCCTATAGCTTGGTTAAAAGAAGTAATACGTGGATGAAATTAAAAAAGAGCGAAAACGTTCATTATACGATTATTATCATTATGATTCCGTTTGAAGGGATAATAAGGAAAGAAACAGGTGTTGTAGTTCATTCCAAATTATTGCTTCCTCCACGTTGATTTATCCAAAATCTCAAAATTGATGAACTCACCAAGATATATAGAGCACCAAAGATTATTCCTGCTGATGCTGAAGTAATCAACATATAGCTGACTGTGTAGAGGGACTTATTTACAGGGACACCTGAAGGACAATTTCAAAACAAGAACCAATTTCAAAATAAAAAATAGTAAAGTTTATACATAACATAACTTTCTGAGAAAATTGGTGATAGGAATGGATCAACTGTCAAGTCCCAGATAATTAGTTGATATGCTCGATACGTTTTCAGCACCATCAAGTTTATACCTATAAAGACGAGGAATAATCCGAGAACCAAAGTCTTAAGCGAGAGTGAGAACCAGCTATAGGTGCGACTTTTGTGATCCTGGAAAATATTGAAGCAATGCATTTACTGAACAATATTTGACTGAAAAGAGGTGATCAAAGAAAAGCACCAAAAGGATGGAAACGTGCTTAGGTTAGATGCATAAACTATGTGCACGAGAAGTAAATTGTGTGCAACGTGAACGACCAAATCAGACTAATAAGTGTTATGCTAAGTTATTGCTCAATCTCACCTGTAAATTGGCAAGAAGGTGACCATATTGAAGTCCTATTATGCACGCCACTGAAGCTGTTACAGAGCTGCAAACATTTTCAACAGTGCAAAAATTGCTCTTGTGAATTTATATAAAATAACGAACGAAATAAATTAACATTGTGTTAGTTGATATAATTAAAATTACTCAAGATATAATTAAAATACTCAAACTTAAAAGTTTCTAACCCATTAGTTTGATGTTTTAGGTTGATTGATCGTTTACATAATTCTACACCATGAATAGCGTTGCTGAATATTATAGATAGTGTGAGCATCTATCCCAAAATCAATAAGTGGTGAGAGGAATAGTCCACCTATCTTAAAAATACTAGGATATATACTCACTTTTCCAATGTGAGATAATAGTATGATTCTCAACGCAACCCCTTCAAGATGGTGTCTCTTTTGGGTTCACCAATCTTGAATTGAATCTCAATTTTATTCTTATTGGACCGAATACCCATTTGAGTTAAATGAACTCTAATACCTAGATAATGTGAGCATCCACATCAAAAACCAATTGTGAAGAGAGAAGTAGCTCATCTATCTTATAAATACTAGGATATTTTCTTACTTTTTCAATGTGAGATAATAGTGGGATCCTCAACACTGAACCTCTCCTCTATCATTGCTTTTCTTTACTTATGTAGGAAAACAGACAAGAGGGGTGTAAGCACACAAAAATTAAAAGATGGGGAAATGAAAACAAGCAGAAAGAAAATTGACCAAGGATGAACCAAATGAGAAAATTGAGTTCGGAAGAAAGCGATAATGGTTTTATTGAACTTTATCTGTGCTATAGACCACGGATACGCAAAAAAAAAACACACACACACACATAAATTTCATTAGGTACCACATTATGGTTGTAAGAATTAAATCTTAGTTCAACAATATGCAAACAGAATGTTAAGGAGTTTTTAGAGGTCAGGTTGTAATTTGTCTCTTTTATTTGAGAAATCAAAGGAAATTATTAATAAATACATAGATAGATAGAAGAAGATGAGAGATCCTGTAATAATAATTTTGAAATAGAGAGAAAAAAAAAAAGTAAATCTAGATTTCAATGAAGCGCGCGAAATTATGGTATTTCTCTCAAACCAAACGGTTTGATGTAAAACTGAAGTTGCACATTTTTCAAACCATTTTTCTCCTAACCAGTTTTTCCTCAATATCACATCAAAAGAGAGAGTGCGCATTCCTTGAAAAAGTCCCTCAAGCATGAAAATGAATGCATATATCTTAATGAATACAGTTTACATAGAAGAAATGTAGATCTGCACCTTAAAAGACCTTCAGGTTCAAAAGGAGCATGACACCATGAAGGTGAAGTCTCGGGAATTTGACCACTGGAGGAAATGTTGCACTCCTTCAAACCACATTCTTCATTAGGGCTGATCAAAATGCACAACAATGGTGAACATTACAAGATCAAAAAACTGATTTCATTGATACCTTCAGATTTCTGTACACAGGTTTAGCATACAAATGGCGAATACCAAGCACATAGCGATCAATCATCCCAGCAGAATTACAAGCAGGCCCCTGATCACCTCGAACTGAACAATTCACCTATAACAAGAATGATCTTATTTTCAGGGTAAGTTATCGTCTAAAGCTCCTCCTTGCCACCAAATCAAGGATTATCATAGTTTGGCGGCCTATAAATTTGAGGCTGGAGCAACTACTACATGGATGGAAGTCAAACTTTGCATGGGTATAGTTCCAGATGCAAGTACACAAGCGATTCGATATTAGTTTCACCTTTATCACACTAAATCATGAGAACAGTTTCTCTGATTTTTTTAATAAATAGAAAATCATGGAAAATAAAAAATGAAGCTACTAGAGTATTTCCTTACCATGTAAACATGGCTTCCTTGTGGTGTAAGTGAAGAGCTCGTGGTTGATGTTTCAAAGTCCCAATTTGGAACATATAAACCATACGACAGTCCCATATACAACGACAACAGAAAAAATACTATACACCTGCAAATTAAAAATGCTAAACTTGAAGAAACATAATAAAATAGTGAAGTTCATTCATACATTCTTATAGACGCAACAACTTATTGTCAATGGTTATTTCAATGACTAATAAAGGGCTTCAAGATTTATAACATAGTTTGATAAACCACCAAGATCAAATTGAGTAGTAAACTCTTACTTTCACTCAACATCTGAATCTGTTGTATTATCCTCTAGTAAAATTTTGCAACTAGATCGTGTCACTACAAATACCATAAAGAGGAGGTCTGACCATATCTAATGAGATAAAAAAGGATCACTTAAAAAGCCTTGTTCATACCTCAAAAAGAATGAAATTGAAATCTACATATTAGTCTTTTTATACTATGCTTATTGAATATGAATCATGGCACCATATATTATATCCTTACCAATGCCGGCTGAAACTCTTAGTATTTCGAGCTTCTTCGCGTGTACGAGTAAGCCAGATCTCACATATTGCAGCAATTAAGTATCCGACAGATATTCTCTACATTGAATCAAAATAAATACAGAATATGATGTTAAATGTAAAAGGAAAAAGAAAAGTTATATAGTCCAAATCACCGTTTATAAATTTAATGTTACGCCATTTTGTCAGCTTAAATTTAGCATGGATGACATTTGAGCTACTCGCAAATATTCAGAGCAACATCATATAGTTCAAAATCTGAATCCGAATCAATTCAAACATAGACCATTGTAGCAATTGCACAAAGAAAAGGAGTGACGAATGCAACACCTGCAAAATGCCAAGCCACCTAATCCTTTCCATATCAACACCATAAGTCAAGGATGTTATTCCATGAAAGTAACCACCTGAAATAATTTGGAAAAACTATGAGTCATATTAAAATTTTGTAATCAGTATTCAATTTGGAACCATGGTACAAATTGACATGACACTAGTTCACTACGATTACTTACCATAATGTATTAAGTATGTCAACCCACTAATGAATATTAAAATGCTTGGCACAAAAGTAACCATAAATAACTTTACCTTGAAGAAGAACACCCAGAAGAAAAAGGAACAGACCCCTGCATGCTGCATTCCTTGTAGCGGTCACTTTGCATTTTACTTCCTATTTTTGAGAAATTCTTTATGTAAAACAGAATCCCGGAAAATTTAACAAAAACAAGAGAAACCATGATTTGTCTACACGATTTTTGTTTCTACGCGTAGAAAAGGGCAGTTAGCTAGTTGAACGAATAAGCCAAAAAGAGGCCAACAATTCTTGGTAGAATCCATTCACTTACTTTGTAAACAAGCGCGAGCGACACTCCCGCAATAAATAAAAACCAAGGCATTACAAAATCAGCCAAACGAAGTCCATGCCATGGCGAATGAGCGATAATTGGTAAAAAAGAGCCACCATAGTCCACGAACACCATCATCTGGATACACATAACAAAGCATTCCATAATCAATCATCAGGAATTCAGCTAGTAGTTGCAAGTTTTACTTGCTCGCTAAACTGAACAGCTAACCGTATTATCATCATATGCCATATATTAGAAAACTAAAACCACATTAAAGTAAAGCTCAGTTGTCGAACTAACTGAAATAATTCCTTAATTGACATTATAACAGCCACTCACGGGGAAAGAAAATCAGCGAGCTCCAAAATAATCAATCAATTGCATTAGTTTCAAGATAAGAGTACGATTTCAGCTACAATTACAACATTTTTCACCTCTCACATACTTTCCGATAATCAAACACAACTAAACAGCACAAAATCAAAGCATTATGCATCAACAGTATTTCAAGAAGCGTATGAAACCAAGCCAGAGAAAAAGATGTATTCACTATTCAGCGTGTTCAGTGAGTAGAGATCAAGACAGTGAAATAGAGAGCTCACAAAGACACTGAGACCGCGAAAGACGTCGAGTGAGACAACGCGCGGGCTGCGACTGGACTCCGGCAACTCCTGTTGATTCTTAAGCAGCGGCTGGGAATTAGCCATTGATGCCGGCGAGAAGCACGGAGGCCGAAGCAACTGAAAGTGGGGAAAACGATCAAATTGACGAGAAAGTCTTTATAGAAGCTAATGGTTTGGTAAAGAATATGCTCCGCTGTAAACGCCGTCGCTCAAAGTCTCATTGTAATAGGGTGGCGTTTTTTCATTGGCTGTAACACAGAATCGGACAGAAACAGAAAGCCTAAATCAAAATTAATTATTTTATATTAATAACAAAAAAAAGAAGAAAAAAAAATCGACCCTAAAATTTTAAAAAGAAAAAAAAAAATAAAGAAAGAAAACAAATATAACAAGTAATTCAATAAGTTAAATTTGAGAATTTCAATCAAACATCCTAAATTAATGGCCTAAGTCAAATTAATATTATATTTCGTACTATGGTTGAATGATTATTTATAATATTACATTATGTTGTAAAAAAAAACACATATACATATATATATATATATTACTACATTATTGTTTGGATAATCTTGAAAGAGATGGTATTGAATTATTACTAATTTTTTATGAGAGTATTAAATTATAAATTATAATTGTATTCGTATCTACTACTTATTTAATTCATAATATTTGGATCGTATAGATTTAAAAACTTTCCATGATTTTCAACACTTATCTTTATCGCACATAGAAATTACACTTATTTAAAGGTACGATATAATTTAATAAAATTGAAAGTTTATCATACATATCAACCTACAACAACATTTAGGTATAGAAGTTTTATTATCATGGGTGATTTATAAATTTGGTCTTCATAATTAAAAAATTAAAAAAATAATATATAATGATATATTTATAAACTTGATGTTAAATAAATTAAATTAATTTTTGTAAATGTTGAATTAAACTTTAAATGATGTTTGGTATGAGATTTTGAAGTTATATTTCAAATTAGTATTTACGATCATTACTTCTAAATACTTAAAATAAATCTATTCTAAATACTAATTTTAAATGTTCTTAAAAATTACCTCCAAAAAAATCTTTAGAAGATAATCATTACTTTTAAATACTCAAAATAAATTTGTATTCTAAATATTAATTTTTAATTACGTTAAACAATTTTTTAATTGCAATAATTATTAATTATTATTCCTAAATATTCAAAATAAATATTATTCTAAATACTAATTTTAAATTAAAATTTTAATCATCCTTCGGTGTTTATTTAATTTCAACTTGTAATGTTCAAAGAATTTTCTTTCATTTTAGGGTGAAGGATCTAAACAAAGTTCATAGCTCTCGACATTGACAAACAAAACAAAACAATAAAATCAGATTAGTTAAATGATTAACAGCAAACAATGACTGAATTAATACGATCACCATCTCCAGTGCAAGTTTTATCAATCTGAGCAACAACTTTATCTTCTCAAATCCTCTTCTTCCACTTTGCTATTATCTTTACCTCACACCCAGAAAAAACCATACTCTCGCAGAAGCCATGGAAAGGCTTCTGTATTCTTATTCTCCAACCCCTTTAAAACCCCTTCTCAACCGCGTTCCTCTTCTTCCTCAACTCGGTCGCATTGATCAATCGAAGCTCCATTTCCCTTCATCAGCTCGATCCGAATTCAGTGGAGTTAATTCCATCTGTTGCAGATATGATAACTCATTTCTACCTTGTTCTCTTCCTCCACGGCCTGTTCCTTCCGATTCTTCGCTGTCTCTGGCTGATTCTCGAGATGGGTCGGCGCCAAAACCCTATTTTCTGCCGGGGGTCGAGATTTTGCCATCTGGAGAACAAAAGGTATTTTGTAAAATTTAGTCGATGGGTGTTGTTTTTTTGACATTGTTGTATTTTGTGTTGTTTGATGAATTTTCTGTGTTTGATCTGCTTGTCAGCTCGCCGATCAATGGGTAACGTAATTTTTATTCCTTGTTTAGAGATGGGGAAAGCGGTAAAAAGGAGACTTCTACTAGTTTTCTTACGATTCGAAGTTTTTTTTTTGCTGGTTTGGTTCATGAATGGACAGGTTTTGTTCTTATTAATCCCAGTTTTCTTAAGTTTTAACTTTATATTGTTTGATATGTGACCATCCACAAGGTTGAAGGCTGGCATAGATTTTGGGGTAGGAATTAGGATTATGCTGTTGTTGTTCTAGACTGTTGACAATTGAAATTGTTCTGAATGTTAATGTTAAACCGGTAGTTTTAAGTTTGTTGCCAACTTAACCAAACTTGAGGAACTAGTGAATGGATTCCTCAAACTTGAGATACCCGTGAATCAGAATTTTGGAAGATTTATGGTTTAGGATTGTTTCTTGACCACCAAACTACTTTTTGCACCCTGTTAAATTTTTTTTTTTTTATATCCGTGATTGTCGGGCCAGCTTGCACACACCTTGACTAATATCACGGGACATATCGTCTGACCTTACAGTATTTGGATGTCAAGGAAGTCCTATGGTAAATGATATGAACAACCAAAGGGCCTTGGAAAGCTATTGACAAAGCTAGAAACCTTGTCCTCGTATGCATCAAGCTGAATGCCAGAAGAGGAAATTACTACTGGAATAAGGGAGGATGTTTGGATCAATGGCGACGCTCACAAAATTTCTTTTCTTTGACTGTATCAGCTGTCTTTGAAAAAATCTGCATCTATATCTGATCTACGATCCAACGATGAAAAGGCTTGGAACCTCTTCTTGAGATGGCATATCACAGACAATGAAGCTTTGAATGGGAGGATAAATGGTGGTGGTCCCTTGAGAATGATGGTATTTTTTCCCTCTCAGTCTCTTGTCAAGAAGGAATCATCCAGTTCCCTGACCTGTTATAGATAGATATATGAGATTCTTTGGAGGGGTCATCAACCTAAAAAGGTTAAAATTTTCATTTGGGAGCTTAGCTATGCGGCGATTAAAACTTGCGATGTCTTCCAAAAACAATCTCCCTGGATTGCTCTTTCCCCCATTTGCTGTCTATTTTATGGCAGGGATTGAGAAACCTTTTCACCAGGAATTTATTGAAGTTGTGTGTGGCCTGGAAATATTCAATCCCTCCTCGACACATCTCTCTTTGGACATCCATTCAAGAATGAAAAGAAGTTGCTTTGGGAATCTTTTAATTCAAGCTTTCTTGTGGAATTTGTGGCTCGATAGGAACAACAGAATTTTCAATTCTACTTTGTACTTGGCCCTTTTTTGGGTACATCGTCTGCCTCCTTTTTGTGGTTATTCCCTCTCTGTGCTTATTCTCAGTGGAGAAACTTCTTGTAACCTGTTTCGAAAGGTTTCATTGTATTCATTTAACAATGAAATTGTGTTTCCTCTCAAAAGTAAAAAAAAAAATCTCAGCATTGCAATGCTACTAAACATTAAAGTCTAGTGATACTACGTAGCTGGATTTGCTCACAATTCATGTATGAAGTTAAAAGGTTGATCTATCATCCATATTGGAATGTACACATAAGTTATGTTGTTATTGCTTTGTATCAAATTCTTTCATTTGTATGTGTTCGGTTTAGCTTACATTTAACTCGACTATTCTCACGGGACTCGTCTTACCTTATACCATTTGCTTGTCAAGAAAATCCGTGTAAAAATTAATTTTTAGATAGGTAACTATCATAATTTAAACGACAGCCTCTTAGTTTTCAAGGGTCTCTTGACCATTAGGCCTACCCATCACGGTTATTAAAGTTATGTATTCTCGACCCTACAGTCCTTTTATCACTGACTTTACAGTCGTAGTACTAGTTTAATGGACACAAAACAATACAATTATGAACATCTTAATTGATCTACATGGTGGTTCTAATGCATCATACTTCAAATTGTGACATTTTGTTTCGAGTTTCGGTTATGCTGGTGTACTTCCTGTATTTAATGTGTCACTTGTCAATATTATAATTATTTTCTTTGAAAGCTTACAGAGTTTTCATATTCTAAATTTTTTAGGCTAAAACTACGAGGACATTTATGGCACTGTGTGTTGCTGTTCTATTCTTGATTCAACCAGTTTTTGCACCTTCAGCTTATGCATCCTTCCACCCTGCAGCCACCATTGGGAGGAGATTGTTCCGGTCCGAACTACTGAGTAGTGCGTGTACTGGTTTCTTTGCCGGATGTTTACACACGTTATCAGGGCCCGATCATCTTGCTGCTCTGGCTCCTCTCTCCATTGGGCGTACTCGTATGGAAAGTGCTGCTGTTGGAGCTCTTTGGGGCTGTGGCCACGATGCAGGTCAGCTCATCTTCGGCCTCATATTCCTCCTATTGAAAGACCGACTTCATATCGAAATTATTCGTACTTGGGGCACAAGAGTCGTCGGCATTACTCTGCTTGTAATCGGTGCGTTAGGCATTAGGGAGGCTTCGGAGGTTCCTACTCCTTGCGTCGCCTTAGACAATGGCGAATGTGATGTCAGTATTTACGAAGCATTAGAGAATCCAACAGGAGGCAAGAAGAAGATAGGGTTTGCAACGTTTGCAACGGGAATCGTCCACGGGCTGCAACCAGATGCATTGATGATGATATTACCTGCACTTGCGCTGCCGTCTCGCATGGCTGGAGCTGCGTTTCTTGTGATGTTTTTGGTAGGGACTGTGGTTGCAATGGGAAGTTATACAGTGTTCATAGGTTCTTGTACTCAGGCATTAAAGGAGAGAGTGCCTAGGATTACTGAGAAGCTCACATGGGCAGCTTCCTCCGTAGCAATTGCTCTTGGATTGGCCATTCTTATCAGTCAGTATTTTGGGTTTAGCCTTTACTAGATTTCAACATTTGACATTTTTCTCGTTTTCTTGCTATTGTTAGAAGCTAGTAATAAAAGGTAGCTTATTATGTTTAGAGCTAAATTTTCTCAAGTCCCACTTCTATTAGCATTTCTCTTGTCATGTTTATATCTGCAATGTTCTAAATCTCTCAAATTCACATGCAGAAGTTTATGGTTGGCTTTCGATCAAAAAGTTGATTGGTTTAATCTATAGCGACTATCTATTTAAGAAATAATATTCCGTGAATTTTTTAGTATATCTCATACAAATGATTGAAATGTGCATAACATAGCACACACAAAAAAAATTATATATATATAAAAAAAGATATTTCGTCTCACTGCATATTTCGAGACGTCTAACTTAAAGTTCGAAAATCGAAACTAGTGAATGAATCTAAATGGAATTTTATAGTTAAATTTAATCACATCTTTGGATTAAGACTTTAAGAGTATTTAAAGTTAATATTTAGAATGAAAATTATTTTGAGTATTTAGAAGTAATGATTGCAATCCAAAGTTTATTTGAATGTAGTTTTTAAAAAACAAAAATTTATTTGACTATTTAAAAGTAATAATTACACTTAAAAACTTGTTTAAATGTAATTTTTATGAGTATTTAGAATTATGGTTTATTTTGAGTATTTAAAAATAATGATTAGTAATAATAGAAATAAAAAAACTTGTTTAAATGTAATTCTTAAGAATATGGAGCTATTTGGATGCAGCCTAAGATTCATCCTACCCTCAATTGTGCCTTGTGCACCACAATTTTTTTTTTTTCAATGTGATGCCTATAGAGATGTTGGATCTAATAATATTTAAAATGAGAAATTATTTGGAATATTAAAAAATAACGACGGCAATCAAAAGCACAATTGGAAATAATTTTTTAGCCGTATTTAATAAATACTAGTTTGAAATCTCAATCCAAACATTCCATAAAACTTCAGAAGGACACCAAGAAAGTATCTACCAACGAAACCATCTTGGAAACTCTCGATCATATATAAAGAGAGAAACAGCTGCATCAATTATTTTTCAAAAATATTGTTTAAACTACAAAATATTTGACAAGGGAGCACAAGACAGGATTGCCTTAATGAAACAAATTTTACAAAGGTCTTCGTCATGGCTTCTGTTTTTTGTTGGTGTCGTGAAGGACACAAGCATCTGCCGCCGTCTTCATCTGAAACAAACAGCACATTTTGAAATATTACAAATAACTTCGCATTCAACTTGAAATTGGATAAACTTCTCAGACCCTGTGCAAGATATCGACAATTATGTCACCATCAAACTCTCATAACTATCAATAAATAAATAATGAGGCAGGTTGTGACAGGGCACGACAGAATTGGAGGAAAGAGAGGCATGAGTAAATTGGAACAACAGGTTGAAGGCAACCACAATAATAACTCAACAACCAGAGTTCGCCACCCAACAAAATCTGAAGTGTTTGGATGAAGAATTGTGGAGTGATTAGAATTTAGAAAAGAGAGGTTATTTTGAGTGCTTTTAAAGAAGAAATTGTAGGAATAACTCGTTTGTATGAGATATTTAAAGAGTAATTATAAAAGCTCTATTCATTTTTAATAGCTCTATAAAGCACCCAAGCAAACAGCCCCTTATTCATTAGAAAGTGAAGGATGGTGACTTAGTACTAACCTAAACCTTATTCATATAGTTTGCACAGGCATAAAAATGTATAAAATTTGGTGCTTCTGCTTATAGACACCAACCACCGCAAAAATGATGCACAGCATCAAGTCAATTTCAAGAATTTCCCTCGGCTAAAGAATAATTTTGATTACAGGGTACCATGGATAATATACTAAAACTAGGATGCATAAAACAAAGAAATTCATCCGAAATTTATGGGCCTAACTATTCTCAGAGGACAACCACCTAATCCTACAGCATTTGATTGCTTATATCATTAGAATATAAATGAATGCCCACAATGAGTTTAACCTATTGTCTTTAAAGCATTTATATACTAGATAGCTTTTATCACAAGACCAACTAATGATGGCTTATCTTGAAGTTAAACCATGAAGTTCCTGCTTCAACTTGGGCACTAATGTCTAAAGAAGCACTCGTTAGAAATATGAAATCCTAAATGAGTGACCACAATGGGTATGTTTGGGGCTGGTGAGATGGGATAGAAAGGGAAGGGATACTCTTCTCATCTAACCCACTGGATTCCCATCACTGATTCTTTTCCCGTTGTAGCCAAACATGCCCAATGAGTTTAACATGTTCACTTTAAATCATTAATTATTTAGATAGCTTTTACTACTAG
Organism: Cyclanthera cordifolia; assembly: GCA_037832605.1. Lineage (NCBI taxonomy): Eukaryota > Viridiplantae > Streptophyta > Magnoliopsida > Cucurbitales > Cucurbitaceae > Cyclanthera > Cyclanthera cordifolia. The sequence goes on from JBBMEG010000004.1 coordinate 1,507,124, forward strand.
ACCGACAAATGATGGTTTATCTTGAAGTTAAACCATGATGTTCCTGCTTAAACTTGAGCACTAATGTCTAAAGTGTACGCATGCAGACACACTGTTGAATCTAGCAATTTACAAAAAGATAGAGTTCTTGCCACATGCGTAACCTGTATGACATTAACAGCTTGCTTCACTGCCCATCCGAAAAGACTAACTACAACCAAAAGTGAGAGGAATGTTGTTTGTTGTATTGAGTGTAATATAACCTGAAAAAAGGTAACAAGTTCAAGCCATTTGGATACTGTCCTACTTCTACCAACAACCTGAAATTAATACACTACTGAGAAACTATACTTACATCCATCAAATTCTCATGTTGCTTCTCTGCAAGAAGAAATAGAATAATGTAAAGAACCTGCAGACGAAAAATGGGGATTGAAAACAAGTGGTAGGTTATCAATAAATATTTAAAATGGAGGAATTAAAGAACATAGTTTCAAATTACCTCGCATGAAACACAACAGTAAGCCATAAATGTCCTATTTCCATAATACGCCTTAAAAAGCCAATTGGTGCTATCTTTGACATCTTTATGACTGGCTTTGCCTATCAAAAAGGTACTGAAGTAGTAAACCAAAAAAAGAAAGAAAAAAAAAATCAGAGATGCAGCAATATGATTTGATTGCGCATAGTGAAGAAAACATGTATACATATCACAGCAGAATAAAAGCAGTATAATACCTGTACATTTGAAACCAGTGGCTAGCAATATCCAAGGCAAGCAGTGATAGGAAAGTCAAACCAGGCCTGCATTGCACCCATCGATAACATTTACAACTAATTTATTTTTAGTCAATCAAAAATCACTAGGAACTGGCAACATGTACATGTGTATATATCGAAAATCCTTACCTGTATACTTGGGATAGAATTACTAGAAGACAAGCAGTGCTAATCCTGTGATACAACAGATTGTAATCAAAATTGCCAATCAAGGGCTTGAAATCAAATTATCAATAAAAGGTTATCATGACAAGCATACCAAAATCCAGCATTATATCAAATTTCCTTATATTAGACGCCAATAAAGATATAAAAAGGCTAAAGAAAATTGCACCTGTCTGTCACCATGTCCAACACGGCTCCAAAGGTGGAAACTGAATCATTCAAGAAAAAACATTACATTTTATAGTTAATTATCCAACTTCAAAAACTATAAGAGTTCAAGATATTGAAAGCACTTGAAGCATCCTTTCTATAAAAGTTAGTAAAAGAAAAAAAAAGGTTACTTGAGTACTCTCCTATATAATTTTCTTCCAGAAAAACATAAATAGTTCAATGCAAAAATAAGTCAAACTGGAAAGTCGTTAAAGGCTCTCCAATATAACTAGAGAGAATGCAAAAAAAAAAACCATAACCGTCAAGATGAATATTGGTTAAAAATATTTATGATACGACCAGAGAATTGTAATTACATATATTTAAGTGATAGAGACAGGTAAAGGCACATACTACATTTATTTTATAACCATTTGTTCATATTTGCTTACAGCAGGCAAAACACAAACAGGGTAAGTATGTACCTTGATTGAATTTGCGAGCACACCAACCATCTATACCATCGCATACAAAGCTGAAAACACAAGTTAAATAAATAAAAAATGCTGATGCCTAGTTACCCCTAATTTAGCATAAAAATATTACTGGAAAAGAAAAAAAGAATCTGGAAAGTTAAGAACTCACCTGACAAAATAGAGGACTGAGAAAATTATTTTATTTGAGAAGCATATGGAAAAGGCAACAATGTTCATGAGAACCCTTATATAACCTGCATTTCAGATAAGAAAAGATTTAAAATAACTTGTATGCGTCCTAACTTCAGCAATTGAGTGGACTTCTTGAACAGATTAATCATATAAATATTACACAAACTGATTAAATAGATTTAAAGACAAACATGAAACAAGAGAAACTTCAAAACCCACCAATAATATTGGGAATGTAAAGGTACACGGACAATTTACTTTGTTTCCGCACCAACTTATCAGCCATGGAAGCTTCTGAAAGTGTTCAAAACTGAGTCAAATGAACTGCTCAATCAATCAATTGAAAACCCCTGCATCCATCGCATATGTCCATGATTAAGTATTACCCCGAAATCAATACGAACATGGATAAAAAAAAATGAACCAAAATAATCAATAAAACGTTCGATGAATCTAACAAGAAACATAAGTATCCAAGGGTTGACAGAAAAAACCTCAAAGGAAAAAAAATGGTTCGGCTGCAGATCAAAAACCCTTGGTTGGCTACCCTTTTGTTGACTTATTCCAGATTCCTTGCTTAACGGTGGAGCAAAACAAAAGAATAACAGCAATATAAAAGCAAAGACAAAGCATTAAATTAATTGAAGCTCGACAAAAAGATCGTGGGCCGAAATGGGGTCGTCAATATTCGGAATCTGGGCCCAGAGATGGGGGAACTGCTGAAATTAGAAGGGGGAAGAGGGTTTCATCATCATTGCGAGCACAAATCGAAGAAATTAGAGATGAAAACTTACCAGTGCGAAGAGAAATGAAAGAATCGACAATGACGAGCGAAAGAAAGAGCCTGCAAAACTGAGTGTTGGGAGCGGTAATGAACGTTGAAAAATGAGAGAAACTCGATGAGAACGTGAGTGCTGGTGCTCTAATGGCGGTAATAAGCATTTGAGAAGCTTGAATCTGACAGCCAGGAGGACCAGGAATGAGGACTGAAATCAAATTAAGAAAACTAGGGCTGTTTGCGTTTTTTTTTTTTTTTCATTTTTTACCACTGATTAGTTTTTTTTTACTGTCTGAAAAAAAAAAAAAAAATTAAAAGCCACCATTATTTAATTTCTCTTATTATCCTTCTATTTGTCCAAACACACTTAATTATTTTCTTATAATTATTTGCTTCACTCAAATACATAAATAATCATTCTTTTTATAATTTTTATTCCTCTCATAATTATTTTTATTCTTATTCTCATTCCCTCGCACCTTAAATATAGTTGGATTTTGAATATGCCCCGGAGTTATAAGGGAATAGAAAGGAAGAAATAAATAAATGAAATAAAAGTAAATTAGTAAATGAGTAATGCAATTCGATGATGATGAAAATAAATTTCTTCTTTTTATCGCTCGTCTCTTCTCACCATCTCAAATATGTCACAAGTTTACCATTTCATATTCATATTTTTATATATAGGAGATTTTCATGTATATATAAATAACATTCCATTAGGAAGAAAAAAAAAATCCAAGTGAACCAATTGATCATTATAGGAGTTTTTCTTTTCTTTTTTTTTTAATTAAAAACATATTGATCATACAATTTTATATTGAAATTTTGAGAATTAATTTTATAAGAAAAATGAATACATCAAATATATTGTAAAAATATATTTAAAATTATGATGATTTTACCTTAATTTAATAATAAATTTATTAATTAATATGAAAATATCAATATTTTATAAAGAAAACTTTATTAACCGACCAACCGCCTTAATTCGACTAGTCGAATCAATTCTCGGGGATTACCATCAAACAATAACAACGCGTCAATAACCCTTGTCGTTAGGTATTAATAGATCTAATATAATTGGTTAGCCTAGATTACTTCTTAATAAATTAGAATTTTCTTATATATTTCCACATCCTTTTAAAGTGCTTAAATTCCCAATCAATTTTGTGTACATAGTAACCGTCCAAAAAAAAAATTGTATACATAAAAATGTGAAAACTTATTCTATCAATATCACAAAAATTGTTTTGTATGAAGTACATAGCACAATAAAAACTTGAAGTAAAAACATTATAATAAATAAAAGATAAATAAATTATATCATATAATTGAAAAAAAAAAAAAAAATTTAATCGCAAAAGGTGAGGAAGTCATGGATTCAAATTCCAATCTAAAAATTTATAACTAAAAAAATTCATAACAAATACATAATGGAAACAGTATAAAAATATCAGAATAATGGAATCTAAAGACTAATATTTTCTAGATAATTTTACCAGTATCATTTATACAAAAGTTTTAACTAGATAATAAATCCAAATTTGAACGGCATGAATTAAACTTCTTTTCTTTGCCAAAAGTTGATTGCATGTTTTCTGTCGAGATTTTCTCTGTATAGCTTGATTTAGAAAAATGAAATAAAAATATCAATTACAGCTTCATGAAAATTCAGAAAAAAAAAAAAAAAAAATCCAAAATCCATTCAAAAGCGAGGTTTGGAATTGAGACAGTTTCTATTAATGATTAACTTCACCTTTTTCCATGTAAATTTGCCTAGAAAATCACAGCCTCTATGCTAGCCTTCTTCGTTGTGTTGCAGACGGGGCAAGAATCGAGAGCCTTCTCGCATGGCTTACACGAGCAGAGGTGCCTGCAAGGCAAGTACAGCATGCACGAAATTCGAGAGTTGCAGATTCGGCAAATCATCCTCTTCATCTGGTTTCCGCAATCAATGGCGTCGTCTTCTCCGCTTCTGTTGTTCGACTCGGCGTCGTTCGTGCAGCTGAATGAAATCTTCTCTCTGATTTGATGGAGCGCGTGGCCGAGCGACGCGATTTTTGCTTGATTCTCTTGTACGGATCTCTGCCGTTCTTGATTCTCCATTTGCAATCTCGTCAATACATGTTGTAGATCGATTCTCCTCCTCTGCGCGAGTGCGATCTCTTCGTCCTTCTGCTGAAATAGGAAGTGCGTTCTGGTTTCGATCTGGCTCAGTAACAGTCCTATTTGTTGATTTCTTTTGTGTTGTAAAAGTAATCTAAATCTTTCACTCTGTAACAAAATAGAAACGGGAGAATTCAAGAATCGAAATGAAAACGCTATAATCGCCTTCCACGAAATCAAATCGCAGTGAATTGAAACGAAGTATACCTGCAAATGGATGAAACGATCGATCTGGTCCATTGACATTTCGGCCATGGAAAATTCGTCCAGAGGCACAGATTGACTCAATTGTTGCGAGAGAACGCCCGACTGATCGTCTCCCCGTTGGAAACGACGAGAATGAAGAAATTGATGAAAATCGGCGGCAGAATCGAAAGGAAGGCCAAAATTCCGCTGCTGCTGCAACTGAATCGCCATAATTAGAGGTTAGCTGCCATAGCTCAGTCGACTCCAATCAGAAACGGAAACGGCAAACGAATAAGCACAGGAGATTCTCTTCCCGCTTCTGCAGAAACTGCAAACAAGATTGCTTCAAAAGGATTAACAGTTCATATAACCAGGTGTTTGATTCTCCGATGCTGCTGCTGCTGCAAAGAAAAACAAAAGAAACTCAATAATCCATGCCAATTTTGCTCTGAGTATTTCAGCTTTTGGTGATACGCTTGTTCGTATGAGTCTCTCTCAGAGTACGGTGAAATTATAATGTTCCCAAAGACGATAACAAAGCAAAGTGGCTACTCGTATGGCAGTGTGTATTTATAGAAAGGAAGAAGAGAGAGAAAGTTGGGGTTTCTCCCTCTAAATTTGGAGTTTAACGAGGGAGGTGGTAACACAGAAAAACGATGCAATTAATTTATAAAGATCAAATAAGTTGCTCTGTGAGGGGCAATTACGGGTACCAAGTGGTCCAATCAGAAAGCGTCCACGTGGCTTACTGGTTAAAAATTCATAAACGTCACGTCATATTAAAAATAAAAAACACTTTTCATAACTTTTCCATAAATACTTTTTACACAAACAAAAATTAATAACACATATTTTTAAACACTCTATCAAAATCTTCAAACAAACGAGCTATTACTTCAACCGTCAAAATTACTCCTTCGTAAAAACTCAAAAAACACCCCTTTAATGCTAATAAGTTAAGGTATCAAAAATCATATATAAATGCACTATTATTCTCAATTAAATTCATAGTTATAGTTGTTAAACTGTATTAATATCAAATAATAAAATTATTGTCACCAAATTTTCGATACGAAAAACTTAATAAACATATACAAATTTCAAGCCATTATTATATTTTTTAACTTATAGTGACTTTATTTTTTAAACATAATTAAGTAACACAATAAAATAAAGAGAAATTGTTCCTTGTAGCAACAATTAATAGAAATTGTTAATCTAATTTAACACCAACGTCGTGAGTTCGATCATGTAAATCGGTATCTAGTTCTTAATTTCATAGATAAATTATTCTTCCATTCATAAGTCATAACACAAATTTGAAATGCGAAAGCTGACATCATTCATTCGATAGGAATATCTTTTATATCATCTTCTATGTAGAGTTTGTGGTCTCCTATCTAACAAAATTATATTCCAATTATTCAACAAAACACAACAGTTTTTTTTTGTTTGACAAATAGTAGACGAAACACATTTTCTATTTTAATATGATAAGTTTAAACTAATTCAGTCACGCGCCCCATACGAGATGTAACCCCTATGCCACATAATAGTTGTAGACCCCCTAAAAAACGAGATGTCTTGTTTCCTATAAACTTCTAGTAAATATATAATATACACACTATGAAATATTAAAAAATCTTTTAACAAGTCTTAAATAATATTTATAATATTTAACCAATATTTTAATATTCAAAAAGGTATGAGGAAGGCTCTCTCAAAAGTTTTTTCTTGACAACTTCCTTCTTGTTGTGTTGTTTAAAACAAAGAGCCATTGGAAAAAGTGGAAGAAACCTTTGTTGTTCTCATTGTAAAAGACAGTCCTACCAAACAAGTAGGGCTTTGCCTAATGCCTAATTGCCAATCCTTTCTCTTATGTAAACCAATATTCAATTCATAATCATGACTCTTATCAGCTTTGTCCACTAAACTTTTGAGTTAAAATAATATTTTGTCCAAAATATAAAAATATGTTTTTTTGAAAAAATATATATTATTGAATCAATTTCAATAAAAAAAATAACTTCAGAATTTCATAAATACCAAAAATTTAAGTTTTATTGAAAGGAAACAAAATAAAACAAGTCTTAAGAGTACATGAACAAAATATGGTATGTGATTGATTACATATGACAAAAACAAATTCATTCAATTGAATTGTATATATCCACCAACTTCGTTTGCATTCGCTCTTTTCCCGTTATCTCAAATGGGTGCTCTGAGATTCCTAAGGCAATGATCATCAACACTTCCCTGTGCTTCTTCGACCCTAGTCGAATAATTCGATAGCTCAAAGATTTTTTTTCTTTTTTGTTGAGTACAAATTGAGGAAGGGAACCACAGACCCTACATTGAGGGCACTACTGCTCTCAAATAAATTGAAAGTCAAATATAGATCTTCAGGCGAACCCATAACGCTGATGTTGAGCTGGATTAATGGTTCCACCAACCCTAAATAGCTCGAAGGTTGTTCGTCCAGTGAATCGGGAGTTGAGGACTTTAGAGTGGTTCATTCTAATATACTTGCGTTGGTTGAAAGCATATTCTAAGATCCCAAAATTTGTAAATGAAAAGAAAGTGGAAGCTTTAAAGCAAATGATATCACTATCCTTGATATTCCTCAGCATGGTTTCTCTACCATTTGAAATATTCTCATTCAACTTTCTAAACAGATCTTCCCACCCATAAAAAGAGCCAAAACAGCATTCATCCAAACAACTTTCACTTTAATTCAAAAAGGGTGATGACAAGCATTTCAATACCATGAAAATTACAATCATGCCTTAAGCAAAATTCAAAGCCATCAAGCAAGAAAAAGATGCAAATTATGGCCATACATTGTCTTTTCTTCATGTCAACCACCAATTAAAAGAGATGACTTTATCACTTAAATGTTTCATAGACATTTTGTATATTTGAACTCTTTAGTTCGATACCTTTGACCCGTTTAAACTTCGTCAGTCGTCTGAATTTAAACGATAATTATTAGAAAAAAACGAAGGGGTAAATAGTATCTTTCCATATTTCATTTAAATAGCTGGTTAAGCAAGGTGTGTGACAGAAGTTTTCACTTTTCAGAATATTTCATTTGCAAATTAAAAATTTTCCATGGTAATTCAAAAGATTCACATATCACTCAAAATAACAGAACCAAAGCCACTTCTGAATTACATCTCCTCCGGAACATATCTATTTATTCAGATTTAGAAGGGAAAAAAAATATTGGAATATAAATACTTCACAGACCTTAAAAGTACTGCCACAAGCATTTTCCACTCGAGAATGGCGCACCCCACTCGGTCGACACGAACGACTTTGAAGGTAAATAAACAAAAATCCATCTCTTTGACGAAGTTCTGTCACCTTTTTTCTTGCTACTCATAATTCTCTTGCACATTGAATGCAGATCTAAGTTGCCAAGAGATGGATCAGGTCCTGATATCCCACCATAGTTTAGTTCTCTTGTGAAAGAAAAGAGAAAAAACAAAAATACTTTTAAGATTCCAATAATTCATGAAATTTCTTGGCTTGAAAAAAGGGAAAGCTTGCCAAAACTACCAAAAAATAACACCTCACAAACTCAGTTAACATATGTGTGGCCATTTTAAACCACAAAGGTCTTGGATTCTACATAGTCGCTTTCGAGCTTAAGTACCCTTGTGTATCTGCTTTACTTTTTCATTCAACATTGTTGACCTTCTCAGACAACCCAACATGATTTTAAAAAGAGGGTGATGGGTTGTGGAAGAGAAAACCTGAAAGACAATGTTGATTGCTGCACCGAACATAACAGGAACGGACATGGAAGACGTATACGCACAAAACGATGCAGATACCATCCGCAGTCAGCACTTCCCGTTTTTCGTCTTCTTATAGACCCCATCTCCTAATTGAACCGTGAGCATCATATAAAGAGTTGTTAGTAGCTGAAGTCAAAAAGAGGCAAGTCCTGCATGCTGTACCAAACTTTTAAAAATCTTGAATAAATGTAAAAGAAAAGGAGAGAATTTACAAAGGGAAGGCAGAAAAGATAATAGAGAACACAATTCATAGTGAGTTACTCACCCTTATGGAACATAAATGAAAATTTGCACACACTTTTTCACCCCAAAGGAAAATGAGAGTTAACAAATCTCATAGCAGAGATATGAGAGCTGCAAATGAATATGTCTACTTTGAGCAGCCAACAAATGAAAGCTGTGCAACTAACAAGACCCTTGCAAGCTACAAATGAAAAGAACCTACGACAATAGTAGAGAGATCTTCGAGAGACAGTCAAGATTTTGCTTCAAAAAGGAACATCGAGAACAAACTTTTATAACACATAACTTGTATAGAGTCTTTCACATGCACCTGAGGTTAAGATGTCATTATATATACATGTTATTGAGTGAAACGAACTAAACTGCAGGAAATTGATTCATCAAGACAATTAATAAATTGTCAAGAACTAATATCTACTAGCTATTAGGATAAATCGATCATTCACCAAATGGTCTTATTGCAAACATATATGCATTACCCACATAAGCAGAACCATGGACCAATCATGACAAGAAGATTTCTAGGACATCTAACTGATACTAATTTGCTGCAGAAATCAAATATCCAGTGGACCATTTTCTAAAGCTGCAATGCTTATTCTTGTAAGTTTTCAGAAAATAAAGAGGATAATCTTGGTCAAATATCAGGTTTCATAACAAGTGGAGAAATGAATGCTTTTTAAAAAAAACAAGTTCAGAAAGAACAGATGAGAGAAGCCACAGAGTAAAACAAATCAGAAACGTGATATCAATCAACTTAACAGCTCTACACTGCACCAATCATAAAACATTATAACTTAAAAGAATGAGAGTTAAGTGCTTAGGATTCACCTTTCTTCTGATTTAATTCGGAGCAATTAATGTTAGAAATTGTGTCCCCTAATCCACAGTCACTAAGTTCCTTTGCTCCTGAGCTTTGATTTGCCAAGCACTGAAAATTTTCAAAGTCATACTCACTAAAATTTTGCCCGTTCAGCAAATCGCTCTCTCCACTTTTTCCATCAGTTCCTGGATGAAGGTAGTACGCTTGATCATTGCACTGTACATTACATGGGTTTACCATGTAACTATCAGACACATTTTGGCTGGGCAGATTTGAATTAGCTGGTTTCGGGTATGGATATGCTCCAATCTCCCCTTCAATTCTTCCCCGAATATCCACAAGCAAACATTTGAGCCTGGAAATCTCAGCCTCTAATGCAGCCTGACCTTGCAATCTCTTCAACAGTTGTTGATTCAGGGTTCTCAATCTCACAACTTCATGTTCCAATGATGCAGCTCTTTCCTTTTTCTTCTCACGATATTTACGAACTGCTTCGCGGTTACCCGGTGGCCGTTTCTTGGTCTTCTTATCCACGGAATCCGCCGTGTCATCAGTGGAAACCTTCTCTTCGGTGGGAGAGGAGACAATTTTAGTATGGACATGAAAACAGGTGTGTGTATGAGAATAATCAGGACCGTGAGGATTGCAAGTATGAGTGTGTGTGCAAGCATGAGTATCATTAAGAATTTCATCCAAGAAACTATCCATCGAGCAACTGATCGGAAGCTCAATGACATTCGAATTCAAATACCCTTCCGGATTCGAGGATTCAAGCTCGCCATCTTCCATTATAGATAACAGCCTACACAGCTAGAAAAGCTCTAGAAAAATCAATGAGGGACAACAATGAGAATTGACTACAAGACAGCCACTTCAATGAAAAACTATGATAAAATAACTGACAAAAACCGAACTACACTTATATCGAATCATAAAGAAAAAACAAGAAAAACTATGTCCATGGCACCTAGAGAATCTTCTCTTGAACCCAAAGAAACACTCAATATTTGCATACACCTTTCATACACACTTGCTAAACCTTCTCTATTTATAACTAAACACTCCAACTATGTGCTTATATTCTCGTAATAACATTTATAATTCTTCTAAGACCCAAACCTATCAGAAACAAATCGATATAGTAGACGATAAGGATAAATGGGGTTTAAGCACAATTTAATATGGAGAACAGAACAACAAAAACCAATCAAACAAGCATCGTAAATGAATTCTCAGCAGAGATGTGGATTTGTAGGTCACACAACCTGAAAATTCTCCCACCCTTCTCAGACACTAATTTTGCCTCTACAGCAAGAAGAACAGGTGACAGCAACAAAATATTCGCAAAAATTTATTAAGAAAAAAAACCCAGTGGCGAAGCTCAAATCATGATAGTCAGGAGAATAATCAAACAGCGTGAAAAGGAAAGAAAACCCAATAATCAAAACCAAAAACCCAATAAATAAATGACAATTGTGCGGCAAATAATCAATAAAGCGATTCGAAAATTGTAAAGAAATTGATAGATAGAGAATTAGATACGAACCCTTTTTAGAGAGGATGCCGGAACTTCAAATTTCAATCATGAAAAAGAAAGAATATAGCAGAGAGACTGAGAGAAACAACTTTTCATCCCATGAAAAGTCAAGGAATTGAGCATTTGAGTGTCAATGGTAGCAATTTATAGGTTCGTGGATGACATAGATGTGAAATGAAGAAAGCTTTGTGGAGGAATCTTGCTTCTGTTTGGTACTTCTTACGATTTTATCATCGTGGGTCAAATTAAATCACTCTTTGCCTGAGAAAACTGATCGCGTTTTTGCTTTTGTTGATAGGATCTTCTTTTTCTTTTTTAATATTTAAGTAACTAATCATTTACATAATGAACATTGGGTTGAGTTAGAAAAAAAAAAATTTAATTCATATAATCCTATATATTAATTATGGACATTGATTTCAATATAAATAAATAAATAAAACTATTATACATTAGGGAGTAGTCTACTAATCATGAAGAATTTTAAAAGTTTGGAGGTGGAATAATATAATGATTATAAATGAAAATTTATTTTGAGTGATCAAAATTTGAATTTTAATATTAATTTGTTTGAATAATAACTTTTTCTTTAGAGATGGTGCAGATAATAGCCCGTTGTTGTTAGAAATGAATGATTATTTTGAATGATTAGAAATAAGTTATTAAATATAAATGATTATTTTTAGTGATTATAAATGAATGGATTATTCAATAACTCGATCGTTTGAATATAATCGTTTAAAGAGTAGTCGTTAAAGCTCATCTATAATAATTCGTGCCATTAGACTCAAACTACTGATCAAGTTGATGTTTATGTATCATTAGTGTCAGCTAAGCTATGCTAGCTTTGAAAAAAAAAAAAAAATTGAAACATAATGAAATTGACATTATACTCCAAACATAATGTCTAGTTGTAAACATGACTAAAAGGCTAACAATATAATTTTTCCAATTATTTTGTAGCAATGGAACAACAAAAAAAATATTGTCTATTATGCATTTTCAAACAGAAAATGTAAACAAAAAGTTTATTATAGAAAGGATGTGTGACAAGTTGATTTTATTATTTTGTAGTATTTCAGTTTTACATCTCGATTATGAGTAAATTTAATTTTAGTTGATAGACTCTGAGTTTGTTTTATTTTGCTCCCTCGACTTTTAAATTTAGGAAAACTTATAAAACTAGTCAAATAGTTAAATATAGTAACTTTAAAAAAAATTAGCAATGTATACAACATGTATTTTTAAAAAATACAATATTAATGCCTATATATGCAAATATTTTAAAATTTGATTATATTTATAATTATTTTGTGAGAATGAGCATTCACCACAATTTCATTTTGATCCCTAAACTTCTTAAATTTCAACTATAGTTTTTGGATTCTCAAAAAAAAAAAAAAAAAGTCATTATTAGAATTTTTTTTGTTAATTTTAAAAAAAAGTATTATATTTTCTATAAACTTTATAAATATGTTTACCGTTCTCATTACTTCGTATTAAAATTATTAACATTACTAAACAAACTTCAATTGATATAAATTTTACTTGTCATAAGAATCAAAATTTTAAATTTTTATTAAAGTTTAGGAATTAAAACTAACTTTTTCATACTAAAAATCATGAACTTTTTCAAGTTGAGAGATCAAAATAGAATAAATTATTTGAAAAATATATCAAAAAGTAAAAATTTAAGAATAAAAATGATATTTTAACCTATTTATAAAAGTGGCCAAGCAAATAAAAGTTCTTTTTTTCTTTGTTTGTTAGGTGGAATAAAAGAAAATGTTATTTCTTTAAAAATTGACTATATCATACAATTTTGTAACGAAATTAAATTATGTTAATTGAGCTGGAATGATTCAGATCCCTAATTATTATTATTATTATTGTTATTATTAATTAATAATAATAATTATTATTATTATTTTGGAGATAAGATCCCTGCATTTGTAATTATAAAATTAAGAAAACGTATGTCAAAATTGGAGCACTCTGCACAAACATGCCATTTTAGTTATATATGAACGTCTCTGTATGAATAATTAAAATTTGTTTGCATAGATTCCTTTTTTTTTAATGATGATTAATATTTTTAATGATGATTATTATATTAATTTGTTTACTCCTTCAACAAAATCCTTTTTTTAAATAGACGCACTTACATTTTTCAATTATTTCTTTTAATAGAACTTCGTCCAAGCAGAAAATTTTAGTTGATTAAACACTATGAAAGTTTAAATATTCAATCCCACTGCCTTCCTAAACTCCGTCGATTTCTCCTCCTCCTATACAGTCTCATGCTTTGCACCTTTCGGTCGAGCGATTTTTGCATTTTTACGATTGAGAATATTCTATTTTATCTCTGAACCTTATCGTCAGTAGCTTAAGCTCTGATCCCTTGTAATAGAAAACCATGGGAAGCGGCTCGACCTTTGGGAGTACAAGAGGGAGCTCAAATACGCTCTTTCGAGAGTGCAACAGAAACGATAGGAAGAGGTGTGAAGCATGTGTCTGTAAGCTTACTGTGAAGAAGGTATTTTATTATTATTATTATTTTTTTTTTTGAATTAAACATTAATATGATTTAACCATTTCTCCAACCTAATATATTGAAATATTGAAATGGAAGATATTGTTTTTAAAAGAGTTGACAAAGAAATAGTGAGAGTTGACTTAATTTTATAACAGAAATTTATATGATATCAAAAATAATGCCCGAATAAATTAGTTTTGAATGTTTCTAAATGTGTGTGTGTGTTTTTTTTTTTTTTTTTTTTTTTTGAGAATAAATAACACTCATTCCAAATAAATTTTGAGACAAGGCTTCATTACACGATAAATACCGAACTAGGGACCAATCCTTAAACTCACACCAAAGACTAAAACACCATTCAGATAAATTGAAACACAACAACTTAAAAGAGAGTCATCTCTATGACTGTTGTGTGTGATATTCCCGCTATAGCTATAAAGGAAAGAACGAATCTTGAATCGAATCTCAATTTTATTTTATTGGACCAAATACCCATTTGGGCTTTATAGGCTCTGATACCATGTTAGAAAGTGTGGGCATCCATCTCAAAACCAATTGGCAATGAAAGGAGTAGCCCACCTTTGTGTTATATGTGGTTGGAGGACTCCCCACCTTACCGATGTTGGATATTTCAGATCCTCAACATAACTATCACGCTCACTGAAAACGAGGGCCTCAACATGCTTTACAACTTGCATCCTCTTGAGCAGTGTGTCATGTTTGTCTAGTGCGTGTTACATATGACCGCATATCCGTTTAACTCTATTTCATCATGCTTTCATGTTATTTTATCATTGTTGCATGTTAGGATAGTTTCTTTTATTTTATTCTAATTTGTTGATTCCTCACAATTTTCATATGGAGCGGTATCACATCAATTATGTGCCAAAATGTAATAGAGGTGGACATGACTTCTTGAACCGGTTCTTATTGTATTCTGTCATATACCTTCTCAAAGATAAAACGTATTTCCAAACTCTCTTTCTTTCTTTTTTTTTTTTACTTTTTACTAGGTTCATGAGAGAGGTTGCGCTAGTTGTGCTATCCACTTTACGTTTTCATTTAGCTGACTTGTTTGTCATGTTAGAGTAAGTGTCTCACGTTTACTTACCTAATACAATGAAATTGAATTGTGACACGATGCACGAGACAACGGACTATTACAAACGTCCATTTCGCCAACATTTCCCATCTAGTCGCTTCCACTTGCTCCTTATGAGAATCATCGCCCTAATTAAACCTCCATGCAACCAAATAGAATGCCAATATAGAAAATGAAACTTATAGAAAATCATGTTGATGAAAATGCAAAAATAGTTTTTAAAAATCCAAAAACAAATGATTAATTATAAAATCCAACTAATTCAAAATACCTAAACTAAAATAGAAACAAATCTCACAAAAGATTACAAAGGCATATGTTCATTAATTATTTCCTTTTTCTTTTAAAAAGATTTATTCTTCTCTCTTGTCCAAAATGATTTCTTTTTATAAATTGTGCCTATAATTAATTTACAATTTTTAAATTGAAGTTCAGTTTTTAAATTGGAATAAAAAAAAATTTGAATCATAAATGACCTTACATATCTATCAAATACAAAATTAAAATTACTTTTAAAATTTTAGCACAAGAAAAAATTAAAAAAGTTGGAGAATTAATTAAAAACAAATAATATAACCTCGTATGTTTGCAAAATGAAACTTAAAAATACATTCTTTTAGTGCTTATAAATCTTTAGAAAGATATATTGTCATTTACAGCAGATTCTTTTAGTAATTTCTTTGGTAGATAATATTCATGTATTATTTAATTAGTTAATAATTAAGAAGTGTACCTAGCTTGTTACAAATTATACATATGTATTATAAGAGTTGTGAATCAATAATGTAATTATTTAAATTGAGAATTGTATTGATTAAATTGGATATCTAGGTATAAATTGTATATAAATGGCTATATTAAAATAATTGGATAATTAAAAAAGGAAATATAAATACATAAGTTAGAAAGTTAAATAGGAAAGAGAATAGTTCAAAGGGAGGCACCAAAATAGGAAAAGGTGAGATTTAGTTCGATCTCTAAAATCTATTTAAAGGAAAAAATTAGAAAAATTGTGCAAATCATTCCTAAAATATGGTGTTTGTAACAATTAAGTCTTTACCCTTCCAGTTTGAGCAATCACATCCTCAAGTTTCAAAAGTGTTACAACTAACATAAGTTAATTTTAAGAGATGTTCACATGTGTGAAGAACGTAAAACTGTCCAAAAAATATTCAGTCATTCTTTTGTCTCTCTAAAAATTTATAACCAGAGAAATTCATAATTTCTTACCTATTTATAATGAAAAATTGGATGGATTTTTTAAATGTGTGTATATTTGTTAATTAACTTCTTAGGCACGTCTACACCTGGACTGTTAGTTAGAGAGTAGGTCTTCTACTGTCACAGTGTGCAGCTACGTGTAGTGTAGAGGCATACCAGACTTAGGACGAGAGCTCTCAACGACCTCGTACTGTTTGCATGCTTTCCTTGGGTAGTTAGGACACGATTTAGCCCCCTAAGTTGATGATGTAGCTTTATGATTGAGCTAAAGGTTTGAGACCCAATTGATAAGATTGATCTATAATTGAGCTTGACGAACAAGGTTCATGTTGATTTAGACTGAATGATTGACACGAGCTGTGCTCTCTTGATAGTTCTATTGATGTGATGATGTTGTTAACTAGATCTATGGAATGTTGAGGTGATGATGTTGTTTAATATCTGGATGTTGTGTTTAGTACTCCACATCTAGCTGCTCAAGTTGATCTATTATTTTTAGTATGTCGTTGTATTCCTTTAAGGGAGTTCTTACCGAGTATTTTCAATACTCACCTTTTCTCGAAAACAATGTTTTAAGTACATGTATCAGGATGGTTGAACTGAGGTGGCTAGAGATAAACCATGGACTTGGCTTAATGTTGAGTCATCGTAATTATTCCGTATTTTAATTTCGTACATTATCTTTTATTCACTTGCAAATAAAATGTATTGAAAGAGACCCCGAAATGTTTTGGTTTAAGGTATTTCATGTTTTATCATTGAATAAATACGATGGATTTTCTTATGCAAGTTTTAAATTTCAAGTTAGTGATGCATGTTTCTTTTAAAATAAGGAATTCCAACTTATTCCCATAATGATTTTAAGACATGCATGAGTATGAGTAAAGGTTCGGTTTTAAGACTCATTTTGAGTCGGGCCTTTACAACATAATTCACTTATGATAGTTCAAGAAATGTATGGATATATTTACAAGCTTTTAAGAAATCACCTCAGCAAAGGGTGCACAAGTTTATAATTATTGTACAGTTTCAATATTTTATCACATTTTTATGGCTAATTTACAGTCTAAGTTGAGGGGAAATGGCATTATGTCTAAAGAAGCTTAGCTGAAGCTTGAGGAACTACTCCATCTTCCTTTGAAATAATCTTCTAAAGAAAGTCTTTTTGTCTGTTCCACACTGCTAAATGAATCCCCACCATCATCGTCAACACCAAGCAATGCAAGGTTCAAATGCAATTCAGAACTCGAACTCGGATAAACTTCGTCATCTCCATTCTCCACACTTCGTGAATCCTCCACAGCAAAGCTTACAGTATCGGTTTCCCCTCTCAGAATCTTCAATATCTGGAACGAGGGCATTCGTAAACATCTTTGATTAAAAAATACATTGTGAGATACATTGATGAGAAGAATAACGTTCAAAGCAATACCTGACTAATTTTAGGACGGAGTCGAGACGACTGTGAGATGCATAGGGTTGCGGCGAGAATCATTCTCTGCAACTGGCCGTCGTCGAATATTCCCTTCAAATTTGGATCGACTATTTCCTTTAAGTTGCCACTCTCTATGATTGGCTTAGCCTGACATATAATGATAAATGATCTTCATTTTTGTACATTCATTGAGCCATTCATCCGTTATCATGAAACTAAAATTGTGGGTAATACACTTTCTAGAAGCCTTACCCACATAACCAAGCTCTGTTGCTCTTTTGAAGTCTCTACGCTGATTGCTCTTCGTCCCGATAATAGTTCAAGTAGAACTATACCGAAGGCGTACACATCAATCTTATTACTCATCTTTCCATACATGAAATATTCGGGAGCAAGATATCCAAATGTTCCCACGACATCGCCTTCGATTTGAAAGGACGAGTCTGTTGGTCCCCAGATTGCAAGCCCAAAATCTGACAACTATCATTACAGAACAAGTTAGGATTAGGAATAAACGAAAAAAATCGACATCTCAATTGATAAGGATTTTATTTTAACAAACTACCTGTGGTTCAAGTTCATCAGTGAGTAGAATGTTTGATGTCTTGACATCTCTGTGTACAATAGGCTGAGGACATTCATCATGTAGGTAGCTTAACGCCTCCGCAATTCTGATAGCCAACTTGAATCTCACTTTCCATGATAGTATGCCTTTTTCTTGGTTTCTATCTAAATATCATATAATTTTCTTATCAGCCAACTCCTGATCTGATAATATTTCAAATTGTTGAAAAAAAACTAAGATACTTAAGCCGTACCATATAGATTTTTCTCTAAACTTCCTTGAGAAAAAAAATCATAAACAGAGATCAGCCTATCGTCTTCAACGCAAATACCGAGAAAGGGAGTTATGTTTTTGTGATGCAACGAGGTTATAATGTCAACTTCCCTAGAAAATTCATTCCACGCCTGCTTGGAAGAGTTCATTACTTTAACTGCAATAGGCTTTCCATCTGGAAGAATTCCTTTGTATACACGATTGCAACCACCTTTCCCGATCAAGTTTTCTGTTATGAAAACACAAATTTATGAGTCATGGACCAAGGATATACTTCTAAATCTGAAGAGCGAGCAGACGACTTTAACCGTCAATTCAAAGCGAGGGTCAACTCAAAAACCTGAAGAGAAATGAGAAGTTGAAGTCTTCAACATATCAGGACTAAACCATCTATAACAAGATGAGTTAGTTTTCAGAATATCCTCCAAGTCTTCAGGTGGTTCAGAAAAGGTAGATAAGCAGCCTTTAGCTCTCTCGTCCATGAAACCAGGGTTCTCGTTTCTTGATGGATCGTTTCCTTTTGTGCTTAAACGCTGATATGGCGAGCGATCGGGTAAGTTCATCACCCATTGCACTACAGACATTTTATGTGCACATGGGGTTTGTGAAATCCTTGAAGTCGTTCGGAGCAACGGCCAACCAAGCCCTGGCTCAGGATGGTCCATCTTTATTGAAGAGTCTTTTTTGCTTCGGTTTCTTTTATTTTCAAGGACAACTCTATGAGTTTCATCCTTCAAGTCTTCGCTACCAACCCCATAAGACATGGAGTTCTCTGTCTCAGAGCCATCAAAGTCAGATTGACTAGCTTGACAAAAACTTGGTTTTGGGTCTTGATTCAAGCCTCCTGCCATATTGCAGTCAAATTCATAACCAACTTTATTTTTGGTCTTCAAAAGAGTAAATAAATTTTAAAAAGTCAATCTACCAATAAAAGGTCTTTGAAACCAAGAGCACGAAACCTGGTAGTTGATCATTGGTGGATCTTCTGAAGACAATTTTGCCGTTGTTGATAGCAAAAATACCCGTGGTTGTTGGCAGTCGCTTGACTATGTACCTAGTTGTTGAAGACCAATACCTGCAAATGGTTTCTGTTAAGATCAAATCAGAAAACAAACAAAAAACAGCTATCAGTTCAAAGAAGAACTTGACTTTTCAATAACTTCCCTACCCAAGATTAGATGGTTTGCTTGTTCCCAAAACTACAGCCTCAGCAGCATAGATTTCTGCCTCTCTGACAAGAGTCTTTCGAACCGAACTTCCCGTCGATATCTGAGCAATTAGAGCTACCTGATACCATATTCAAAGATAATAATCAGCACCCAAAACTTCACTTCATCCATAGCATCCAAAGAATCGAAAAAGTCCACACCAAATCTAACCTTGTTTACATCACAAAGGCTTTTGTATCCTTCTAAGAATTCATCAAATAAGTGCTTATCTTTTGATGCACGGTCTGTTTGGCAAGAGGGAAAACTCATATTTCAAAACTAAGCATCACAAACTTAACCATATAATAGAGTTAATACCATAGATTTGGGATTGAAAAAGAAAAACGCACCAGAACTTTGACAAACATGGATTACAATGACACAATCCCCAGGATCAGCAACTTTAACAATTGCCCAATTGAGCAAATCTCTGCCATCGCCATTTAATCTAATCCCAACTAACACATTCTTTTTCTTCTTCTTCTTCTTTTTCTTTTCGATTGCCTCGGAATCCTCCAGATCAACTGTCATTTCGTTTCCTCCAGATTAATCTCCCTATAATATTCTCCAAAACCCAACAGATATTGAATCTTCTTCAATTCTAAGGGATTCAGCAGACAACCTCTGATTGTGAGAATCCCCACTTTTTAAACCCTCCAGCATTACACTCTCTGCAACCAAAACCCCACCATAATCAACCAGCAAAAGAATCAGAAACCCAAAAAAAAAAAAAAAAAAAAAAAAAGAGCACGTAAAACAAAGAAGAAAAAAAAGGACAACAACAACTTGTAGATATGCTATGAGTATTTATAAACAAACAGCAACCCATAAACGCAACCAAAAAGCTACCATAATTTACTATTAGGTCAAGAACAGGAAACGAAACCCCACAATTTCAAAGAACCCCCAATGAGAAAATAGAACAATAATAAATTCGAAAAGAGCTTAAAATCATTAGAAGCCGACAAATTAGTTGTACCTAAAACTTGTACCGATTCATCGTCCAAGCTCAGCATGATTTTAAATACCAATTTCCGCCGATTGATCTGCTAATCAAAGAGAGACGATAATGAAATTTAACAGAAAAATTGTCGTGAAAGACAATAATTTCAGGTACGATGACGTAAAGCATGAATGAGAAGATATGATAAAGGGAAGAAGAGAGATGGAGTTTGGGTGAAGAAAATGTCGGCAAAGAAAATTGCAGAGAATTTTGAATGAATTGAAGGAGACGATAGGTCTAACAACGATTTATTTTTAATTATTATTATTCTTTGCAATTTTTTTTTTTTAATTATTTTTAAAAATAGTTTAAGACTGTTAAAAAAGAGAAACCGGAAGTTTTCGCGGGAAACCTATGGTATTCGGTTAGTTTGCGTAGTTCGCTTATAGCGGGACTTCAAGTTTCCACCGGCTGTTGCGGGTTGCCATACCTGACCGTTGCCCGTACTACATGCAAACAAGATCGTCAACGACAAGTGATGTTTATGTTGTTTTTCTGTCCTTTTTCTTTAAAAGAAAATAGCAAAACAATTAATTATTTCCTTTTTTTTTTGTGGAATAAATTACCAAATTATTGAGCACTTTGATTTTTTTTTTTTTTTTTAATGTTTTCTCCAAATTTTTTTTTTCTAACAACTGATTTTCTTATTTTGTTATCTACACCTGTTTTCAAAATTAAGTGATATTTATATAGCTTTTTTAATTAAGAAATTAATTAAAATTTTAAATACTATACCGAAAGAGAGAAAAACTATTATGGATAAAATGGAAGATCAAGCTTAATTTTAAAAAAATTAAAAACCTAAACTAAATTATTATTCAAGAGTAATTCAATATATGAACAATACAATTTAGCAATGTCTACGTCAATTGAGTTTCGAACAGATAGTGTTATTGGTTGATGACAGCTTGGGTTTAGATACAGATTATCTATTCTCGAATAAAAAAAAAAAAAATTCAAGTGAGTTGAAGTATATGAACATAAAAGATTTTAACAGTTTTTTTTTTTCTTGTCAAAAGAGCACATTAGTGAATGCCGAATGACCATGTAATCACTGGTTCGAATCTCTTCCATCTCCACTTGTTGTAATCTTAAAAAAAAAAAAAAAAAAAAAATTCCTTTTATGATTTTTTAAAAATTTATATTTCATGGTTTTATGATTTTACAAGGGAATTATGCATCAAAGAATGTTTAAATGGATAATTGTAAGAGTGTTTATTTTTAATGTTTAGAAATAAAAAATTTATTTTAAGCAATCAAAATTTAAAAAAATAATCATAAAAACTAATTTTTTTTAAATTTGATAAGACACCAAACTAAGGGAAGTTGGGTTATTGAGTATGAACTTGGAATTCAAAATTGGGAAAAGTGGAAGCTTTTTTTAGTCATCTTTGTCACGTTGCCTCAACTTGATTCGTGAAGATAATTAAAAATATTAAATATCATGGAAAATGAAAAAGAGGGTCAAAAGTGAATACAATTAAAAAAAAAAAAAAATTAAATTAACATTTGGTTTTAAAAAGAATTAAATAACTACGTATATATCATGGTAAATGGTTTAAAAAATAACTCACTAATAATTAATATGTTGAGAAAAATGCTTAAATTAGATTTAGCAAATCTTTTTTATTTGGTTAAAAAGAAATTCAAATAAAAAAATGAGTATAATTCAACTAATGTATTAACGGTTAGGGGGTCTATGACTTCAGTCTTCCCATCCAATCTCTTATTAAACTAAAAACTTAAAGTGAAAAAAAAAAAAAGAAAAAAAAAAAGAAGACATTGAAATTTTATTTTAGAAAAATCAAAATATACCTAAATTATGTCATTTACTTATTTGTTTTTATAAATAAATATAAACAACACAATAGAACAAATTCTTATCTGACGTAAGTGGAAAATATGTCAAATTCTTTTTTATTTCTTTTTTTTAGATTAGATTCTTTTTTATTAAGGTTTTGAAAATATTACAAATGGATGGCTTTTTATGCTTTGAATTTTTGTGTTTGGATTTTGGGTTGAGGAGAGGAGAGGAGAGGAAGTAGAAAAAAAAGAGGAAATGAGTGTGATTTGGAGTGATTAAGTATTTGTGTGGAGATTGGTATTTTGTGATAAGGATCACAACCCTACTCGAATCTCACTTTGGGTATACACTCGCATGGCTAAAATGAATACACCAGCATGGCTTTGCTTTTGGTTTCACCAAAAAGGTCACATATCAATGGAGATGTTTGCTATCATTTATATACTCATGATCTTCCCCTCTTTTAACCAATGTGTGATACTTTGTTTGCATCCCAACATTTTGGACGGGAGAGGTTAAGGAATTTTTTTTTGGAATTTGGGCGTTACGAAAAATATATGTTTATTTTAGATAAAATTTGATTTTAAATTTTATAAAAGATTAAAGATAAGTGGAAGAGAGATGAGAGAGAAAGAGAGAGAGGTCATAATGTTAAAGAAGTTCAACCGTTACTCAAAATCCAATCACCTCTTGAGAATCTTTGTGGGGAAAGTAAATTTGTGTTAGGTCAAGTTTAGGACCTACATATTTTTAATAAATCCATCCTCATAGACAAAGGAAAAAAGATGGAGGCAAATGTACATGAATGCTACCCACTCTTTTGTAATTAATTATTTAGTTCAATCAAGTCCCATTTTTTGCTTAATTATAAAAAGAGGGCTCTACTAAAGTGGAGCAAGTATAAAGTCCTTCAAAATCATCTTAATAACTCTAACCTACATTAGATGCAAAAAAAAAAAAAAAAGAAAAAAAAAGCATAAACTAATAAAAAGTATTAACAAAATTTAATTATATGGTTGTTGATCTTGGATTTATAAAAGATGAACTAACATGAATATAAGAACATATCTAACTACAACAGGGAAGGAAAAAGGAAGTAAAGGAAAAGAAAGGGATAAAAGTAATAATATAATACAAATATGAAGTCTCAATATTATAAATACAAAGTAATGGTTGGAAATCAGATCATATTACAAGCCTATATATATTGCTCATCAGTGAACATTACTCCAAATCCAGAGACTGATAAACCAGAATAAGGGTTTCTAAATGTCAATCAATGGAAAGATTCCTTCCACAGTCACCCACGGGTAGATGAAAAGCATTCGAGAAACATTAAGATATACCGACTCAGGACGACATGCCGAGCTACATGATACTAACTCGAGAATCAGTTATATTAAAGATTATCTAAGCTTGAACATATACGATCATCACGCATATTACAAACAGATGAATTTAAAACACTATTTTACAAATCATTGCATATCCCAGAAAACAGGCAAGCACAGAGGATGCGATTTGTTGCTCGATCACGGGGTTGCGTTACGGACAATGTGAAAATATAACTCATATGTAGAGATAGTTAGGGGCTAAATAACGAGTAGCTTACTAATATGTCTTTGGATTCGAATTCTAGCCGGCTGTTATGCAACTAATTTTGCATCATAGTATAGAACACGCCTTCTGTGCCTTTCGATTCTTTCGCTTCTTCCGCTTTGGAGGCTGGAGAACCACTTTGATTGCTGCGTCGAAAACGGCTTTCACATTCTGCATTAAGGATTCAGTAAAGAAAGAAGAATCGTTAAGGAGTGAGGAATTGGAAAAAGTAGAGACAGAAGAAAGTGGATTCTTCATACTTGTTGAGTTTTCGAACTGCATTCAATGTAAACTGGGGCACCAATTAGTTTTTTAAGTTCCTCCCCCTGAAAGAAGAGTTGATATCTTAAAATAAGGGGAGATGAGAAGAAGATATAAAAATCAGACTGTAAAAGACGAACAAAACTACGAAACTGGATTATTTATTCAAATATAGAACTCGTAAGTAGAGGGTACATTGCAGGATACCTGGGCAGTGGTAATGGGCACAATCCCTGGGTGTTCAATGAGGTACTGTTTATCTTCTCGAAGATCTACAAGGAGCAAGTTGATACTATTATAAAAATCGTAATCAACAAACAAGAATTAAAGAGCGAGAAAACAAAAAATACACACATTTACATGATTCACTAACGTTATGTTAGCTATGCTCATCAGTCGAGGGAAGAAATTGTTTTATTTAGGAGATAATACACAAGGTTTGACACAAAATACATAAAAGCCCAATACGAAAAGACCGGAAACGAGAATCCCAACTACTGAATTATAGCACAACATAGTTCAAGGCATTTCAACAGATAATCATTAATATCGATAATACCATGATGCGCACAAACGATGTAGAATTATTTATCAAAATCACTACGTTTTCAAGAGTTAAAGATGGTGTTTAAGGCATGTTTCGCAATGGAGGAAGGGAAGTGAAGGAAAGGAAAGTACAAATAAATTAGTGATTGATATGACATAACCTTACGGGTCAAACAGTGGGAAGGATCCCTTCCCTTCCCTTCCCATCACCTCAAACATGCCCTTAGAAAATAAGCCAAATACAAAATAAAAACCATATTTTCTTTTCATGAGTAATCTGTTATGCGCTTTGGTAAAAGAAACTGTATCACCTAACACCAGATCAACAGTGTTTTGTTTCATGTTGATTCTCATGGTGCATCACTTGTATCTAGTAACAATCATCAGCAAACAAATGGAACAAGAAAGTTGCTAAAGGTGAAAACTAGAAAGGTAGTGAAGAATATAACCGAGCTTAGTCCCGACGAGAATAACTGGTACACCAGGAGCATAATGCCTTAGTTCAGGAATCCACTGTCATGGGAAAGAAGTACATTAGCTAGAATACCAGAGCCATCAAAACAAACAGTGAAAGATGAGTTCAACCGATGAAGATAAAATAGATGCTTACTTTTTTGGCAACGTTTTCGTAGCTAGCCCTGCTTATGAGAGAGAATGCTAACAGAAACACATCCGCTCCACGGTAGCTCAAAGGCCTCAATCTATTGTAATCTTCCTGGCCTGGTTCATAATTCATAAATCAGATAACCACCAAGAAAGCAAGTTGCATTAACTCATTTTTAACATACCAGCAGTATCCCACAAGCCTAGGTTGACTGTGCTGCCATCCACAACTACATTTGCGCTAAAATTGTCGAAAACAGTTGGCACGTAATCCTGTTTCAGAGTATTCACGAGTCATCATAGATGGACAACAATTTCATAGAACTTTAGGATGAAAAACATCATGCTGCTTATGCATCTAAGTTACAATCTCCAAATCAAGACAGATAAAGCATCAAGACTTCTATATTGTAAAAGATTTCCCCAAAAATCACACATATACGGATGAAGATCAGATACCAAACCAAAATAAAGTTCCATGAAGGATAAGTTTACAGCTAAAAATGCATTTTGCACTTACACTATGAACACCAATAAGGATTTGCATGGCCTCTCTAACGGGAAAACCAAAAAGGACATATGGATACAAGAAAAAATGTGCTTAAAACAGCAAATAAATTAGTCATAAAAAGCCAGAAATTGATATGAAAACACAGTAACTTCTGCAACAACTATAGACTGAAAAGATGCTGAAATTGCTCAAATCCAAACGATTCATGTTCCACCAAACATGTGGATGGAAATTTCCTTCACTTCAATTGGTAAGCAAGCAAACAAAGAAACGCAAAAACGACAATAGAACTGCAACAAATCCGATCTTCAAATGTAATTCACTTAGTAAAAGAAAAAAAAAACCCAAGAACCCTAACACAGAGAAGAAGCCTAACCCATTAAAGAAACAAGCATTCTCAGCTGAAAAAAGAGCAGAAACTGAATTCCATTACTCAACAAAAAGAAAACCCCTCTGAGAACAAACTCAATAGCCCCAATTTTCTCAGAAACCAAACAAGAACAAGAACAAAAGGGTCAAATTAAAACCTAAGTAGCTCACCGTAGGGAAAGTGTTGCTGGTGTAAGAGATAAGCATACAAGTTTTCCCAACGGCGCCATCGCCAACAGTAACACACTTAATAAACCTTGAAACACTCATTTCCTCCAATTCAGAGCTCCTTTCAAAGCAGAATCAGCAGAGCAACACAGAGAGAGAGAAAAAGAGATAACAATGGAGTTGACCCACAAATCCAGGCACATTTACAAAGGGGGAATGGTAAAATACCTGTGGAAGAAAGAAGGAGAGCCGCAAAGACAAAGCAATTGGGTCTATAAAGAAGGGGATATGCCAGCTCTTGGCCAGCTATGGTAGAGTAAAATTCACGGTCTCAAAAATTGAAAATGGAAAACAATCTTTTGATTCTTACCGTTCTGGGTTTGAAGGAAAATTGGGAATTTTTTACCAATAAATTGAATTGATTTTGAAGCGAAACTTGTCGCTCTCGATCCTCTGTTCTTTAGCTTCTCGCTCTCTGGCTCACACCTACTCTTAGGTAAAAAAAAAAAAAAAAATCTTGTTTTGAAGGTATGTTTGGTAAGATGGATATAGTTGGATAGGGAATGAAAAAGAACACTTCTCATTATTTTGTCCATCAATTTTCATCGCATTAATCACTAATTTATTTTTATTTATTTTTTTATTTATCCCTTATTTTTCTTTTCGTTCACTGTGCAACAATCTTATGTTTCGATTAATAAAATTTATTTCTTTTTTTTATAATCACTTTTTTTTTCTTCTTTTCGGTGGCTATGTTTTGTTTTTTTGATAGTTAATCAATACATTTTATAAAGGATTTGTTTATATTTGATAATAAATAATCACTCTTAATCGCTGATTAAATTATATATTAATTTACTTTATCAAATTTTATATCAAATATATTACTCAATCACTATTAACATTAATGTTCAAATAAGTAATACTCAATCACTGCTAACATCAATTATGATGATACTAATAACATTAATGCTCAAACCAACCCTCACTCTTCAGCAAAAATGCATACTAAATGTGATTTATTGGTATATAAAAAATGCCTTAAAAATATAAAAAATAATGATGATTTTATTAGCGTTACATTAAGATGAAATAGTAAAATAATTAGGAAAAGAATGAATTTCTTGCTTATCCTAGAAAAATGAGGCACTGAGAAATATGTACAAGGTACATATGCATTGGACTATTTGGCAAGTATTACTTTATTTTATTCTCTTCACCTAAAATCTAAGTAAAATTTATTTATTTATTTATTTATTTTTTTGAAGGAAGAGAAAGAAGGAAGGCACGGGTTGCAGTTAAAGATTTGTTTGTGTATGAAATTAGGAAGTGTTGGTTAACAATTATGAAATTATTTTAGAATTGAAACAAAAAGAAAAGGGTCCCTTACATTTGGTTTGGTCTACCCACCCTTTGAGAATTCAAGTCCCATCACAAATGTTATGAAAATAAATGAAAATTATTTGCGAAAATGTTTGAATTACATTGATCAATACTGTCTTTTTCTTTTTCTTTTTTTACTTATTATTGGATTAAAAAACATATTTATTTTTAAATAGGAATTTATGTGTCCCCACCCCTAATATTATAACTTCAAAAAAAAAAAAAAAAAGTGAATTAGGAAAGGTAGTTCAAGGAAGCTGATCGAATAAATTAAATGAGAAAGATAGTGGGTAGTTGTTTGAAAGTTTGGTTTGGTTCAAACCCTTCTTTGGGTTTCTTCTTTTCTTTTTTTTTTTTTTTTTTTTTTTTAATGCAAGGTAAAGTTGGTCAAATTAATCATCAAAAGTCTATTTTGTTATTACATTTTACAAAGTTTTTAGATAAATTATAGGTAAAAAATTAGAGTTTTGTCGATCTAGTTTCGAAAACTAGAAGATAGTCACTAAAATATACGAGACTAATTTAAGTTTTTACTAACCATTCTTTAATACAGATGCATTCAAACAAATTATGGTTATATAAAAATAATCACTAATTTCTAACCAATCAAAATAATTTTTCATTTCTAATCATACAATACCACCCATTCAAAATAATACTAATATCTAACAACATTCAAACGATAAATTCTCCTGTAAAAACCATCATCAAAAAAGCTATTAACTACACATTTTCTACCATTAATCACATCCAAAGGAATTTGACTAAAACTCAAAATAATGAACCACCAAATCCTTAAACAACATGGTGGTGGTTGTAGGTTCGTTTTGTAGCTTTACTTTATCAACTCTGTTTGTCTCTCGCGCATTTCTGAAGTTTGTTATCTTAGGGAATAAATAAATTCCTCCAAAGTCCAGTCAATTTGTTGACACCTAAGTCTTCTATTCTTGGCCAACAATCCTTGTCCAAACCAAATAATATGCCAACAAACGCCAAGGACATGTTTGACAACAATAAAAAAGAGAAAGACAAGAAAATAACCGGCTAAAAGAATAAAAGTAAAAATAAATTAGTGATAAATGAATTAAAAATTCTAGACCAAACAATATGAAGTGATCACTTTCTGTAACGTCTTAAAAACCACACCACCAAATTTCAACAAAAAATGGAAAAGATAATTTTTACTTTTTTTTTTTAATTTGAAAAGTCAACTGAGTAAATCGATCAAAAGCCATGCTATAATTTTGTCTTAGAAGAATAGCTTCACGTGTATAAATTTTCTTAAATGCAAAACTTAACATAGTTTATAGAAAATTATTGAAATCAAGCAATAGGGCTGATACCACATTAATAGGTAAAGTCAATAAAATCAAGCCATTTATCTACTTTCAACATTACTCTTGATTTCAACACCTACCAAACAGCAATCACGGATTTGTCCAGTGGTTTAAAAAAAAACCCTTCACAGATCAGTTAAAGAGTTCAAACTTCAAATTGATCGAATTTGATAAACATTCAAATATTGTAAGATCAAATAATGTCTTACAACAAGATTTCACAGATCAAAATATTCATTGTTATCAAATGTATATTAATTAATACTCGCTCCAAAGTTTTTTTGAATTTTGAGAGTTCATTTAAACCATTTATCTTTCCTTCCATGCAGATATGTAAGCCATATAAGCTTGAAAATTGTAAAACAGGTGTAAGCATTTTTCTCACATTCCAAGATAATGTTACCACTTAAAAGAAGATTTCAATTAATTATGAAAAAAACTACAAAACATTTCCAAAAACTGTCATGTTGGACTTCCTTGCCAGAACACTGCAATTTAACATTCTAGAACATGGGGGATAGAATATTTAAAAGAGATGGGTAAAACATCACCTAGACAGGCACATGTGCATGTATGCCCATTTCTCCCCCATGCTTCAATGACCTTTTCCTTTCAAATAGCTTTGTACACAGCCATCTGCACAAAGCTGTATAAAACCCATAAGCTTATTGATTAAAGGAAACAAAAGAACCTATAGAAGTTGCTGCTATTTCAATATTAGCAGAGCATTTGTTGCAGGAATCAATAAGCTTATCTTGCTTCAATTTTTCTAAACCTACAGTGAGCCACCCAATGAGTATTAATTTGTCACCATACTTCTAGTCTTGCTAACCAGTCAACTTCAATCATCTTGTATCAGGGTAGTAAGTATATGTGTCAAGAATTGATGAGCACTGGCTAAGAAACAAAGCTCGAAATGTAATTTTATACGGTGAATATAATGTCGAGTTCATCATCTGAACTAACACAATCCAACTCAATCATCTTTCCAATATTATTGGTGTGTTCGCCTGCTGGAGTATGGTTGGTTTTCTTTCTTTTGGGATCTGGTTGTTGGTTTTCAACTCCCAAATCCGTTTTCATGGTAGATGACTTCCTGGAAGATAGCTAACAGATCTGTTATGGCGTAAAAAGATGGCAAGCAAAAAACAACGAAGTGTTGGATAGATTCTTACGAAATTGACGTCTTCTCTGAACAGATCTTTTGTTTATTTTGTTTGGATGATTCTTTATTGACACTATTATTACTCAATTTCCCTGCAATTGGAAAGTCTTAAGAGGAGTTTTATGAATTTTGGGAGTATGCACATAGAGGTTATGATTTCTAACCTGTGATCTCAGCAAGGAATCTTTTCCCTTGTGAGTGTACGTTGGTGGTCACTTTATCAGCATTGCTGAAATCAGCAGAAAACAACAAAATTAAAACATAAAAAACTAATACTTCTAAGCATACAAGAATCCATCTTAGCTTGTCTATTTGCAGAAGATAAAGGTTTAGGAATTAGAAAATTATACTAAAATAGAGTAAAATGGCTTGTGACTTGATACCAAGTGAACCTTCGAGAGGATATGTAGCCTACAGATGAATGACCCCACTCCCCTCATTTCATTCATTTCTCTCAAATTCAAACCAAAATCAAAGAATCAAATGACATGAAAAAAACAAAAAAAAAGTGGTGATTTTCATTCAAAACTTGCCAATATCCGAACGAAACTTTAAGGATGCACAAATGGTGGTCATCTAACTCTCTCTCAATGAATAAAAAATTCTAATATGAGCTTATATAATGCTCTACAAAACACACTCCTAATTATTAGAAAAATTCGAACCAAACTTTACCCCAAAGTAAATACAATTTAACCTGTGGAATGTGATTCGAAATTAACGGCTCACTATCAATTTCAGTTGTATAAAAAGTGGAAGGATCTAACGGGTACAATAGAGATTGTTTTAGGCACTAGGTAATTGTCTAGGCATTTAAATATGAAATAAACCAAATAGCTTGAAAAAATAATGGTAGGATCTATCCCAACAATATAGTTTGAAGTGTTGGAAGTATTTTGCATCTACCCGTGGCCCATAATCCAAGTTAATGCTAGCTTCACCTAAGGAAATGATGGCATATAACAGGTTTATCAAATCAAAGATAACATACGCCCACTTATTGAAAATTTCAAATTCTTCTGAACTTCCTTTTGTTCAAATAAATGATGAATAGGAGTGCTAAGGTTTCTACTAACCTCAATGCCTTTCTTAGGCCTTCCACGGACAATAGTTTAACTGGCGGTGCTGGCTTTTTTAAATTTACTTTACTAGCTAGCGGATCTACCATGTAAACTCCTTCGGCCTTGAGATGATCTCTGAATCCAGTCCTCAAATTCCTGTGCCCAGAAAATAAAACAAATAAGAAACAAAATCGAATGAAAAGAAAGTAGTGTCAGTATCATATCATTGCTTACTCACCCTCCTTTGAGCTCAGTTCGTGTGGTTGTGGAGTATTTTTCTGATACCTTCTGTAAGAAACAATAGAAAGAAAGTATCATTAATTTTGATGTGCTTTACGGATCCGCATGCATAACAACAAGATTAGCACATTGAGCTCATGTATACTTACTAATTTATGATATTTACAGTGTATGCCACGCCGCCTGTTGTAATACAGTAGTAATTCATCAGAATACTTGTAAAATATGAATTGAAAATAAAAACGAAAAACATGAGAAATAAACTAATTATTTCGGAGAAAAACAACACATTTAGGGATGAAAAATACCATAAAAGAAATTTAAGCTAACAAAATTATCTAACACTTCTGAATTTGTAAAACAGAATCCCTACATAAGATGAATGGCACCATAAATAGTTAAAAAGGGAGAAATTTCAACGTGAGTATGATAAGAATAATCACTTTATTATTAGAGACTCAATAAATAGGCAGTTCACATCGACTTAGGCAAGTTGGATATTTAGCAGCAGAATCCAGTTTATATTATTAGTAATCATGATATCAGGTTCGACAATTATCACAAAAACAACCATGGTCATGTCAAAATAAAATTTAGGGGAAAAAACCACTGTAGTCATGTGAACTATAAGGCAAGTACTACTATACTAATATCTTAAGTCTGTCTCATAGCTTTCCGTAAAATATAGCAGTGACTGGTGAGGTATTCCAGGCAAAGGACTTATCCAACAATGAACCGATTGTCCCATTTATCAATAAACGAAAAATAAAATACCATATCCGATAGGCTTGTTACAAGTATATAGCTGTGGACACTTTAAATACATTATACGATTAATAGTAGAAAAGCGCAGCCAAACAAATCATAAGTTCACAACATTGTCAAGAAGTTTAATTGGCCCACGGCTATTGAGCACGCATCGACCAAAGCACCAAGTCTCATTCAATCATATAAGTTCACTGAAGGCAAGAGTATAATAAAATGTAACGCGGAATTTGTCATGACAAACCTGTTTACAACTGTTGTACAAGGCATTCCATCCTTCTTCTTCCCCTTGCATACTCCATAGTCATCTGAAGTGCCCATTTTTAACAACTGGCTCGGTTGATACACACTTAAAGAAAACCCCATGCCCTGAGATACGAAATGGAAGTAGGTAATTCATGAACTACAACACGTAATCTACATTACAGAGTAAGTTTATGGTTGGTACCATTCCATCCTTGCGTACGGTAGAGTTAAAAAGTCCAAAGACTGTTCCAGCCGACTCTTTACAATTTCTTTTATAAGCATCACCAAATAAGAAAATAGAAACAGAGTTTTCATCCAAACAACTAAGTTTCCAGATACAATAAGCTTTCCCTGTAGAGCTTGTCTTTGGACTCCCCTTTTCAGTCAACACTCCGACAGTTACCCAACAACCTGAAAGGGTGTCCCCAACCAACAGGTTCCTGAAAATTCAGCGAACAAATGAACCTGTTTGATAAATTTAATGAAAAATAGAAGTTATCCAAGTATATTATCCACATGCAAAATGATGTTCCAACAGAGTTCAAATGCCTTTAATCAATCTTTTCGAAGTTCCTGTAATTCTTCTCATATAAATTATTAATTTCTTAAACTAAAAAAGAGCGATCATAGGCTAAAAATTGTCCCCGTTCAACAAAATTTGTACACAAATCTTCATTAATACTACGTAAGTCCCTGTCATGATTACATTTCTCATTTTTGCAAATTATTCTAAACTACGTATATTGAGATTCCTAGCATTTCAAGAATGAACTTTTAAAAAATAATAATAATAATAATGATAACTCTATCGAGTATCAAGCATATCGAGATTAAAATTTCAAAAATATATTGATAGATATATCAATATTCCACAAATTTTCGTATACATCTTGCTACTAGTATTTATATTAATCCTCCATATCAATGTTGAACCTTCAATTACTATCGATCAACATATCAACAAATACTTTCTTCATCCTTAACTGGGTACTACGTTCTGTGGAGTTCAGTTTGAAACATGTAAGAACCCAAAAAACGTCACCATTGAAGATTGATGAAAAAGCCAAACGCGTCTTGATGAGGTTGCAAAAATGCACAGAATTTAGGAAATAGATTTTACGTTCTCGAAATTTTGGTCAACTAATTAGCCTTGAAAAATGTAATGAAATATTTCCATTGTTAATGTTAACCAATTGTTTCCGTTTTCTCGTTTCTTATAAAAAATCAACAAGTTGTTCCCTTCAAGATTGATGGAGTTTGAGTTGAGATTAAGAATTATCCAGAATTAAATCGCAGCATTCTTCTTAATAAAACTCATTGTCACTTCATTCTTTTATTTCACATGAGAAAAACTAGAATAGCTGATCTATAATCATAGGTAAGATTTTCCTAGATACAGAGCAAGTAATGTATACAAATATGAAGTGAATTTACTTGATGGTAGATAAACGAACAAAGCGAATGTCAGCAAAACGATCGCGAAGCTCTGCAGGTTCTACCAGTTGGTTCCTGCCGTCCAAAAAAAAAACAAGTAAAGCGCCTTGAAAATTACTCAATCCAAGCATGCTACACAGATTACAACTAATAAAATTCATAATTTCTTATTATCCCTAACAATTGATGTGCCCTAAAACTTTTAAATATAACTTAATTCCAGTGTTATATAGCTTCAAGCCTCTCCTCTACAATTTTAGAGTAAGAAATCAAGAGCGCTGTAATCAAATAGCACAAAAAATAAGAGTACGCAGACTTTTGTAATCCAAATCACCACACTGTACCTCAGTCGCAAACCAGAGAACTTCTCGACTATAACGTCATTAGAGGCCTTCGATCGGTTAGTTTTCCCACTTCTTCCAGGTGGTACGTGATCATAGTCAAGACAGTCTTTAACAGCGTTTCTGAAGATAGACATATCTGCAGGACCCGCTCGTCTTGGAGATTCATCGTCAGACAGAATATCTGCAACATAACAATCAGATGTAAGACAATCGAAAACAAACCTCCAATACAAGTGACTCTTCAACGGAAAAAAAAACTTATAGAAATTATAGAAACTACATACTTAGATTGGTGGTAAATGAATAAATAGAATCAGATTGCTGGATGCAAACTCAAGAATGAAAAATGGACCTGCGTGCGAATAATCGCCATAATCGATAGATTACACAATCGTACCTGATGAGTGAGGCGGAGTGGCAGGAGGAGTTTCAACAACTTTATCTTGAAGAGAAAGGAGAAGATCGAGATCGTCTTCTTCGTTTGCCATAGTTTGCGCCTCTTGCTCGGTGTGTCGGACGGGTTCTTGTTTTCTATCGATTTTTGTTTTTGGAGGGAAAATTGTACTTTTGGAGGGAACGACGAATCCGATACGTAAAAACGACATCGTAATGAAAAATCCTAAGTTTAACAATGTACATAATGGTCCATTGGGCTGACTTTGGCCCATTTTTCCCTTATTTATTTTTTAGGGGCTTTTAGATTTTGGGTCGATGAGCGGAGAGGAGAGGAGATGAACTTAAATAATTTGAAGATATAAAATATTTGTTTGTAAATTAGTATTTTAGAGAGAAAAAGTTACAAAAAAAAAAAAAAAATTATGTTTAAGAGAGATGATATTTATTTTAAGTGAAGTATGATTAAAAAAAATTGTGATTTAATTCGATGGAATGTTGAAAAGAAGTTGATGAGAGGTTGATGGAGAGTTTAGGAAACTTTGTGATGTATTGAAAACAAACATAGACTTCGTCTTCTCCATTTCCTCTCCTCTACCTCTCATCCAAATCCAAAGTTCAATTAGGAGCGGCCAATCAGAGCCTCGACCCGAGCAAGGAAACTACCCTCGTTGTCTTGCTTATGTTGTCATATGGACTACATGACATTCCTACTACATCCAAAACCCATATCAACAATACTTCCAAGTTTATTTCATATTAAGTACTTTCCAATGGACTCGAACCCGATATGTCCAACGATGCATGCTTTAATCGTTGGATTGTCCATTAACGAGCACTAATACTGTTATTATTGAATTACTACATAGTTCACTTATCTTGTGTCTTGTAGGTCAATTTCGTGTTAAATCTGATAATTGTCCAAATCAATTAGGTTAATATCATTTTGATATACTGTACCGATGATTTTTAATAAAAAATAGTGGTAAACATTTTTAAACTACTCATCACGCCTTTTTCATCAAGCTTCACATTAAATTTTCTATCAAATTTCACATCAATCTTATCATTCAACCAAAATAAGTAATTATTACAACTATACTGAGTTTAGAGATTTCTATTTTCCCATGTAGACGAGAGCCGTGGATACCAGCCCCAAATGGGTCTGTGATATATATATATTTTTTTTTTCACGAGCTAAACAAGAATGAGTAGGGAGAATATAGTCCGCATACCCAATTTCTCGTCCCGGCCCCATTTACATATTATACTATTTTTATTTTACTTCATGCATTTATATACTTAAGATTTGAACTTTTTTTATTTTTATGGACAATTTTATAATTTAATTAAAATTAATAAATATTTATTTTTAACTATTAAAAAAATTATCTAGTAAATTGATTTAAGATTGAGAAATTTAGTAAAATTTTGAAAATTAAAAAAAAATCTCAAGAAAAACTTATCCTTGTACATTCCCACAGGTAATCCCCGCTCCCAAATAAATAATTAATTGTTCCAACAATCATTAACTCTCCCACACACACATCCATTGGATCTAAACACCTCAGTAGTATCTTTACAAAGGGGGAAAACACCTCAGTAGGTCTAGCTAGTTTGAAATAAAATATAAAACTGAAGACTTTGTATAAAAGGTGAAACAGCAAAATTTGATGTTTGGGGATTTTTTTCTCCTCTTTTTGAGATTACAACAACGGAGGTGGAGAACTCGAACCCGAGCTCGACAAACATTTAAAGTGAGTTTTACTTTACAAAGGGGAAGCCTCTAATAAAACACAAGAGTGAAGAAGAAACAAACTGAAGCAGATGAGCAATAAAATGCAACGGAACAAGAAAATTGAATTGTTTATTTCCCCTTTCAATCATTTTGTGACATACATATAACAGCCAATAACAATAACCACCACGACCAACAGAAGAGGGAATCCAAGAATTCCTATTTATTTACACCAGAAAGTACTTAGAAAATTCCCTCAACTTTCTCTCTCTTTTTTTTCCCCTGAAAATGTGGCCAATAGTTCGACCAAACATTAACCAGACTGTTGATACCATTGCTCTAACAAAGAAAGAGCAAAATAGAACAGAGTACAGGATGAACAGAATGGTTAAAATATGAATGTACAGCTTCAAAATGGAAAAGAAAAAAAATAAAAAAAAAAAAAGAAAAGAAAAGAAAAGAAAACTGCTATCTGATGTCAGGCACCTTTCACCACCAAAACTTTTGTAGACAAAACAGGATCCGTTGTGGCCAGAGTATTGCAAGTTAATAGTATACACAAGTTGTGGTTAGTCACAAAAACTCATGACAAATCAAAGGATCCCTGCCCCTCATTGATCGCATACATTAGTTTCTTATACATTATTTCCTGTTTGGACAACAACAAACATTTATTCGCATACAAAAGTAAAGAGTATGGAAACGAAAAAACTTTAAGTGTCACATAGAAACCTATCGAAACAATACAATTTTAAGTTTTTTTGTGAAATTAAATTGGGTATGTACCTTGGTCGAGTATGGAGGAAGTTTAAGGTAATTGGCGCATGTCATGACACTAGGCAAATCATCATCTGCTGTTTCGGAAGCCCCTGTTCCGCCTGTTGCTGCATTAGTTGCTGCTGATGAGTGCTGAAAAGATAAAAGATAAAATGGAAGAAAAGTTGAGAAGCAAATTCATAAATATGGCCTTCTGAAACACACACTAAGCCGTCATTGATTGATTAGAAATTTCCCCAAAGGTGGATAGTTTAATAAGATATTACTGTACATATATTATCCAAGTATATTAAGCTATTCTTTCATACAATACCTTTCTCACAATAGTCAGCTTTGGGTTCAACACGGCAAGGCCACCTGGTGGAAGCCTAGGTGCACCTGTAACAAATTGGCAAAAAGCTCGCTGCTGGTCCGGTGTGAATTCGCCCATAATCTCAAGAAACTAAAATGCCATAAGAGATAGATAACATATGAGACATATTTCAACATGGTATTCTCAAGTTACCAAAACAACTCACATTGACTATTGCAGGACTCTTGGCAGTGTATCCATGGTCAAATTTAATATTATCAACAAGTGTGTCTGCCTACAAAATTTGACATAATGTTACTACCATAGGCAATTTAATAAAAAATTAACATAAGAAATCCCAAAAATCAGTTTTTGTAGTAGTTAACATTACTCTTTAGCAATTTACCTTCCACAATTCTCTACGGCCACATAGCAAATGGTCCAATTCATGGGGAATAAATATGCGCAATGCTGAGATGTCAAAAACCTGAATTTCGAATATAAAGAATCAGAAATTGGGAGGGGGCCAAGACAACATATGTACATTTAAAGATGGGGAAAAGAAAAATAGGCTGGACTGTAGATTATATACTAATATGTAAGTTGAAAACTCCCAATTTCCGTTGTTTCAATTATTATAAAACATCGAGTAATAGTCCCATGCCGTAGTTTAATTGGGAAAATGATAATAATACTATAATACTAATAAGTGGCACATCTTTGGTTTGAATCCCCACCCAAGTTGCTTTTTCAAAATATATTCAAGTGCCAATAATAAAATATATTAAGATCAATGTCATAAACTACAAATGACAAATAAGTAATAATATTTCTTCTAGTGAATACAATATCACATAGGCAACAAAAGAGCACTTGAAGAAGTCCATATTCAGAAAGCTAGAAATTAGAATTAGTATATGAACACATGTCAATAAATCAAAAGGCTGGAACGCCATAATGCCGCAAGGCAGAAAGTTACAATACATATGGTTCACAAAAACATAAAGCATGTACTTCATCATTTCCCACTTATTGTGGGATTTCCCCTAATTCAGCAGGTTTGAAGACGAGCTATATTTAAGATCAATACAAGACTTCACAACATGGTACTTTGAAGACGAGAAATATTCAAGGTCTCGGTTTGGTAAGTGTCACAAAGGTGTTTCAATATCAATATTGAATCAAGAAGTCTTCCTTCAATACTGCGCCCATCTAATGAAAGTGCACAATACCACACATTAAATAAAAATATCATTGATAAAGTTACCTGATTGAAACCTGCAGTAAATGCATCCATTTGTTGCATTATTCCAGCCTTGACAGTTGCATCTAGTACGAGAGATATGTACTCCTCCAAGTTGTGAATATTAACCTGAAAACTTATCTAATGTTATGTTTATTTAACCATGAAAATGGCGGATGGATAACAAAAGTTTTTATAATATACCGTTTCATCTCCTGATTTCAAAACATAGTCAGGATAACCAGGAAGTGTAAAATCCAAGGAGAGATCTTCTATTGCAACCCCACGAAAAGACAAGCTGGAAATCGTAGCTTCATTATCACCATTTAAAAATTCTAAGTATTGTTTGCGGCAAACAAGAGCCTGCAGTTCTTGTAAATTCTTCCCAAGCTCAACGTCAAATGTGAGGATATCATGTAAATCAAGATCCTGAAAATTAAAATGCCCCGAACTCTTCATCAATATTAATTTAAAAAAAACACACACACAATGTCTCCATTCTTTATATTGGAGCTTAGATACAAAGCGGTGAATACACACGACATATATCAAGCAAAGTCCA
Source organism: Cyclanthera cordifolia (assembly GCA_037832605.1). Lineage (NCBI taxonomy): Eukaryota > Viridiplantae > Streptophyta > Magnoliopsida > Cucurbitales > Cucurbitaceae > Cyclanthera > Cyclanthera cordifolia. Next base: position 1,546,589 of record JBBMEG010000004.1, read on the forward strand.
CATAGATCTCTGTCGCCTAGTTGCTGTAAATTTTGCTACAAGAACACAGAAACTCAAAGGGTTTTTTTTCTGAAATGTACTTGTGCTACAAAATTCTGGAATAACCTTCCGATTGCATTTTATTTATGTTTTTTCTACAAAAAAAATGGTTGGAGAAAAGCAACGGTACATTCAACTGTTCTCTACACACCATTCATCATCTCATTGATAATACTGTTTACACAGCATTATATATAAGTCGTCGTTGATCATCTCATTGATACTAATGTTTACACAACTTTACATTAGGGATAACGCCTTTCACCACCTTTAACTATCTATGATCATACTACTTTGGTTGCACTGAGGCAAAGATTTACTATAATAGTAGTCGCTATATGACTTTTGTACTTTTCGTATCAATAGAAAGTTTATTTTTCCTATAAAAAAAAAAAAGCACAATGTCCAGACAATTTTCAATCATAAAGAATGAAAAAAAAATGAAGGCATACCATGCCTCACACTTACTTGACCAAGAAGAAGCTTATAAAATGCTGTTGAGAGTGGTATATCCAATAGTCTTCCATCTTGCAGAGCTTTGGCCATCACACGACCAACAAGCCGGAAATATTCAATCACCTTTGAAAATTGGGTGCCCTCAGAAGAATCGGCATTTGGTGGCCAAGGTCGTGGGAACAACCCAAGAGGAGACTGAATAATATCGTCATTGCCACCTTTCACCTTCTTAAGCTGCCCATCCTCACCACTTTCTGTTGACTCTGGTAAGAAACTAGCCCTCCACATTCCAAGTCCAGCCCTCTGCAATTCATGACTTAAAAGTGTGTAAAATTCAAGGGTAGGACCTAATCCAGTTCCTACTTCACCAAAATATTCTACTTCAAGGACGGCCTTTTGGCTAGAGTACATCTCCATAACTTTTGCAGCAGAATCCAATATACGATTACGGGAGACACGAACTTTTTGGCGTTGCAATCTTCCGACCCTTCCCTCTCGTTCATTTACTGTTCCAAGACCATCAGCTCCTTGTTGCTGATGTAGCCGATATAAAGCACGCGACAGACCAAATGCAGTTGAATAAAAATACCGTCGCCGGGTCTCAAAAGGAAACAAGAATGGACATGCCTTAGTCAATTGGTAACACCATGAGGGAAGACTCCCACTGCATAGTGCAAGAGCATCCTGAATTTGTCGAGCCAATTTGGGAGTCAGCTTACTGTTAATAAATTCCTCAAGAGGAACTTTTCCACCAATTTCACTCAACTCATCAAGTGTAGTGATTTTTCCCTCTGCAAAATGATCTAACACTATCTGCGCCCTTATGCGTGAAGCCAGCTGATTCAATCCCTCAAGTACACGCAGTAAAGATAGTATATCATATGTAGGATTGGAATTGTCCAAATCACATGGAAGTTTTCCTTGTAAGATACTATCCAAAAGTGATATTTGATGCAACCCGAACTCTGAATTTGAACGGGAAGTAGAAACACATTTGGTAGATTTAGATTTAGAGGAGCTTGATTCCCCAGCAACAGCCCTTTCAGATTGATTGTCTGTCCTCTGATACGTGATAGTATATATATCACCCCATAAGCTACTCCCATCATTAGATAAGAGGTCACTACCCGCACCAGCAAACCTTTCATCATCATCCTCGTTCAAAACAAGTTGCCGTTGAACAGCTTGGTATATTGTCAAATGTCTGTCAAGCTGCTTCTCACTAGAAGAAAATACTAATTTTGGGCTCTCATTGGAGCCACCAATTAGAAGACGTCCCTGTGGATCCCGGCTTCCACGGAAAGCTCTACCATTCGCTTGTCCAAGCCCAGCCATAGCAGCAGCAGCAAATGACATGCCTCCCCTTGAACTATAAGCATTGCCACTCCTATGATCAGGAGAATTAGAGCCCCTCACTGTAGCAGCTCTACTGCTAGAACCCAAAGTTGAATGAATCTGGCTTCCGCTAGTAGCTAGACAAGCATCACCATCTTCGACAGCGTCGCCCAATTTGACATCGTGCACTTTTTCAGGCATACAAAGAGGAAGAGAATCATCCTCTAGCACCTGAATCAAGATAACTAATAAGGATAAAGAAAAAAAACAATCCAGTATACTAATCACGCCTTTCTTTCAAAAACATAAGATTATATAAAAGAAACAAAGAAAATGTGGAACATATAAAGCAATTTCATTGCAATATCAATGAGGACTTATATAAATGCATCAAGTTGTGATAAAAAGAAAAAGATAAATTGTGTACATCATCGTGTTCATCATCTTCATCATCAGAAATATCATCATCCTCGATCACTAAAGAATCGTCAATCTGGATGGAGGAGAGGTCCAGTTCTTCATCCTACAAAGAATAAGAAAACAGACCATCAAAAACAGATTAACAAAAATTATCTAACATGATTAATATATCTATCAAAAAGTTATATATTATAATGAGACAAAAATTTGGATCCATAGTGTTCCTATACAAATCCCCAAAAACAGTCTCCCTTGATTCTATTGGTCTTTTTGAGCTTGGAATAACCATATGGCTTTATCCTTGATTGTGTTTCTCTTGCTCATCTTTTCAAGTCTTGAATGATCCATTTTTTTGGTTGTCAAGTGTGAAGAAATTAATGAAAAGGGGGAACCGTTATGCTCCTGCAGGCTACAACTAGAGAAGAAGTGTACACTCCCTATCCATGATATTAATCATTACATATGATTCATGAAAATGCAAGGATTACCTTGCAGCATTAAAATGTAAATGTCAACTAAATATTGGCTGTGATAGTCTTAGTCTAGTTCTCGCATGGAAAAGCACAAATTCATAAAGTTAATATTTTCGAAATCCAATTTAAATTTGTTGTCTACACCTAGAATTACTGCTTCTGTCATCATAGGATTATTGATTTATATCATTCCCCCAGTTTAAAAAAAAACCTCAGAAGTGGTCTCTCCATTTGCAGGCTTTATTTGGGCATCCTTGTCTGCTACTCCTCTACGAGTAGAACTTCTAGTTTGTAAGCCTCTCTTCTCCTCCCAAGCAGCCTTTAGAATAGCTTTGCCCTTCCCCTTTGAAGTGGTTTTCTCCTCTGAAGATTCCTTCCCTGCTCTTTCTCCAATAGTCATCGATGACCTAGACCTAGTAGAGTAACGTCGAGTGGTTGAACTAGGAGTTGATGTTAACCCTGATGAAGCAACAGTTCCTGTAGGCATTGTTCCTGAATCCGAGTTTGCACCAGATGCTGAAAGTTTCTGACCAGATTCACTTTTCTGAACTCTAGGCCACAGAAATTCTTCAACGGCTGCTAAAGTTGTCAATGGATCAATCAGAACAATATTTGATGAATAATCATGAAGTGACTTTTCTCCTTGGGCTCGGCAAAGTCGTAATTTAAATGGCTGAGATAATACACTTAGCCCAGAGGAAAGGCGCGCACTTCCACTTGCTGATCTAGAAGAATGGCTCAGGACGACAGGAAAACGCTCCAACGAGGATAATGCACTCTGTAGCTTTTGAACTAAGACTGTCATTGGAGCAACTGTCCCCCCACTAATGCTTGTAGGAAGGGCAATAGAAATAAATGATTTAAATCTTTGAAGTACTAGTTTTCGAAGCTTTGGCAACTCGGCTTCCGAAATTCTTCCTTTAGAAAAGTATCCGCATGAAAAGTAGTTAAGTAGAACTCCAATAACGCCACTACCAATAAATTCAAAAGTGGAAACACCATCATCTTTTCCCAATTCAATTAGCATTTCAGATATCACGCCAGTTAAATACTCTTCCTTATTTGTAATAATGTCATCTAGGCGGGATACTGAAGCTTTTGACTTCCCTTTTGATTTAGTTTTCTGATCATCAATGCCAGCTTTCAACTTGACACAAAGATTCTTCAAACGTAAGAGATCACCCGTAACTCCAACTTCAACATCTCTGGGATCCATGGGGAAGTGCTTGGCTTTAAAAGCATTGGCACAAGCGCTCACAGCAGCTCGAAGATCAGAATTATTTGATGGAGCCACTACTGAACCTTGTGGAACATCACTACCAGGAATGGTGTTCTTGTTTTCATCCAATGAACTTCCCTCCGGATTAATATTTCCACTACGCCTTCTATAACGTCGAGTTCGTGATGAAGTTCCAGATGCAGAGTTATTATCCTTCCCAACCAAAGCAGTTTGGCAAGCTGTCTTTTGGTTATTAGCTAAGATAAGCTGGTCAATTGCATAAACAACACCCTCTCGAAGGAACATCTTGGAAAATGTTTCATGAAGTTTTTCCATAAGAATCTCAGCAATTTGGAGAGCAGGAATCAATATGTGTGGGTCTTTCCATGCCAAAACACCAGCTAGAAAGCTAAATCAAGAAATGAAAAGTTAAGTAACATAGCAAAGCAAGCATGAAACTTACGCAGACTGAAGTTAAATACCTTGCTATATTAGTCACATTCAATAATGATTTTATCATCTCTGGAGTGCTGAAGTACATCAACTTTCCAATTCCTGAGAGACATTTATGACGTACTGGACCATTCACACTGGACCCATAGATCTACTCGACCAAAGAGCACAATTTCAGTACTAACTGAACCAGAAAATGCATCTAAGGCTCTAAAACAAGTATAGTATCCCAACAGACCTGTATTAAAATAGGAAGAATATCCATTCCAAACTGGAGGAGAAGCTCCGGCTGATCCTTTAAGAGTTCCTCACGAGCTGAAACATCAGGGGCACCATCAGATGAATCTTCTTCTTTCACAGAACCACTAGTAGAAGGCTTCTTGATGACAGGTCCTTTCACAAACAAATTGAAGTTGGACGGGAAGGAAATAGTTCCTTGTGGTAGAGGGGGCAGAAGCTCATTAGCCAAGTTGACTATTGCAAAGATCTGAACATTGAAAAAAAAATTCAAACTGTTAAAAGGACAAGAAAATAGGTTAAACTTGCAACAGTTTCAAAAACAAGAAACATAAAGACCTCCATTATAGGGTATTAGAGAACAATAGATAATAATTGATGAAAAACAGTTTATTATGGGAAATTTTTTTTTTTCCAGTTAACAAACTATTTCATGGGAACGTCCCCGACGAACGGTCTCGTTAGTTGAGGCATGGAGCTTTCAAAACATACTTCCTTGGAGGTCTCAAGTTCGAGACCCACAAATTGAGCTTAATTATAAAATCTCTTATTGTCTCCCAATCTTGAGACGAGCACGGGTGCCCCAAGAATATGGGGGCGAAGCTCTAATTCCCAGTCATAAAAACTATTTCATGGAAATAAAAACAAATTTACATTCTCAACCACATTAATCAAGACCCTAGACTTAATTTGGCAACCCTTACCGAACAATTAGTGTTTTTGGCTTGAACCACATTAATCAACACAATGGACTTTATTTGCCTCGTCACAAAAAGGATTGATTCCAAAATTGCGAGGGGTGTCAAGGATACTCGTAGGAAACTATTTCCTACATATGTCGTTTGGTTGGCTCCCATGGATTGAAATCTTACCCTCTTAGGTTCGCCACAACTCTCTTGACTACTAGACCAACCCATCATCCCATGATGGTTAAATAATACATAATGAAAACTTATATATTTTATAAATTGCAGAACATACACATTATCTTTTAATTTTACATTCAACCTTTTCTATTTGTACGGAAAACAAACCATTTCATTCATGAATTAAAGAGTACACTATGTAGATTGAAACTGTTACAATAAGAGAAAACTAAAGAGAAGGTAGAAAAGAACTACTACATCTAAAAATCAACGACGATAGCAAGCCCAATAAAATCCATCCTCTATAAAAGGATTGATAATGGAGAATGCCAAAATGAATGAATAAAATAACTTGAATCTTCAAATGATTTGTGACACAGATGACTGGTTGACATTGGTGTTTGGTGAAAATCCATCCTCTCTAGAAGGATTAATACTAGAGAATACCCAAATGAGTGTACCAATAAAAAAAACTTGAATCTTCTAATTATTTGTGACATAGATCATTGGTTGACATCAGTGTTGGGTGAAAAATTCATCCTCTCTAGGAGAATTGATACTAGAGAATGCCCAAATGAGTGTGCCAATAAAAAAAAACTTGAATCTTCCAATGATTTGTGAAATAGATGATTGGTTGACATCGGTGTTGGGTGAAAACAAGACTATCACCACAGTTACACATGGGAGATGTTTCAAACTTTAGGAGAGGTAGCCTTTAAGATGATAATTCTTTTATAATAAACCAAACTTTATCGAAAAAGGAATGAAATGACAATACAAAAATGCAACTCCAGCATAGTAGCATAACTCCTAAAGAGTAATACAAAAAAAAAAGTCTTTAGAAATTGAGATGCAAAGAAAAACATGTTCGGGAAAGTATAATTAAATTTAACAATCCTATCAACTTATGCTTTAGAGTTAATAGGTGATTAAACATTATACAACATGGTATCAGAGCAAGAGGTCATATATTCAAACTATCGTCAAGTAGTTTCATCACCATCCCACATGTAGGGCCTCGTTTCATACCAATTAATATTTGATTTCCACTTGTAGGGCCTTTTCAAATTTTTTTAAGAATCCACAAGTGAAGGAGGGTGTTGAATTTACCTCAACCTATCCACTCAAGTTTTTGAGTTTTTTTTTGGAAACCGAGAAATCGAAGCTTTGCTTAACTATATCTGAAGAAATCATGTATGTCCCTAGGACAAACACTGAGAGACATCGAAGGAATAGACACACTAGAGGTGTCTATAAAGTAATGTCACAGGTGAGTCTCGAACTTGGGAACTTGAGAGGACACACCTTCAAAACTCAAGTCTTGGACCATCGCGCAACTCTTTGGACCATCGCGCAACTCTTTGAGGACTTGCTTAAACTTTAGAGTTGATTGACGATTTAACAATATTCCATATAGAATCTAATACCCATCCAAAAACACCAAAGAACTCTCACCCCCTCTGAAGATTATATTATTTCTCTCACACCAGAGACCCCACAAAATAGCCACAACCATGTCTTCTACAAGATGTCCTCCTTACTGAAGGGGATAAACAAAGAAAACTCACCTATCATATCCCCCACAACCTTTGAATTGGTAGTTTATAGTTTAAATAGCAGAGATTGAACAAAAGCAGGTTATTTTATCGACTCAAAATATCTTATTACTAGAGATGAACGGTATCCTAATACATAATATTTATATAGACTTCCTTCTTTTTTACCGAAACAAACTTTCATTCTTAAATATTTACCAAACAATGACCAACGGTAAAAGTAAACAAACCAATAAACTAATCCTCCATCTAAACACAATAAAAGCAAGATAATTATAATAGGGAATTTTACATGTATTGTATTTTGGCAGATTTTTTTGATATTCCAATTTCCCCCCGATTGAATCTACCAACCGAAGTGATTGAAGTCTTTAAGGTGAACTGATTGAATTTATCAACAGAAACTTGATTGAGGTGTGGGCATTTTGGTCATTTTACACAGGTCGCCCCGTTTTTCTACTACATGAGTAATTATTTTAAAAAAATAATATTCATGGATTTTCTTTTATTTTTTTTCCTATACATGTAAAATCTCAATTATAATATTACCACCTAAATGTCCTAGATTGGTTTTTTAAAAATAATTATAAGAAAAATTGAAAATGAATGACGCTCACTTGACTTGTCTGTGTAGATTACCACAAAGTGATAGGTCTACATCTACCAAAGAAACCAGGGTAAGAAGTTCGAGAAGCTCTCAGAGAAGTGCGGTGAATTCAAGAAACATGGTTTTAAAAAAAATCCTTATCCAGGATGATGATATAATCTCTTTAAAATGGATGAGCTACTCCTATCCTCTTAAATTGAGAGACCCAAGAGACCATGTTATTTCCAAGGAAAACAATTTTTAGTATCAAAGGCTTGGAATTCTAGGACAGGAGTAGAAACTCGAATACCAGAAAAAATCTGATGGATGAAAAGATAAGATGAACATGAGGTTAAGAGTTCTAACACTCACTTATTAAATGCATATACTGCTACTATTAGATTCGAAACTCAAGGGAAACATCAAAAGTTGTCTACCCAAGGAAAATGATAGCTAAATATCGTATGATGACTTAAAAAGTAACAGATTCTACCTGCTCTTGTGGTCTATTCAATGCAGGTGAAACAGATGCATTAGCAGACACGCCAGAACCAGACAATATATCTTTAAGAATCCTACTGATCCCAAGAAGTAGCAAGGTTTTTGCACCTAAGGCAGACCCACTTGCACAGGTAGAAAGAAGTCGAATCAATCCCTGCATTATTGTGAAAAAAATACAATCAATATTCAATACATTCAAGAACGTCACCATCAAAAGAATAAAGAGCATGTAGAACTTTACAGTGTAAGTAGCTGAGCTGAGAGTTGATTGTCCACCTCCGGTACTACTAGTGGAAATAAGTGAGGCAGCTTGTGTAACAAGCCCATGATTGCATAGTTCATCCAATTTATCAGGAGATGACGCAAAGGCCTCAGCAATACGAGTCAAACAAACTGAAGCATGCTCCAACACCTACCAACAAGAAATTCAGATAGATTCAGTTGGAAAAAGAAACGAAGAAGAGTATCTCACATTATCCAACTGTTTTTCCTTTAAAACCCCCAAAAGAACAAAACAGCCAAGCCATTAAAATCATAGGCCCAAGGCAACCAAAAAAACCTCGAAAAACTTCAAGGAGTGAGCTTCAATTGTCATAAGAAAAAACATCACAAAAAAATTTAGCAGCAGAAAATCAGAAATAGATGCAAAAAATGAGTCGAACATCGTACAAATCCTCCAGGGGTAAAACCCCACTTCATTTAAATAAACTGTAAACTGGAAAATTGTTCAAAAACTATAATAAATAAATAAATAAACTGTAAAAAAGTATATAATTCTATCTACCAAAGAAACCACCAACCTAAGATGCGTCAACTGAGCCAGAAGCAACTTACCTTTGCATCATGGTACTGAAGAAGATTTGTTAGCAGGGGAACAGCTTCCATCACAAAGTCGGCCACATCTGAAGGAAGCTTCTTGCACATATTAGCAGCTGTTGACAGTGCGACTCGCTATAATACAATAAAGACAAAATGATAATAGTTAACAAGTAAATTACATTAACTCAGACGAAAATCAAGTCCAATCTTTGACGGTATCCAAAATCTGCAAGTAGGGTCCTCTCTTAAGAGTTACCTGAACTCCTGTAGAGAAGAAATCTAAATATGAAAGCACGGCCATAAGAGCACCTGCACGCAGGCAGGCCGTAGGGTGTTCCTGGGATATCTTCTTTAAAGCTTGCAGGGACTGTTGACAAAAACCTACTACTATTAGTATCATCTCAGACTTAAGACAGCCTGAACTTGCAGAATTTCGATGCATAACATGCAAGCAAAGAATGCATGAAAGAGTATTTTTAAAGGCTCCCGCCTGGGCTCAAGGTGAGTATCTCCTTGCCTTGCACTTTTCATGTAGAAAGGCATGCACCATCATGTGTTAATTGTAAAAAGAAAAAGTTTACCAATGCTAAAAGTAAAAATACTTGAGTTTAGGTTTCTTGTTTTTTATTAACTAAAAAAACATTTACTAAAACTATGTTATTTTTTCTTTAAGAATGTTATTATATATGGTGCTGTCTTACAAAAAAAACGAGCCTTTTTTTCCTTGCACCTATGCCTCAAAACAGGATATTGCACCATGAGCTTTTAAAAACATTGCATCAAACCACCTTGTATAAAGTATCTGAATGATGCTATTTGCAATTCTCAGCAGAAAACAACTACTGTGAGTACATATCAGTTATTAAAAAAACAAGACAGGACAAAACTGTATAACAACAAATCAACATCCAGTCAATCACCAAAGTGCTTGAAAAATACTAGCATTTTAGCTTGCATTCAATTATCCCGGTAAACCTTGTAGGTTAGTATTTTATACAACGGAATGGAAAATTTCACTCTCCTTTGGTACAAATTTCTACTCCCATATTTTAACAAAGATGAAGTAAAATACAAAGAGCAAACCTGTTCAGCCAAGTCCATGTATTCTATAGTCAGCAATCTCGCACAAAAGCAGGAAACAGCACCATAATGCACGACAGCAGCACATGATGAAGGAAGGACGTCACAAAGATGAGTTAGTGCCCTTGCTGCTAGAAGCATTATATCCGGATTGCTTTCGTGATTAAGTAACCCGACAAGGACGGGAACAAAGGAATCCACAGAGAAAGTACTTAGAGATTCCTCGGTGCCAATTGAGAGCATCTCACATAGCTGTGTCAATGCCTCAACCTGCTTCCCTTCTTCTCCATCCGCTCTCAACCCAGATAAGATCTTCTTAAGCCGTCCTCTTTGCTGTGATGATGAAGCCGAAGCAATTCCAGAAGGAAGAAAATCATCAATTCCAGCACCGAGTTTCTTCAGAAGCCCCTGAAGAGCGTTTGTTGTGGTCTGCTGAAGGGCACCCATTCCTCCTTCACTGTTGTCATCATCATCGTCCTCGTCATCTCCGCCGCCACTGCCTTCAATATTTAGGCCAAGGCTCTGCACTGCATTCCTTTCTCTATCCCCAATTCTAACCTCGTGTTCCTTCTCCTTCCCCTTATCCGAGTTTTCTTTATCAGAGTTCTTCCCGCGTCGGCGTGACCCAGATGATTCATTGGTCGAGTCCATTGGAGTATCAGTGGCAGATGGTTCTTGAGTTCGAGTAGAGCGGGAACGAGTCGAAATCGAGAGAGCAGAAGCAGCAAGATTCGATGAGGAAGTAACAGAGAGACGAGCGCGCTTTCTAGAACGGGTAGAAGGACTAGAAGATGAAGAAGATGGGGCAGCTGAGGAGGCCTCCGCCCGCTTTCTGCTCCGAGTTTCCATACAAAAACTCAAACCCTCGAATCGACGAGTCGCTCGCCACCGAGCGGCAGTCACACAGTTCTTGATCCAAATTTACTACGCATAAGACAAACACCCAACAAATATCATACAAAAAAAAATCAAAAAAAGAAAACAGCGAACTAGCTGAAACCAGCTAACTGCAGACACTTCGGAAACCCTAGATTCTGCGTAGCCCAATACAGATAAAGAATGAGGAATCCAGACCACAAGAACAATAATTCAGGAATTGCTCATAAACCCTTCAGAGCAAAGAAAGTAAAGAAATCAAAAACCAAATTTCAACACATAGAACATGGCGAGCATGGAAATATCAAACACAAATCGGATAAACGCCGGAGATTGGATTGAAGCCTTTTTGCAGCGATTGAAATCTGAATTAAGGATTGAATTACATAACAACGGGGTACCCCTGGGGGAACGGAGATATGGAAATTGAATGGGAATGCCCTAGAGGCGAAGAAAGCGTAGAAAAGAAAAACTAGAACTAATCCTTCCTATTATAGTGTACTTTGTTTTATTTTATTTTATTTTATTTTAATCAAAATCCTTTCTTTTTTTAATTTCGTGTAGGATGGTGACATGAAATAAATATTTTGTTTGCATGGCAGTGATGTTCGACCATGAATGTCAAGACAGCGTGGAAACATGAATTCCTCCCTTATTTCTTAAGAGAGAATCTCTCGGCTTGATGTTAGTTAGTTCCCATGGAAGCTAGTTCGTGGACTACAACGGATATTCTTAGAAGATCGTTTTTTAGGTTCCGAGAGGAGTCATTTTGGAGTTCGTAAGTAGATGCGGTGGTTCGATAGTGGCAAAGGGTGTCCAAGATTATCATCGGAGGAATGAGTGGTTGAAAGGCCGCTTGCAATGCACTCGGTTTAATAAAGAATTCGTTTGTTCAGGATCTCATAATGCCCACGTCGATTATGAGGTGGGATGTTGAAAGTTCTCCAAGTATTCTTAAGATAAGATGTGCTAATTCTTTCACAACCAATTAGTTTCTAGATCGATGCCTACAAGTTGTAATATAGTATATTATAATAGTTGAATCCAAAACCTAAACCATGTCTGTGCTTTCGAGCCCAACTGGGGTTTTGGATCAAATATTTTAAGCATTTTTTATGTTGTTTGCTTGGACCCTTTTTGAAAATGAAACACACTCGCTCTCTTTCGGCCCTTCGTTGGAATATGGTTAAGGAATTAATTGCAACTACGGTCGATCATGGAAGACATGGGTTTTAATTAAGACCGCCATGTTCATATGGAAACATGTCAATAGAGGCCGACATGTGGATGGTGAAGTAATTAGATGTCATCTTTTAAATTTCTATCAATGTTTTACTAATTGACTTCAATATTTGTCATTTATTGTTTCAATCATTCGTTAGCATTATCTTCCATCAATGTCATCATTTGTCTTCAATCAAGTTTACTGATTGTTTTCAATCAACATACTTGATTGAATATTATGAGTAAACTGATTGAAGTCTATACTTCAATATTATGAGTAAATTGATTGAAAGCTACAAACATAATTGATTAAAGAATATCAACTGAATTGATTGAAACATGTGCATTTTAGTCATTCTATATGAATGAGCCTATCTTGTTCTACATAAGTACATATTTCTTTTCGAAAAATGCTATTGACGTACTTATTTTGGATTTTTTGATACACATGTAAAATCTTCACCTTTTTTTTGATACACAGGTAAAATCCCCACTTTCCATATATAACAAAAAGTATTATAATACTATCAACAAACACTTTAATACACATTAAAAGTCCGTTTAAGATGTATGCAACTTTTTTAAGAATCTGACACAAATGTAATAATTTTGTCCTATTTGAATATCTTTCCAAAGTTCCCATTTTATATTTCGATAATAATAGGTGAATACAAACGGATCCTTTCTATCTCAATTATTTTCCCTTGAAATAAAGAAATATTTGAATTTTCAATAAAAATTAAGAGAAGAAAAAAAAAGAACGATATTTAATCGATACTGATATAAAATTAAACACAATATTTGACTATCTATGTAGTGAGATTTGTTTCATTTTTATTCGTTTAGTTTTAAACTTTCAATTTTGGAAAGAGTGTTTCCAATAAAGGATAAAAATAAAACAAAATATTTAATTCAATATATATATGTATTGAAATTAATGGTGTGCAAAAAAAAGAGAATGTTAATGGTTGAGAATTAGAAGATTAATTAAAAATAGATTGATTATAAGTATTTGAGGAAGAAAATAATTATTTATATACATAACTTTTTAGATAATAATTATTTATATTTTTGATTAAGAGAATAGTTTGAAAAAAAATAAAAATAATAACGAGTATGATGTACAAAATAATTATGAGAATGATAAAAGTTGTTATAAAAAAAAAAAAATAGTGACAAGAAAAAAAAATATAAACAGAAAAATTCTCAATAATTTAATCACAAAAATTCATTATCATTTACGTATTTCCATTTCATATGTTATCCCAAATATCTGATAAGCCCACAAAAATATGATGAATTTGGGAAACGCCCACCGTTGCATCATCAGATGGGCAGATTTGGAATATCGACAAAGCCCATTACTTATGTATTACCGTTATTTGACAGTTATCAAAGTGGGCCCCATACAGAATCTTGGCTTCTAGAACCCGCCAACGTGGAGCCTCTATAAATGCCCACGTGTATTCCCATGACTCATCTTAGCGTCATTACGCCCCCGAGTAAAATAATAATAATAACAATGATCAATTTATTCATATAAAATGGAATAAATTAAAAACAATTATTTTACTTTGGATTTTTAGTTTTTGGTTTTTTATTTTAAGTTTTTAGTTTCCTATTTTAAAAATTAAAAAATATACCTGCTTTGACATTAGTTTATAATTGTTTTTTATTTTGAAGAAAAAAAAACAAATGTTATTATTTGTAATTTTTAAAAATCTTGAAAAAAAATGTATATTCTTAATTTAATACGTCACACATATAAAATTGAGCATTTCTTATTAAAATTAAATAAAGTATGATTTAAGAAACAAGTAAAACAACGATAAAATAAATACGTTGAAATTTTTACATAACCATCATTATATAAATATTTATTCGATCAAGAACAAAGTTCATAAATATGATCAAGATTAATGGATTCATCATAGTGAAATTATGCAATTACAAAACACAAAAATTAGACTTTAAATTTAGATTTCAAAACGGATCAAAACTTGAATTATAAACTAAAATTATATTCATAACCAATGATTTATATTATGGTTTGATTACATTTTTAATATTTAAAGTCTATATTGTTTTTTGTGTGGCTGGGGTTGTTTCGGTTCAGTTTTTGTCCATTTTGTGTCAAATCGGTATCCGAATTAATATCCTCTGTATTTCAATAATTGAGTCCGAATCGATATCTAATAAAGAACAAAACCATTCGTTCTTTTTTAAGTTTGTTCGGTTCGGTTTTGATTTCAATAAAAATTTAGTAAAAAAAAAAAAAAAAGTATATTGTAAAAGGTCAAATGGTGAAGTGGAAATTATTGGGCTTTCTTCTTGTTCCAACGAATACTTGGAAGCGACTAGTTAGATTTGATCTCAAAGTCAGTGACGTGGAAGTAGATCGCATATCTTATAAACATTAGGAGGTTTCTGTTAAGACCCCAATAGTCTCAAGATCACAAGCTAAATAACACCGAAAATGATAACAAACAAGAACAATATACTTAGATAATAATCGACGTTACAACCTCGTAGCCGTTCGAGAGGGCTAGAACTCTCCCAAAGTCTCTTCCAAAAACAATATCAAAACATACATACTCTTTTCAAGTGCTCCACACTTCTATTTAAGCACAAAACTATTGGCTAAATTAGTACCTTGCCC
>JBBMEG010000004.1:1614270-1635380 GCA_037832605.1 Cyclanthera cordifolia
GCCCCTCTGTAGAAATCGAATAATAACAACAGTGTCAGGCTTTTCTTTTGGTTTTTTTTTTTAATTATTTCCTTACCCTTTTTTTTTTGTTAGAAATATTACCGTAAAATACTATCTTGATTTTAAAATTTTTACCTTTATTTGATTTTAGTTTTTTTTTTTTTTAGTTTTATTATTTTGTAGTAATTCAATTCCTCTATCCCATTTATATTAAAAGAAATGTCTAGGACTTTTTAAAAGTCTAATAACAGTTCAATTTTGCATTTTATTTTATTTTAATTTCTAAACTTTTACTGCTTTAATTATTCTTAAACTTTTAAAATGTGTTCTTTTTCAATTCAAAAATAAATAAATAAAATTGATTTTCATACAATTTTTGTGTTTATTTTTCTTTAAGAAAATTATAAACTTCTTGTGTGAACTTAAAAAAAAATCATTTTACCTTTAATTGTTTTAAAATTATTGATATTTTAGAATTAATTTTGATTCATATTATTTCAAACTTGTTGAACAATCAATTTTAAGTTTTTTTTTTTTAATGTATAAAAACTAAAATTTGACTTCTCAAAAAACTCAAATCTAAAAATAAAAATTAGATTTTTAAAAATTTCGGAATCAAAATAATAAATAGAAAAAATTTATGAATCCTTAAATATTTTTTAGTTGTTCCTATCATGATTTAATGTCGCGCAAATTGGTCGAAGTTTCTTATATATTGATAGGTTAGGTTTTATTTGAATTGAGACTATCTCCACTCTAATGTACGAAATTAGCAAGAATTTCCTCTTTAATGTAGATAATTAATAGTGTAATATATTGTTTTAAAAAAAAAAGTTATCTCAAAAAAATATTAATAATAATAATAGTGTAATATATAATTTTGCTATGATGTTTTTGTAAGTATAATTATTTTTTTTTTCTAAATATTTATTAATGTTGATATTTAAACTTTTATTATAATAAATATATTATATATCATGAGAACTATTTTTTCTGTAACAGTACATGATTAGGATTGATGATTTAAATGTATGTTTGTTGATTTTCATTTGCTTTGTACTGGAAAATCTGTTTAGATTTCTGCTACTAAATAAATTCAAATTAACTTTAGAATTTTCATTTTCTTTTTTGTTTTTTTTTTTAAATTTATTATGGTAAATAGAAACATGGATATTTGATGAGTTTATAGAGTAATATACATAAATAAGGCATGATATTGGTTAGTTGGATTGGATTTAATGTGTGTTGGAGTTAGATTCTTCATGCAAATTTAGATTCAAATCATTTTATGTTATTTTGAATTGATTGTGTTTTATCTTGTTAATTAAGTTGTAATTAACCCTTTTTTTCCTTAGTTCCTCACAAAACGAGCATACTTTCAAAACCAAAGTCATCGTTATCCAACTGCGTCATGGCTTTGAACCAATAATTCATCATTTCTAATTACTCAAAATTCACTCCACAATTATTCATTCAAACATCTCCGATTTAAAAACAATTGTTTAAAAATCTAAACTTTTGGTCATATGGTCGGTAGACGTCTACATTGTAGTTCCTATTGTTTGAAATGTTATAATTTAGTCGCATGTTTGATAAATCTAACAGATAGTTTGTGTTATTCGTGTTGGTAAATAAAATATGTAGAAGTTGGGTATTTATGTATTTAATAATGAGAGTGTGAGATAAATAATTGATTTGAAAAGAAAAAAAAAAACACATCGTGCATATACCAGAAGTTACATCTTCGTATATAATTTGCTTGCGATTCATGTATAACATGAACTAATTTTTTAGATTTTATAAAATTATATAGACTAAAATATAGAACTAATTTTTATATTTCCCTGAACTATGAAGATCAAATTATATATTTTTCAAAATTAATTAGAGTATAAATTTTTAAATCATATCAACTAAATTTTTAATTTCTTCCCGTAATTTCTTCCCATTTTCGGAACGAAATTTATAAATTATCATAAAATAAATAATTACAAAACAATTTGGGGGTTTGTTATGAGATTTTAGAAGGGTGTGTCAATCTAGTAATTACTAAATAATCTTAAAAAAATTACACTCAGATGAGATTTTGTCGGCAATTGGTACTTTTAAATACTTCTAAAAAACTACATTCAAACAATCTTTTGGTTGTAATTATTACTTATAAATACTCGAAATAAATTTTAATTCTAAATACACTTAAAAACTATGTCCAAACAAATTTTGGCTACAATAATTACTTCTAAATAATCAAAATAAATCTTCGTTCTAAATACTCTTAAAAACTACATTTAAAAAAAAAAAAAGTAGCAAGTTGGGGAGGGAACCACAAACCCTACATAAGGGGCACCACCTTATATGGTGTTGTACTATACTATTACCAAAAAATGAAACCAACCCGCCACCAACTCTTTCAATATACTCATTCTAAATATTAATTTTAAAAACTCATAAAAAAACAACATCAAACCGAGGTTTTAACTACAATCATTACTTTTAAATATGAGTGATTTTTGTTTGATTTTTGTTGGTTTTGTGTCAAACCAATAATCGAACCAATCTCCTCGATTTTTCAATAATTGAGTATGTACCAGAGTCCAATAAATGACAAAATGATTGGATCAATTTTATTTAGTTTGATTCAGTTTTGATTCGATTTTCGATTTTTATTTCAATAAAAAATTTGGTTTATTTTTCACATTTTTTATCTCATTCACAATTTGATTTTTCATTTTAATTTAAATATTTTCATTTTCCTAACAAAAAACGATACTTTTTATAAGTATGCATTTACATACTTTTATTTTATATTTAACATTTAAATTTGTTCTTCCATCAAATTTAAATACTAGTATATATATATTATTATTATTTGTATATTCGGTTCGATTTAATTTTTGATTAGTTCTTCCATTATGAACCGAAACCAAACCAATATTGTTCTAAAAAATCGAACAGATCCATCACTTCGTTTTTTCGATTTTTAGTTTTTTCTTTCAACTATACTTTTAAATACTCAAAACAAATTTTCATTGTCAATACTAATTTTAAATACTCTAAATAATTGCATCAAAACAAGTTTTTGAAAGTAAACTTTATTTTTAAATACTCAAAATAAATTTTATTATAAATACTTATTCTAAATACTGTAAAATAATACATCCAAACAAATTTTTTACTACTATCATTACTTTTAAATACTCAAAATAAATCATTATTCTAAATACTAATTTAAATATTCTTAAAAATTACTTATAAACAAGTAATTGGGAATCAATAATTATAAATATTCAAAACATTTGAAATACTAATAATAAATATTCTTAAAATTCAAATTATTTTATTTTATGGAGGGGTTAATAAGCACGTGCCCGAAAGCGCGTGGCTTAAGGAGGAGTGCGAAAATAAAGATAAAAAGCATAGTAAAAGAAACGAGATTCTCTGATAGCGGCCACATTGACCAATGTCGTGTTCCCTTTCATCTAATCGTCTATTTTAACTGGACCCCACAGCTCATCTATCATTTGTCTGAATGGACGGCGTCGATCTTATTTCGATCCCAGAATAAAGCCTTATGGTGGGTCCCACATCAGTTACATTGTAGATTTTACCTTTCTCTGAAAAACTATTTGCTGTAAAGTCGGTCAAATGTTTCTTCCGTGTTTGGTGGTAACCTTTTTTTTACATTAATTTCTTTCACCAAAGTGTTCCAAATAAAAGGAATGAAATAGTGATTTTTTAAATTATCAATATAACTTTTTTTTTTTTATCAAAATATGAATTAGTTTATTTTTTTATTATTTATTTAAAAGATAAATTATATATTTGATTTTCATAGATGAAACAAAGTTAGAGTCTCAGTTTAGTTCATATAATTTAAAAGTTTATATTTTTAATTCATATAATTAAGAGAAATATAGAATTCAGTTCCTATAAAATTTGATTTATATGATTTGATATATCTATAAAATAGTCTATGTTATTCATAAATCATAAGCAAATTCAGTATGTACATGTAATTTTTGATATATGAATATTGGTTTTTTTTAACCATTCAATTACTTATATTGTATTTCTATCGGATTGACATATAACAACAAACTTCTACGTATTTATTCACCAACAATTATCAATCACATAATCTATTTCTTAGATTTTATCAAGTTTTAAGTACTAAATTCTATATTTTCAAATCAAGTAAAATTATTTGTAGTTGTAGATTTCTCCGAATCATAAAAGTCTAAATTTTTAAATCATATGGACTAAACTATAACTTACTTCAAATCATATGGATCAAATTTATAATTTATTCTTATTTAAATTATAGTCATTTTTATTTTATATTTTTTAAATGTGGTTTTATATTACTTTAAATGTGATTTTTATTACATTGAATTTAATTTTAGAAAATTAAAACATATGTTAAAGTGATTCAAGTAAAGATAAAAAGAAAGGCCAATACTTTCATTGTTATCAACTAATTAACTCGATGGAATTTAAGACCTATCTTATATCTATTTGTGACAATAGTTTGTAGTCTCCACTTCCTTAATGTATTCCAATGTCGGGCCTAGGGACGGGCATGGTTATCCCGGTATCAGCTAAAATACCTATCTCAAAAAAAAAAAAAAAAAACTCGATGGAATTTAAATAACGTTAGTAAATGTCATAAACAAAAAATTTCGGAAAAAATAATAGAAAATGTGCTATAATTGAATTAAAAAAAAATTGTGTTATAATTGTAATACATATTAAAAAAATATGCTACACACATCAAATTTTCTTTTAATTACGGTATTTAAAAAAAAAAAAATTGTAATCCTCACAAAAAAAAAGTTAATCATTTGGGTTTTGAGGCCTAAAACATCTATAGTGTCAAATCACATTAAACATAGGCCGTTAGAGAAAGCACTAAATCATGTCGTTTTGGGCCTATTCATGGGCCCAGTATTTAATTAATGGGCCTAGACAGTCTTTAAAAGATGGAAAATTTCATAACTGCCATTATACATTATAAAAATAATACAATTACTTAAATTTAGATATTGATTAAACCTTCCATCAAATTTATTATTCAATCATCAGAGTTCAAATATATATTAAACTTTCTATTAAACTTATTATTCAATCACTATAAATATCAACCTTCAAACGAATAATTATTTATTTCAACTGCTATTAACCCAAATCATTAAAAAAATAAATTAATTTCTTGAATGGGATTAACTATTTCACTATTTTCGGCTACCTCTTATAAACACAAAAAAGAAAAAAAAAAAACAAAACAAAAAACAAACAAGTCTAAGGACTAAACTTCAATCTTTATGGCGCAAGTAAACTCTTATAATTTATAGCTTTACTAACCTGCAAAAAAAAAAACAAAACAAGACACACACAGATACATACATACATATGTACGTGTGTGTGTATATATATATATATTATTATTATTATTAAGGTTTAGAATTTGGATTGAATTTTTAAGCACTAGTAGGTAATCACATCTTTTATATAAAAATTATATATATATATAGCTCTATTTTTTTTAAAATTATATATATATTTATATATATTCCCGAAGATATACAAGAAGCAATATTAATAAAATTACAAGAAGCAATATAAAGAAAATTATGAATTTAAAAGTTTTGACGTTATGTTGAGATAGAGAAAATGATATTTTCTTGGTATCTTGAGGTCATTTACATTATTTGTAATTATTAATTATTATTTTTTTGTTGCTGAAAAAGAAGTACAATGGTTGTGTTCTTTTTAATCTCAACGCATTTATTTTCGTCAAAAAAAAAAAAAAAACACATATTTATGTTTCTAAGTCATTGTCCATAATTACCCACCAAGCAATAATAGTTCATACAGTCACAAAATAAAAGCATACTACCATTTAGACAAATCATTAATTAATATGTCAAAACAAAAAAAAATATCATTAATTAGGTAAACATTACAATATGAATTAATCATGCAAAAAAAATACTTTTTTGTCCTCCAATTAATGTAGTCATCATCTTCTTCGTTGATGTTTTGTTATATCAATAAAAAAAAATTATTATTTCAATATATGAAATTAAACATTATTAAAAAGTCAATGTAAATAGTTTGATTATCAAAGTTGCCAAAAGAATATATATATCTAAACTTCAAACCATAAGCATCAGTGACGTTGTTTCAATGTTTAGAGGTAATTCAGTTTAATATCAAAGTCACTAAAATGATTTTTCAATTTTGTTTTTTTTAATTTAAGCTTGTACCCAACCTTCCAACCTTCCATTTTTCATATTTGAATCATAACCAAATTTCATAAATCAACACAAAAATTTGAAAGACATTATTTTAACTTTCAAATTTTAGTTTCATTTTAAAAAAATATAGGTAAAATGTAGATATCAAAAAAGGAAACTATATTATAAAGTAATAATAGCAAATGTCAACCAGAGTAGTATTAAGATGTCTGGATTGAGCAGTTAGAAACAATATTTATTAAATATTCTTAAATAAAAACTAAATCCAAACGAATTTTATTTTATTTTTCTGCAACAGTTACTTAAATACTTTAAAATCTAAATCCAAACTGCCAAGACTTTAATTACTAGTTCTTTAAGTTATATAAGATGTTATTAATATGCTATGAGGTTCTTGATAAATTTGATTGAATACAAACTATTAGAATTTATCTTAAATTATCAAAAGTTGGTAGTTATCTTTTTTTTTTTTTTTTAATAATATTTTTATTTAAGAAGATAAGGATAAATAATTGCAGAAAGTGTATGAATGAAGAAAAGGTACAAATCAAATATGTTGTAGGGTAGGAAGTGCAAAAGGATATAATATAATAAATTACAACTTTTAAGATGAAATTACACCCTACATAAATTTATCAGCTCACCTTTTCAAGATAACAGCAAATTCAAGAAAAAGGGGCTTTAATTATATCCTCAACATTAGAACTTCTGTTTTCTTCTTATACTTACATTAGTGCCACAAAAAAAAAAGTTGAACAATCAAAGAAGTAAAAAGCAGATCACATTATTAAAAACAAAAGTAAAAGGTACCTAAAGAAAGATAGATTAATTAGCCAGATTAATTTTCTGAAATCTATTTGGCTCTGTCCTTGATCACGTCGATCCCCATCTCAGTTGGATCTGTTGCTTGAACATCGTAATGAATACCTTCCAGCACTCTCCTCAGCCCATCTTTTGATGTTGCGTATAGAATTTTTGCTCTAATTCTTGATGCTGTCGGCGACCTGCACCAAATTAATCAACCAAACCGATCAGTTTCAGATCCAGATTCAGATTCGGATCCGTCCTCCAAATCCTAGCATTACAGTAGTTGAGAAACGAATAATCATACAATTATCAGTTAGTTTTTCCACAGAATTTCAATTTCAGATAACGATCAGATGTGCGATTATGCTGCTAAAACGAGTAATTAGTTAAGACTATGTAACCGAATCAGAGATTATGAATTCGAGGAAAATTTGAGTCGAATTACAGTAGTTAAGAAAACAAACAATCATATAATTATCCGCTAGTTCTTCCATAATTTCGATTTCAGATAGGATCGGATATGCGTTTACGCTGCTATGAACATGTAACTAGTTAGAACTCTGTCACCGAATCAGAGATTATGAATTTGAGGAAAATTTGAGTCCAATTTATAAGAATTCCCGCCCAAACAGAAGCGTATCTCGCAAGATTAATTCAAAGAGAAGTTAACGAAGAACTGAAGCGATAGATGCAAAACAGGAAATCGAGAAAACATACCAGGCGATGAAGAAGATTTTGCTCTTCTGGCACTTATCAACGGTGACGAAGTCGAAATCGAACACCGCATATCGACAGTCGTCGGTCGGCAATGAAGCGGTGAGATCATCGTAGCTTTCCGCCGGACCACCGACTTTGTCCACAGTAACTAACCTCGATCCTTCATCGATCTTAAACACAATATACCTGTGCACCTTCTTCCATTTCATCTCCATGAACGAATTCTTGCACTCATCGCTAACCCACATTCCAGTGGTTGCCTGAGATTAGGCATTAACAAATTAACCGAATCAGAATCAGAATTACAGAATCAAGAAATAAGAAAAAGCAAAAATCCGAGAGAGATGTATGAACTAATACCATCTTGAAAGCCATCGCCATTGTGAATTTGTGAGGTCTCGTCGGGAACTTGACTGAACTGTGAAATTGACTACCGTGACTGAGAGTGAATTGAGTTTCTGCGCTATATATAAAGTTCGTATTACCAAAATGCCCTTATAAATTTCGTATAACCACGCTTTTGTCCTTCATCATCAAACTATGTGTGGAACCAAAATTTTCAGTAGAAAAGCCACTTGAAATATAATGGATAAATTATAAATTTAGAGTGCGTTTGGCTACGCCGGTAAGAAAGTATCAGTAAATATGTGTTTGGGTAGAGTTGAGAATGGATAAAATTTGATGTAATACGATGAAAATTGTTTTTTTATATACAAATTTGAAAATAATAGTTGATTAAAAAAGAGAAATGAAAAAAAAAAAAATGCATTAGACTACGCGATTGATTAGGACGGGTTGCACCCTAACCCACGTTAACCTGGCACCCCAAATACGTCCTTAGTCCATTGATAGAAAGTTAGAGCTTAGTCTCAATATGATTTAAAAGTTTAGTCAATGTTATCGATACATCATAAGCAAATTTAGGTGTGTAGATATAAGTCTAGTTTCATTTTCGACGTTACAATAATGAAGGTGGGAACTCATAACCACAGATCGAGCAGATGCTAGCTTTAATGTCAGTTGAGCTATCAACTTAAAATATAAAATTTCAAATTAGAGAGACTAATTTTTTTTTTTCAACCATAAAGACTAAATTTATAATTTATCATAAAAATAATTATAAAATCACTGCCAAAAATATAATAATCATCTAAAAAATAATAATAACAATAACAATAGTCTCTTATTTGGTTTTTATTTTCTTTTTACCATACTTTTAAATGTTGAATTTATATACTTTTAATTAGGTTTAAATATATTTTGTAAGTTTAAATAAGAAAAAGTAAAAAAGAGTGTATATAACTTTTCAACGAGAAAATGTTGACAATAAATTTATATATTAGACCACGATATTTTATCTTAATAATAATAATGTTCTAAGAGTACTTAGATATATATAAAAACTATTATTTATTTTTATCAATATATATTTTTTATTCAATAATATTATATGCTTCATAATTATTAGGCTTTTTAGGATTTTTGAATTACGCTTGTTATTGGTTTTGATATCATGGTTTAACTCATAATTATAAAATTTTATTAAACATTTTACTTTTTATTTAAATAAAA
Organism: Cyclanthera cordifolia; assembly: GCA_037832605.1. Classification (NCBI taxonomy): domain Eukaryota; kingdom Viridiplantae; phylum Streptophyta; class Magnoliopsida; order Cucurbitales; family Cucurbitaceae; genus Cyclanthera; species Cyclanthera cordifolia. The sequence continues at coordinate 1,623,624 of JBBMEG010000004.1, forward strand.
TATGGTGGGTGTTTATTATTATTATTATTATTATTTGAAAACACGATTATATTATTATTTTAATGTGAATGGTAGAATGATTAAGTTATGGCCATTATTTCATGCATTCTATTTCATGATTGTAAGTTAATAATTTCATCATATATTAAAATGAGTGTTCTATTTCTATAATTTAGTCAGTTATGTCTCTTACTAGGGGAGTATGTTCTAGAGCTATTATTGTACTAAAAAAAGTCAAATTTTTTTTTTCTCTAAAGATTCAAATATGTTTCCATTGAATTTGTTTTGAAAGAAAGAAAATTGATTAAGTATTTGGCTAATTGTTTGTAATTTGTAAGTTAGAAGTTATGTGAATGCGATTTGTGGGCTTAAGGATGTTTGAATTGAGATTTTAAAAGTATTTATAGAATATTTAGGATTAGTATTTAGAAACAATATTAATAAAAAATAAAAAATCTCCCTAGTTTTAAAAACAATATTAACACACAATTTGTTTAGACCAAATCTAATTTTATCCCTCGAATTTTTTTTATTTTTGAATATAATAATATTTAGAGTGAATGGTCTAACTTGTAACATTTTGATTATTAGATTCGATATAATATCATTTTTTTTTCATTTCTATTTCTTCGCAAAATGTTCAATAATAAATAGAAAATATCAAAATAATTCACATAAATAATAAATAGGTATATCTGGAAGGATGTTTGTTATGAGATTTTAAAGTAGTATTTCAAATTAGTATTTACTAAATACTCTTAAAAAAATTACATTCAATACTGCAATAATTACTTTTAAGTACACAAAATAAATCCTCATTCTAAATACTAATTTTAAATATTTTTAAAAGCTATATCCAAACAAGTATTTGATTAATTGCAATCATTACTTCTAAATACTGAAAGCAAATACGCATTCTAAATACTAATTCTAGTTGTTCTTAAAATCTCAATCCAAACATCCCTTGATGATGAATACCCACAATTACTCATTTTGATTAGCAAGTGAAGATCTCGTTGTCAGATCAACAAGCGAGAATTTTGCTATTAGAAACTTAGACGAAATATATATTTATTTCCAAACTTTCTTACAATCTTAGTATTAGTTTTCCAAACTTTCTTTTGAACGAAACATTTCTTTCCATGTAGACGATAGCTAACACATCATTACCGAACAACATTATTATTAATTATTAATTATTTTATTTTATTTTTTACTTTGTTGGTTTGTTGATTTTGTATTTATGATAATAAGAAATGAAATAAAAATAATAAAAGGAGCAAAGAGTAGAGTGGTCCCCGTATGGGATCACACACCTACTTATATATCAAATCTCTTTCTTTGTATCTCTCTGCACACAGACTTTGCGTAAAAGCCAATTCCCAAATAATTTTTTTACCAATTTATTTAATTTATCCAAAAAAATAAAATAATATTAACCTATTGGTTGATGAGCCAATGTATTATGCAACAAATCACGGATAAGAGGGACTAGATTCAAGTGGCTCATCATTTTTTATCTTTTTGCTCGATTATAATAATAATTATTATTATTATTATTGAATTTGACGTGGGTAACACGTTTGTAGGAGACATTATAATTATAGCACAAACTTATCAAAATTTCATTTGTAGCAGATTTCTTATTTTTTATCAAAATTGAAGTCTATCAGTTAATTGATCGATTTCAATCAATTTTTATACTAGGGGGCTTTTTAGTCATTTTGATAGGTCGGCTAAAAATTTTTATTATATTTACAAATAGTTTCAAAATGTACTATATGTCAAATTTTTTTAAATATACAGGCAAAAGTCCCTTAATAATAACTAATTTCGATGTTTTTAATATATATATATATTTATTTATTTATTTATTTATTTATTGCTTCTAAAAAGTGTTTTTAGTTTTCCCATGAATTTGTCTGGAGGAACATAATTGCTGAAATTTGTGGCCATCATTCCTTTGTGTGGGGGAATGTTTAAGTTTGAGATTAATTAATTATAAGTTTGATTGATCTTGGATTGAGTGGATGAATGTGTTACGCGATCCAAATTTGATTGAGGTAAATTTGTATGAAATCAGGATTAATAATTAATTTACATTTCACACTTTTCAATTTTAAAATTGTAATGCCATTGGCTAAGAATTTTGACTAATATCAAAATTTCGATTATAACGTTCTCCCAAATGATCTTGCCACGTTATCTACTCGACTTTAATCACTTGTGAGAGTGAAGACTATTCCAACAGATTAACACGAGTTCTTTTAATATGTTATGTTTCCACTCAAATAATTCTAAAAAAGACTCAACAACCACCCAACCAACAGTTGTTTTAATTTAAGCACACTCGCTCAGGAGTTTTTAGGATTAAGCCACAAAAAAAAAAAAAACTAATGTTTTGGTATATATATATATATATATATATATATATAAGTAACTATCAATTTTCTTTAGCATTTTTTAACTAAATTTATATCTGCAATATCTCTCGTCATTTAGATATGGTCAAGATTCATTGTGTGCAGAAAGAGATATGAACCATGTTTTTATATGTGGTATAAAAAAAACTATGTTCCACATTTAACCTTACGATGGAATCTCCACAAGAGCGTAGGATCGTGTTGAATAAATTAGCGTATAATTCTTTGTTAAACGAGACCAAAGTAAACCATTAACGAGAGTAATTCAAGTGTTAAATAATAATTATATAAAAAAAAAAAAAAAGAGATCAAAATGAACAATACTATACTATTGTAAAAATATGTGGATGTTTTTATAAAGATTGATGGGGAGAGGGAGAGATGACAAAGGAGGAGGTTGTGATGTTTATCTGCTAGCTGTGTTCTTTCACAAATCTTGGGCTCTAGTCTATGGCTTCTTTCTAATGGAATTACCCTTTCTTTCTTTCTTTTTTTTGGGGGTTGTCAATGGCATACCATCCAATTTCAACAGCAAAAACCTGCTATGTTTTGAAGAGTTATGGCCTCTTGAATCATCATCATACATTCTCCCAAAAAAAAACAAACAATGTCTTTGGCTACTAACTCTTGATTTTCTATTCTATTTTCAACTTGTGACATTTTTCATTTTGAAGTAGAGATCTTCTAGTGTTTTGTACATTCAATTTGAGAGTTATTGAGCTTGCAAAGAACGTAGTGTGGATCTTCTTCGACAGGTTGTGAGAAGCTAAATGTAGATGTGTCCTGAAACACAGTGTTAAGACGAGGTGGGGTTTTGTTGGTTAGTGTTGATCTAGCGTGGCAGACCCATCTTCGTCGGTCAAAATCAACAATGGTCTAGACCCATTTTAGAGAAGGCTTTCACGAGCGGTTGAAGGTTCTGGTTGGTTTGCTCTTGTCAATTTTAGTGGACTATGATGTTGTAACAGTCGTCAATGATAGTCTTATCTTTTGATATAGGATGTCTTTTTAAGGAAATGAAATTACAAAAGAGAGGGCCAAGTTCAGCAAAGATATCCAATTAGCAATAAGGAAAGCATGGAAATAATGAGAATAAGGGAGGCAGTGGAGGAAGATGGTTTTTTTTAAATTAATATATGAGGTTTGGCTTTACAAAAAAAAAAAAAAAAAAATCATTAGTAGCACCCAGAGTGTAATATATAAAAGGTAATAAATTATAAATTTATTCATTGTAGTTCGAAGAAAATTAAAGTTTAGTTCGTTTATAAATCTAGACTTAGTTTCTATGGTTTGATAAAATTTACAATTTAATCCATATAATTTAAAATTTTAAAATTTAATCCTTAAAATATTATAAAATCTAAAAAATAGTCTGTTGTTCGTAATTGTTGGTAAATAAAATACGTATAAATTAGTTATTTTTGTGTTTAAAGATGAGTGTGAGATAAGTAATTGATTGGACAAAAAAATACATAATTCATACATCATATTTACGTACTTAATTTGCATACGATTTACGAATAACAAGGATTATTTTTTAGGTTTTATCAAACCATAGTGACTAAATTCTATTTCTTCCGACCATATGGACTAAACTTTAACTTTCATGAAACCATACCGACGAAATTTATAATTTACCCTAAAAAATTAGGGCTCTACCTTCGGTTATTACAAGTAAATCACCAGTTAAAAAGAAGGATAAAATAATAAGTCCTAAAACTTTATCTTCTATTTGCATGAGATAAATTGGCAACACTAAAGACTCAATTTAAAAAGAGGGGAAAAAGAAGGCTCAACATGTACAAGGTTGAATAAATATCATTTGAATTGCAGGACTAATTTATTATACAAGGAGGGAAGATCTATGATTTCTACTAATGGGTAAGTGAACATATACCTCATGGACATCTTGTTTGCACACTTCACCTCTGTCCCTGTCGATAGCGTAGCACACGTACACTGTCTCGATCACATTATCGAGCACGTGGATAAAGAACGACAGTGCGACGATCAAGAGCAACCATGCTGCAACAGCCACAAGGTATGTGTTGACCCCAAGATTGCTCACGGCCTGTAATATAACAAATGCCTGCAAATGTACAAGAGAATATAAGAAGCAGAACCAAGGGCAATCATTTAATAATGTTAGAGAAACCTTGTAATTTAATTATGTCAACTGACACTTCTCCTCACTTGTGGACTTCTCTATTTGAACGAGATCTTTACAGATGAATAGTTGTTAGAGAGGCACCAAAGGTGATAGAAAAAAAAATGTTCATCCTATCTCTTTTCTTCGTCCTCAAGCTCGAACTCATAATAGTTTATGGGAAACACGGTGGATCATGTAGTTAACCAGTATTTACAGAAATTTAACCTTTCGAATGTAAATAACTCTAATCCTCAATGGTATACTCCTCCTCCCAATCCGGTTAGAGCTTTGTAGGCTTCTGGCTTATCGGTTTTTCAGAAATGTTTAGAAATGTCCTAAAAGTGGATTAGTTTTAAATGGAGAAGAAACAACTTGACAAGGACTCGAACTCAATATCTATTGCTCTGATACCATAAATTAACGTAAATCACCAATCAACCTAAAAGCTTAAGCAGGTAGGTTGGAGTAAATTTAATTATATCAACTAACATTAGCTAAACAAAAAATACAGCCCTCATGAGTTTACGTACCACGATTGCATATACAGACGAGATGACAAAGGCGATTCCAACTAATAAACGTGTGGAGATTGTCTCCACAAAAACAGTTGAAAGGAGATTTCGTTTCAAAAGTTCATATGTCATTCTTGCAGATGAGCAATAAGCTTCACCAGTTATTGCAGAAAAAGTGATTGCGAATTTGTTCAGATAATCAACAGCTGCCAGAAATGTATTAACACAGCAACGTAAAATAAGGTTGAACATCCCGGGTATATCTTCTTGCCTTGCGCTATCCACCACAGCACGAACTATACGCACAATAAGAATTAGTAACCCGGACAAACATATAGTGCCAGCAGAGGGACCAAATGCGTTCCTGCAAGTAGAGTAATGGCCAGCATAAAAATCAATAATAATATATTATGACAATCTTTCATCAGACAAAGATCCTTTTTCTTACTGTTACCATTTTCCCCCCAGAAACTAACAGTCAACACCACTTACGTGATCCCAATGCCTGTCTTAACTTGCATTGTCCTAATAAAAAATAAAGCAACCATCTCAAACGTTCAAAGAAAAGAAAATGAAAGAGCCAACCAGGAAAAACAAAAGGTCCAGTCAGCTAAATAATATGGATAAACTAGCCAACTAGGAAGAAAGGCTGTGCTTTTTTTTTTTGTTATATCCACAAGTATCCAAGGCCAACTTATGTGCACCTCAACTATTTTTGATGAGACATACTCCCTAACCCTACAACATTTGGATGTGAAGAAAACTCGTAAGATTTTTTTTATATTTGTGAGTGTACGGGCTTAACTTACGCGCACCTTGACTATTTTCATGGGACGTTATCAACTGAGCCTACAACATTTTGATATCAAGAAAACTTGTAGGAAATTAATTTCTAGGCACGTGACCACGGCCGTGGATCATGACCCTACAACAGTTGGATGTCAGGATGTCAAGAAAATCGGTAGGAAATTCATTCATAGGCAGGTGATCACGATAGATTAAACACATCACCTCTTAGTTACCTATGACACTCTTAAGTAGGAAAACTTATCACCTCTTGAATCTCCATGCCCTCTTTGTTTGACCACTAGGCTAATTCATAACGGTTGAAAGAAAGGCAGTGAAACAAAAGGAAACATGTGTTGCACTTTGACTAAGATTGAATTTAAGATAAGTACCTGTGATATAACTCAACTAATCACACTAGTTCAAAAGTACGAAAATGTATAAAGATACTAGCAAACATATTGCCCTCAAAATATGATGCAAAGAACAAAGAGTATATCCTTTTTTTTTTAATGTCCGTTAGTATTTTAGTCAGCTTACGCGCAATTTGACTAGGACAACCGTCTGACCTATGACACTCTAAAACATTCAATTGGAAAAAAAAACAGTAGGAACTTAACTTCTAATTAGGTAACCACTATAGATTGGACTCATCAACTCTTAGTTCTCTACGAAGATCAAGAGTATATCAGCGTTACGTTTCTCTGCCCATCACATAACATTTTCAGTATCCCTCCCTCCACCACAGCTCCTGAAATTCTTTAACAAGTACAACGTTTTGCCTCAGTACTACCCCATCCTCCAAGACCTGGATTCTTAATCCTTTGCAATCTTTGATATTCATCTTTCTTCTGAAGCTGCCAAACCATGAACTCTAGGCAATAAGAACTTCTCCACAACATTAAAGTAGGCATTATTTTCCCCTGCGTTGAACTACCAATCCTTTTTCCAAACCCTTAATAATTCAACAAGCAACAATTTTTGGTGAATCATATCATGTACCTTTCTTCGTCTCTATTGAACAACCACCCTCTATTATTATGGTAGATTTGGAGCCTTAGAAGAATTAGGAATAATGTGAAGGGTATTATAGCAATTAGTTGGAAAAGTTTGTTAGAGATTTCCATTATAAATAGAGGAGATGAGCGAGTGAGGAAGGCATCTAAATATTGAGTGAAATCTTGTGGGCTCAAGAGATCTCTAGAGAATGGGAGGTTCCATGTCCTATTAAAACTTGGTTATCTTGTAGTTTTTACTCCTTGATATCAATATAGATATTGGGTTTTATCCTCCTATCTTTCTTTCATTCGTCACTTCATTGGCCACAAAAATCAATTGAAATCAATTATCTAGCAATATAGATTATTCTTAGCACCTTTCTTCTCTTCATTGAACAAAGACCTTATCTCCTCTTTGATATCAAACTCATTAGTCTTCTCCAGCCTTATTTATTTTCACACAAGTCTCTAGATTTTCTGTTTATTTCATTGCTATGGTGAAATGAATACAAAAGAAGCAAGATCCTACCAATATGTAATTACAAGAAAACTTTCCTACTAGCTACGACGGAGGTTACGACTACAAGAAGCAAGCATCTAGATTCTAGGTGTGTTTCATCTCAAACATTTGGTATAAGTCTCCCTAACCCTTTGCTTCTTCACTAATTGTGATCTGGTCAACCACACCCCTGGTTCATTCACTATCCGCCACCATTCGAATAATCAAAAGGGAGCAGTTTCCCACAATAAAGATTCAGCTCTTAACATTAAGAGAAATGGTTTAATGTAAAGTCTAGTTACTGAAAAGCATGTTCGACCAGAGTGTGTTTCATTTTCTTTGGTCCCCTCAAACAACAAAAAACAGGGGAATGAATTCTGAGAGCAACAATGGCTTTGGGGAGAAGAAGGCACATGATAGATGATTCCACCACTGAATTCATCAAAAAAGATTGGAACTCCATTAAAGAGGATATAAGGGGTTGTATGTTTGAGTGTTTTATAGAGCTGTTAAAAACGAGCTTTTATAATCACTCTTTAAACACCTCATACAAACGAACTATTACTACAATGGCTTCTATAAAACCACTCAAAATAACTTTTCATTTCTGATCATTCAAAATAATCACTCCACAATTATTCATCCAAACATCTCCCAAAGTTTAAATTCACCTTCTTAGATGGGTGTTATCACTTATCAACATCAACGTGAAAATTACCTCCATTTGCTTTATAAGTTAAAAGATATAAAAGAAGTTTCACTCAATTGAGAACAAAGAACTCAGACCAATCAAGTTTCCATCTAACCCACATAAAATTATACAATTATAAACTCCATCCTTATAGCCAATGAGATAGTGTAGCATTGAAAGAAAGCAAAAAAGTTCCAAAAATCTCAAATAATTTGGCCACAGTCTAAGTGTGAGATGTGAATTTGTTAGCAAAACGCAACTTACTTTAGCAAATCAACTCAAAACAAGAATCTGAGAAAGCCATCTGATCTATACTCCAATTCAACAAAACAATGTTAGGCAGAAAGAAACCAACCTCAAAGACTTCCTAATGCTCCACCTCGGAGTGTCGTCATCGTCCTCATCTTTCGAGAAATACCACTGGGAAACGGTACCACTAATCACATAAACTTGCCCTTCAACCATCACAGCAGCAGACCACAACATTGTAAGAATTGCCAATGCATAGTAAGCAGGCACCCACTTATCTTGCCTCCAAACACAAGTATACCCACCACTCGAACCAAGCGAATGAGGCAAAATTTTCCCATTCAACCTCGCAAACACCAAGAACAGAACAATTGGCACATAGCAAATCAGCAAACCCAATGTCATACTCGGTATAACCACAAACAAACCCAGATTCATCGACAACGCATCCGAGGCAACCCCAATTATCTTAACAGTGAGCTCAACTCGCTGCCAATTAACAATAAAAATCCACACAACAACCGCAATCACCAAGAACATGAAAACGAGAACTAAAACCCTGTACACCATGGGGAAGTGGAAACTGCAAGTGGGGTTAACCGTACAGGCAACAAACCAATAGACATTGACGAAAATAGGAAGGAGAAGAAAAAAAGGAAGCAAGGCGTAAACAATCTGTCTGGTGTAGTACTTGAGCAAGAGAAGTAAGAGAAAGCAAATGGGTAAGCTCAAAACCAGTGTAACTACAAGGGTCCAAATCAAGGGTTTGAAAACAGGGGAAAAAGAGGGGAGAAAAACCCAATTTGAGTACGAAGAAGAAATGGGGTTCGAGACACAATTGGAGGTTTTGGGATCGTAGAAATAGGAGGAGAGATTAGGGTAATTAGGGTTTCGATTGAAAGTGGAGAAAATGCCAAATCCAAAAGAGGAGAAGAGAAAGAGAAGGAAAAGAACAAGGATGGGGATGTCTTTGAAAGGGCGGTGGCCATGGTTGTAAGAGATTTGAAGGAATTGGGAGGGATTGGAGAGAAGGGGTTGAGAGGGGGATGAGGAGGAGTTGTAAAAGGAAGTGGGTTCTTCAGAGGAAGCCATGGAAGTGGAGAGAAAAGTGGGAATTGAACTAGGGAAGAAGAAGAAGAAGAAGACAAATATTCGAGCAGCAATGTTGAAGCTACATAGCTTACTTCACCGAACTCTGTATCATTTACTATTCCAATTGCCAATTCATTTTTTTATATATTGGGAGGTTAAAACATTATAACATGTTTGGCGGCGGAAAAGAAAATGATAAAATGAAGTATAATCCCAAACATGCCTTTACTCATATCATCTCATCTTGTTTACTTTTCTTAAAATTATAAGTTTAATTATCAAGTATATCTGGAATTATGAGGATTTTTTCAAAATTAGAATACTCATAAACTTTATAAAAATATCTTGGAAACTATTAAAATTTTATTTTAAAAATATATTAAATTTTAAAAAGTTAAAAAAATAACCTTGCCTACAAAAAAAAAAAGAAAAAGTAAAGGAAATATCCTCACAAGTTTTGGACAAGTATTTTGTTTGAATAATACTTCATTACTTTATCGAAACAAATTGAATTGCTATTGAGAATAATTTTTTAATCCATAACTATAACAATTCTTTGTAATTCATCAAACACGAAAAGAATTAAATTGTTGTTGAGAATAATTCGAAATCTAAATTAAATTTACTCATGTAGAGTTGGATGATAGTTTATACTTAATTAATTTATTTGGTGAACTAAATTTCTCAACTTGAATTATTTAAACAATAAGTTTATCAAATATTTAGATTTAATGTCAAACTCTAAAGATGTACCGTAAATTCTCGATACTCCATAATCACTTTCAAATTGAGATTTTTTGTTTTATTATCGTATCAAAATTAATATTAAAATTTAGAGCTCATTTGCCTCCTTTATGTTTCTTCTTATACTTCAAAATTTAAATCATCTTACAACTATTGTACAACTAGTCAATTGAAAAATATTAGTTAATTTAAGTTAAGATTTAATGATTTTTTATGCATAAAATTATAAGTAATATTTTAAACAAGAAATACGAACATTGAGTAGTTCAAAAGGCTAATACAAACAAAAATAAAATTTTCTTATGGGCTGGATTAATAGAATGCCATTGCCATTCACCTACTTCAACCAAGATCACCATCACCTAATACTATTTTATAGTTAGCTGACTCTAACAGATTCTTTGTATCTTCCATGAAACAGGTCCTTGGTTCCCCCACCTCCCTGCCCTTTCTCTTACTTTTTAAGAACTTCTTATTCTTAAAAAGGTTTAAGTGTTCCTGTGGACCTGTTTCAACAATGGTATCAATATTCACAAGACATTACAAAGATGGTTGTCTAAACATTGCATGAATCCTAGTTGGTGTGTTCTACATATCACGTTACAATACAACTTTTCTCGTTTGTTTTGGGTCGTGGTTTACATCTTGTTTTCTCCCTAACATCAACGATTCAGTGGTGGAGCTTATCTCGTCAATGATTGACATTAACCTACCTACCACAAAGCAGGATCATTCAATCTAATTTGCTATCTGCTTACTCCTCGTCCTTTGAAAAAAAAGGAATTCAGCGGATCTTCTCTCACCCTCACAACGACAAGAGCTTCTCCTCTGTACGGGATGACATTGTTTTCCTTAATGCTTCTGGTGTTGTAAATCTAACTTATTCAGACATTATGACTACGCCACAATTGCTCACAATTGGTTGGCTTTTATGTAACCCCTCAGTTACCTACATGTTATGGTGAATATACGGTATCTTCAAAAAAAAAAAACCCCTCTTGCATATTGGGTTCATCATAATGACTTCTATAATACTGTTTATACATACAAGTAGACATTAAAAGACTATCAAAAAGAAGTTAAAAAAGAATTAATAAACAAAAACCTTCTGGTTTTTATGTTTCCTCATCCCACTTGTTCTTGGGTATTTCGCCACTGTCTGCAATGGTAACTTTCTTTCTAGGTTTTCCACTATAGGTTCCAGCACCGCCTTCAATTGCATATACATTATCCATTCCTTGGATAACCTTGCCAAATACAACATGCTCCCCATCTAACCTGGAAAACGTACATATAAATGACAGCTGACGTCATTCAAAATCCTTCTAATAATAGGGTGGTCAGAAATGTTATTAGAGGGAAAGTTCTTTGTTTATATAAGTGAGAGTCTGAGTAAGTTTATGCACATATCTACCACTCTCACAAGGTGGGAGAAAGGAAAAGAAAATGATTAGAGCAGGATTAAAATTAGGGAGAGAATAAGAAAGAGAAAAATTATTATTTATAGAAAAGAAAAGAAAATAATATAATAGGTATGATGTAACGCCCGGGGTTAGGAGGGGTACATGAATGAACCGAGTCCACATCCGAATGAGAGGGATCTTGGGGATATAG
>JBBMEG010000004.1:1635480-1663037 GCA_037832605.1 Cyclanthera cordifolia
ATATATATATATATATATATATATATTAGATAGTGTGAGATTTTATCTCAAAATCAATTGGTCATAAGAGAGAAAATAAAAGAGGAAAGATACCGAAAATAAGAAGACAAGAACAAAGGTAACTTCATCTCGATTGTATAAGCTTTGTTTTTGGCTTTGATTATTTATAACAAGCTAATAAAGAATTCATCCTCTATTTATAGAAGAACTAAGCTTATAAGAGTGCCCAAACTATTAAGAAGAAAAGACTAGTATCAACTAAAGATAATACATAACTTGCAAGCTAACTAAATTAGTGATAAGAGTAGATAAATGCAGTCAGTTACAAAACGTGTCTTAACATCCCCCTTAGACGAAGCTTGAGTTTGTTAGTAGAAAAACAACTACTTCAATGAACATGAGATATCGCCTTTCTTCGTCACCATGACGCCTCTCCAGTTGTCTTTTTTGTCTCCTTCCACCTCTGAGCACAAAATGATATTCATCAACTGCTTTGTGTGAAGATCCACAAACTGCAATTCCATTTGCAATCATCTTAGATTTGCCGACTTAGGTTCTGGATTCACGAACCATAGCATCGGTCGACGTCCTCTTGGAACTGTGATTTTGGCCACTTAAGGATCAACCATGCTCTGATAACATAAAAGGAATTAGAAGAGGAAGGAACCCGAAAATAAGAAGACAATGAATAACAAAGGAAACTTTATCTCTATTGTATTAGATTTTCATTTGGCTTGATTGTTTACAACAAAGAGTTCATCCTCTATTATATGAGAACTAATATTATAAGAGTGCTCAAACCATTAAGAAGAAAAGACTAATACCAACTCAATATAATACATAACTTGTAAGCTAACTAAAATAGTGACAAGAGTAGGCAAAGGCTGTCAACTACAAAACATGTCTTAACAATAAGTAGCTCAAATATCTTACAAACCTATTGAGCAATCCTCATCTTTCCAATGTGGGACAAGGTAAGCGTCTCCAACACGTCCTTCAAGGTGGTCCCACATTGGAACATCATCTTCCAAATTTGTGGAATACCCGCATTTGCTTGGGTTGGATTCAAATTTTCAAATCAAATACTTAAGTTTTACCTTGGGTTTTTACTTGCTTGGATTAGATCCAAATTAGTGGACCAAATACCCACTTGAAACTCTGATGACATATTAGATAATGTGAGGCTTCATCTCAAAACGAACCAGTGACGAACGGAGTAGCCTACATGTATTATAAGTGCCAAGTACTCACCTTTCCAACAAAATATCTAGACTTCACACTCATGAGCTGTGTGTTTGAAATACAATGTAAGATGATGATAATACAGCCAAGAAAATTGCTAAGAGAAGTAAGGTTCAAATATTTAGAACAGTGATGGAAAACAACATATCATATCCAACCAAGAAAAAGCAAGGGAAAAGAAAAAAAGAAGAAAAAAACATGAGTTCACTAGGTAGGATATTAATGGTTAAGAAACCCCCAACAAAGAGGAATGGGAACCAAGCATTTCTCCATGGGAAAGACAATCATTGTACGGACTCATTTGGCCAGCTAGGTTTGCTTGGAAGGTTGTTCAGGATAGAGGACACATCAAAGATATAGAGCAGAGCAAGAAAAACGCAAAGGGATTTCATATGCCAGATAACTATTTAAAGCAATATGGGGAAAACTTAAATCAAAAAGAAAGAAAAAATGGGGAGGGGGGGTTTTGTAGCAGAAGCACACACGTGAAATTTTTTGTACAATGCTCTGAAATTGGATCCAAACAAAAACTACTGAGAAAGAAAATAAAACAGAAATGGGGTAATCTGGATGAAATCTTAACAGATGAAGAACCTTACCTTCAAATGGAATATTGGGTTTTGTTTGCTTTTGATTCCCCAGTTGGCTGAACTTTATTATACTTAACTTCTTCCATTGATTTTCTTTTACGACCCATTTCAAAGAAACCCTTGAACCTGTAATTGGACCAATTTTTTGTGCCGCTGCTGGTGGGTTTCTTCAATCATATGAACTTTTGAGTTGAAACGAATTTGTTTATTGAAAAAGAAGATGACTTGTGTGTTTGTCATAGTAAACAGTCCTTTCTTTGCTCATACCCAGATAATTTGTTGAGTTTTCTTTTTTAAATTAAATTATTTAAGAAAAAACCATATTCCTGACCTCTCCTTGAGGATAAACCACTAGTATGACCCTCAACCACATAAGGAAAATTGATAGTCAAGCTAAAAGCTAACTATGATCAGCCAAAAATCTAATTGAAATAGAAGCCTTCATAAACATGAAATTCAAAAATTCCACATATCAAGTCAAACGAACTTAGTGAGCACCATGATGGCCTACTTTCAAATTGTTGAGGGATCATTTTTGGAGCACTAAAACTAATATGTTTGTTTGTGGATTTCAATTAAATTTTATAAAATGCTTGTTTGGGCAACAAAAAAAATAGAGCACTTAAGTGTTTTAAATAAGTGCTCTACAAACCCACGATATAATCCATAAATTAACAAAATAAATGTTCCAATTTTTTTATTACAATCACTCTATCAAAATCACTATACAAACAAGCAGTAGAACAAAATCATCACAAAAAAAAAAAAAAATGTACAAACCTTTTTTTCCAAAAGCATGAAATAAACAACTATTCAATTCTAAACACTCCACTAAAACTATGAGCTATTATAAAAACAAAAATTTTTAAACATTAATAATGACTCATCATATCTAAATACTCAAAATAAACACTCCATAAAATCTCAAATAGACACTCCATGTCTATGACCTGCTAAAGTTAAATAGGACAAGTTCGAATTTGTAATAGAACCAACCTTACCTTAGAGGATCAGATTAACCACTAATTAAAGAGTCATTTGTCTACCCCGCTCCACCAATGAGCGAACCAACATAAAATCTTCACCATGTTCCTAACAAAACACAAATTGGTACACTTACTATCTTTTGCTACATGATATAAATAGAGAAATCAGAGCTCAAAATAGTTTAACACTAAAATCCAGCAACAGAAGAATGGAGAAAACAATACATAAGAAGTAGTTAAAAAAGCTTGAAGCGTCGTAGACCAATACAAAAATCGAAGAGATCAAAGGAAGACCCAATCCAAAATCTAAAATGGTCCAATTAACTAATTAGGTTGCACCCCACCCGAACTGGGTTCGACTGAACTGGTTGAAAAGTTTGAAGTCTGTTCCAAACGAACTCACTCACTAACGGCTCCAGAACCACCTACCTGGTCTACACTTGACTTGACCTCAGGCCATTATAAGTAAAATAGATATTCACATATCTTCCTTTAAGTTAATTGTTTACTTGAAGTATAAACTCTACGGGGTGTTTGTTTGGAAAATTGTGGAGTGTTTTAGAAATGAGAAGTTATTTTGAATGATTATAAAGAAGAAGTTGTAATAATAGCTCGTTTGTATGAAGTTTTTAAAGAGTACTTATAAAATCTCGTTTATAAAATCTAACCCTTTCATGAAGATTACGATTTTCTTTTTTTTTTTAATTTTTTTAATTTTTAGACTTTTAGGCTATGTTTCATAATCATTTGGTTTTTCGTTTTTAAAATTTAAGCTTGTAGTTACCTAAATTATTTTCATATGTTTCATCTTCTCTTTAAATAAGTACGTGAATTCTAACCAAATTTCAGAAATCAAAACAAATATTTGGAACCTGTTTTTTTTTAGCTTCAAATTTTGGTTTGATTTTTAAAAACACAAAGTAAGATGTAGATATCATAGTTAAGAAAATTATGTGTTAAGATAGTAACAGGCTTAAATTTCAATAACAAAAAATCAAAAATAAAATAGTTATCGAACAACATCTTAATGTTCAATTTTAGTCATTAGATTTTGAGATTTGTTCATGATATTTTATTTATGAATTTAAAATATCTAATTTTAGTCATAGAATTAAAAAATAATAAAAAAATCAAAACTAGTCTCGATTAAAAATTAATAAAATTACTCTTTAATAAAAGAATAATTTGTATTTCTTCACTCCCCTTCTTCTCCAAATCTTCATCTTTTTTTGGTGGATGTGTGCTTTCATTTCAATTTCTATTATCCTTTGGCTAACCATCAACTTTTTTTTTTCTTTGTGACTACTTTTTATTTTTGAAAACACATCAAACTTTATTTAAACCAATAACAGAGTCGAATATAAACCAATAACGAGGATATATCTCTAATAACCGCTCTACATCTCAAAGAGTGACCACCACAATAAGAGAAAGTAAAACAAAAGGTAAACTTAGCCTGAAATAAGCAAGCCCGAACCACGACCTTAGGAGAAATGAAACATCTTTGCCCCAACCTAAAGGCCATAACATCAACTTCAAACTTAACATGATTATAAACAAAAGACCTTTGGAGATAACTCGGGAGCATATGAACAACTGAGGTACAAGGCCTCACCAAAACTAGAACGTGAAGAATCATAGCTGACACTAGCTTGATTCTTCCCAAACCCTACCAAACTGACCTCAGACACTGATACCCTTTATCAACCAACTTTATAATGGAGTGAATCGAAAACAGAGAATATACCCTTTAAACCTAATGCCGAGCACATAAAAAAACTTAAAACTAATCCTAATAACAAAAAGAAAAGTAAAAACAAACCACCATTCTAGAAGACACAAATGCATCCTCCATCGAAAGAAAGACCAAAAGCCACGAAGAAGAAAGCTTGCTTTAACCAAACCCCTCTTTGAGCCCAGCAACTAGGTCGAGTCAAAGAAGAATCCAAATTAAATAGAATCTCGAGTCGGGGTCATCCATTCCGAAGTGGACCATCGTAGAACCTTGATCTCTAAATTTGACCCACACCCACTCAAAACTTCCCGAGTCCACTTGAAAGAGTGTGCACCGTGAAAACCAACCCTATGTGATAAGACCTGCTAGTTGACTTATCTAACATGCCCAATCTCTCGAGCCTCACGAACACCTACTCCCCTAACACCATCATTTCAAATGCTTTATGGAAACTTTGTGTTCTCTAGCCATATATTCTTATTCGACGATGGCTCCAACCTCTCGAGAAAACCTACTGTCAAGACCTCTTTCTCCTATGACGAAACCTTTCCTTCAAACCACCTCTGTAGAGCACCTACGCTTCCAAACCAACATCTAACCCTCAAGTACTCTACACGATACAATCTTCTTACACCTTGCTACCATTTTGATTTTCTTGCCTTTCCTTATCGAATGAAGCACGACTAAAGCCCATTGCCTTCTCTTTTTTCTACCTGACCCGCCTCTCTCTACATTATTTTATAACTCCCACCAGAAAAATGGGTCGTGGCAACCAGAGCTCTCCCTAGTCTTCCCACCTTTCAACGCCTCCAAAGACATCCCTTTCAGCTTTAACCTCAAGCCATCTTCACTAAACAACTTGGAAACGAACCCACAACCTTCTTCTAGCACTTTGCTCGACACTGAGCCCATAAATAACTTCTCTTCACTCTTCTATGAAAGTGTGACGAAACCCCCAAAAATGCACCTTAAAGGTGCTCAAAATTGCTCTATAGTTGTTCATGATCAAGAATGTGCTTGAGACCAGAGAGAAACTTTTCTCTAAACGAAGTAGAAAGAGAGTCTTATTTCGTATTTCTTTGTTTCATTTATTTTTTTTTAAAAAGGGATCATTTTAGATTGTAAACCAAATAAAATTTTGTCATTATTTTTTCTTTGATGTATGAAACTTTCATTAATCAAACATCCAAAATACTAGAACAATTTTCTATAGATAGATTTTCACTAATTGACTAGAATTCTTTTATATCCTACCAACTTCATCTTGAAACACATAATCAAATGAGCATATGAAATAAAACTTAGACATAAAATAACTTTAAAGTTTGAACAAAGTAAAACTTAGACATAATTGAATCCTTCTCTAAGGGTTTTTTTTTTTTTTTTTTTTGTTGAGATAATCTTACTCTATCCATCAAAAGAGATTGAATATATATATATTGGGAGAAAAAACAAGGAAATGAGAGAGATGGTGATTGTCTTACATTTGCATAGTGTTTGTCTTCTTTCCCATTTCCATCCTTTTTTTTAACAACATTTTCATTGTTTTGTTTGTGGTTCCTATGTAGACAAATCATTCAAAATTCTCACTCTCTCCCTTTGTTGCAAGATATATATATATACACATCATCTGCCAACTGATTTCTCTTCCTCGGCCACACTCTCCCCTTTTTCCACTTAATCTTAATCAATATGACTTCATTGCCCTTCTCTCATGCCTCTGGCTCTTGGACTCCAAAGCAAAACAAAGCCTTTGAAAGGGCATTGGCTATCTTCGACAAGGATACCCCCGATCGCTGGCTCAATGTCGCCAAGGCCGTCGGTGGCAAGACCGTCGATGAAGTCAAGACACATTACGAGCTTCTTCTCGAGGATGTCAAGCACATTGAATCCGGCCGCATCCCCTTCCCTAACTACACCTCCTCTTCCTCCTCCGCCCCTCGAAACTCCAACGACAACATCAATGACCAAGAAAAAAGGTAATTCTTTGTAACCCTACTACTTTCTATATTTCCTTTTAATGTACTTTCTATGCAAAATGGATCTTTTATGTTCAAATTATTTTCAATTAGCTTTTTGTTAAAAGTAGAACATTTTTCTTAAAACTAATTTAATATATTTATACTTTTTACGAGAAAAGTCCAATGTTTAAGTCGCTATCGACCCACTTTTATTTCCTTTCACTTTCGAGATTCTAGACGTGTGTATCTCAATTATTTTGATTTCATTTCTTCTCCATATGCTCAAAAAGCACCCAAAAAAATTTTCTTTGTTGCTCATATAATAATTTGCTTTTTTTTTTTTTTGGTTAAAATGTAATACAAATAAACCATTAAAAATAAATGACTATTTTTTTTTATTTTAAAAATAAATAAATAATAAAATGGTGTTTGAAACTTGCTTTTTGAGGCTATTGGTTTCCAGAAAAAATTAAAAGCATGCAATCCAATCATGCCTCAGTTGGTAAATGCAATGTTTCTGATTTGAAGTCAACAGTTTACGAGAACCCGGTGGCGTGCCACTCACGTGCCTTCTTCATGGCTGATTAATAGCAATAATTGTGCTGTAAATATTATAACTTATCTAAATCTTATACTAAAAGCAACGTAATTAATTGTTTAATGTTGATATTTTCTTTTGCTGATAAATATCCACCTCCTCGATTGCATTCTTTTTATTATATTATTATTATTATTATTATTTTGTTTAAAGGGTAGTGACTTCTTTTAATTTGGGTTTTTTTTTTAAAAAAAAAAAAAAATTAGAATTATGATTGATTTTATAAGTATTTCTTGTCTTTACTGTTCGCTGTAATAAAAAAAAAAAAAAATATATCTATATATATATTTATTTATTTATTTAAAAATTTAAGAATATTTTTAGAATTAAGATTATTAAATGAGAAGGATAGGGGTTTACAAAACAACACTTAAATATCTTTTTAAAAATTGTGAGGTCCAAAATCTCCTCTTCACTATCTCAGATTCTCAAATCAAAACTACTATAAAATTCAAATAAATATGTCACCTTTTTTGTGTAAATATTTCTTTAAAAAATGATCAATGTACCCACTCAAAATACCACTGTGAACAAATAATGTCTTTTTTTTAATGATTCTCAACTTGAAGCCTACACTTTTCTAAACTTGAGGCACATCGTTGTCCCGTTCATAGGTTGTGATACTAGAATACATCGAAAAAATAGAGACAGAAGAGATGTTTATTAAAAAATGTCACAGACTAGTTTCGAATCTACATCTTAAAAGGCAACATACCTTCAAAACTCAAACTTTTAACCACTACGCCATCCATTGGATTATGGTAGCTGGTATTCAATCCTTACCCCCAACATTACAACTTTAGACAGATTCGAAGTCATCAAAATAATGGATTAGAATGAAATTAAAATTGTGTGTTTCTACCGTAAGAGTCAGTAGCGCGTTGGTTTCATTATTTGTAAGTAATAGCGTGTGTTTCTGCCGATTGCAATCACAGGGACTGATTAATTTAATTATTGCAGGATGAGAAACTTGAAGCTTCACTAAATTGGTTGTGTTCTTGAGATGACAAATTAATGTAGTAAATTTGCAGGGCTTCAAGAATCAAGACCTGCAATTCTATGTTCTATAATCCCCTTTTTTTTACTGTTTGGAAGTTTAATTTTTCTAACTAAAAAGCTAATCCATGTAGGATAATGAATTTAATTTCTGTTTCTGTTTCTATGAGTTTCCCTAAACAAAATACTTTTATTTGTTTAATTATGTATGAAGTTAGGAACAATCACTCTTCTTCTCACTTTATTATTACTTTAAACACTAATTCAAGTCTGTAAAATACTTATAAAACCTCAAAGACTCTTCGAAAGTCAATGGTTTTACCATTTAACTACATAATCGTCCGGTAAAAAAAAAAACTACTTCATTTGGTTAACTTTTGTCTCGATTACCACAGTAATGAGTTAAAAGAAAACTATTGATATAAATCTTGAATATGTTACGTCAAGATGATATCTATTTGAGTTTAAAACTCTTCAACCAAATCTCAATTTTTGTGGAAGGGAAAATAAAAACGAATATGGGGGTAATGACGATTACGAGCGAATAAAAAAGAGAATGATTTTTTGTGTTTGAAGTAAAAAAACTGAGAATCATCTCATTCACATTCTTCCCAATAATGTCTAGGGAGAATAAAAAAATATTATGAGAAGAATAAAAAGTAATTAAAAAAATAATTTTGAAGAGGAATGATTCTCGATAACTCAAACATCGAGAATCATCTCATTCACATTCTCCTCACTTCAACTTGGTGTCCCAAAGGCACCAATTATGTTGTTCGATTTTAAATTACGCAAGTTTTTATCTCAAGACTAATTGATAATAAAAGATAACTCAAATCATAATACAAATTCTTCTCCATTCATCTTTTGAATATGAAATCTTAAACACCTTTCAAATTATATCTAATCTAGAGTATACATCTCCATAGTAAAGTGTTTTTTTATTGAAAGGAAAAAAATAAGAAAAATAAAGAAATACTTTTCTTTTGAAGCAAGGAAATCATTTTTACATTATTATTCCAGTGATTTTCAATGCAATTAACATAAAATAACAAGAATCCATACAAGTTCAAATCTCCACAAAACAACAACAACAACAATAACCCATACAAGAGCGCTTGGCTAAGTTCAGAATCACTTGCATAAAAGTAAAGTTGAAACGCACCTTAAGACCTCATAAACAAACTCCTCATTATGAAGAGGTTAGAAAACAAGTTATGTATTTGGGTGAAGCTCAACTAGGAAAACAACAGTAAAATCTACATGGGAGTTGGTTGGTTCAAGATGCAGACAAACTATCCTTGAACAAAGGACAGAACAATATTTATTCTGATACTGTTGTTCGAAGAGGCAGAGAACTTTCAACTCCACTTGTCTCTGAATTCTTATCTGCCACAACTTTTGACATACGGAACATCTGTGTACCCAACCCCAAAGATTTTTTTAAGACTTGTAACCAAACACATCCACCACATAATATTAGAAACATGATTACTTCTATTGGATGATGCTCAGAAAATGAAATGGAAAGTAAAACCAAACCTTGTTGATGGTTTTCTTGAAGCACGATTTGTGTTCATCCATTGATGCGTGAATGAACTCGTCGATGTGATCCTTCAAATCCTCCAAGAATGTAGCTTCTTCGCTCTTCTTCTTTCGACAAGAAGGGATGGGTGGGTTTGCAGCAGCTGATGGTTTATCCTTTTGTTCTTCCATTGCTTTGAACAGCTACAGGAAATGTAAAAGGAAATATAATTTAGCTGGAGACAAAATGTAAAAGCAACAGGGAATGTAGTTTAAAGCAGAGAATTTAGAACTATATAGAGCAAATTCAGTTCATTTTATCTGGTGAAGTTGCGCCAGTGTGTTACACAACTTCACAGATTTACCACTGCCAAATCCATGTTGAGTTTTGTCAGGGTAAGAACTGCTCATTGGTAGCTTAACAATTCAGCATTTGTTTAACGTGAGTTTATTTAAAAGTTGTCCGTGCTCATTGATTGATTAACAATTCGGCGTGCCCAGATGTATCCATGTCCAACAATAATGCACACCTTCAAAGAAGTGTACATGCTTCATAGTCCATGTCTAAAGATAATTTTAGCCTTAATCATATCTTACACCTCAAGCTTGAAGATCTTAAACTTTTTTGGAGCTCCCTTTTATCTTTGCTACCTACTTAGCTACATATAAGAGAAGATAGGCTAATCTCATGTAAGCCTCTTTCTAAGCCAATTTTGGAGACAATATCAAATTGATGGACCATCAATACTTCACGCTTAGACACGAAAGAGAAAAAGTGAAAGGCCGTGAGGAGGGTAGTTCGACTATTGAGTGACATATGCAGAACAACTGTGATTGTTACTGAAAGGAAAGTGAGATGCAAAGGGTTATTAGGAAGGGTGAAGTAAATAGCATGGGTAGTTTTTCTTGTGGGGGCTAGCACATGGGGCCAGGCCATCAAGACAAACTTTAAAAAAGAATGCCCTTCATGACCTTGTCTCCCCAATGGTGTATGAGCAAGCACAGTACTCAATCACAAACACATATTATACTCCTATGTCGGTTTACTCAAATTCTTTTTGAACTTTATTTGTGAAACTTTCAGTTGGCCATGTGTCTTTCCCATTGACACCAAAAATCTGCTTGGACTCACATTGCTTGACCATCAATAAGATTGGTTAGGGAAATTGAAATAGTTAAGCATCAAACAGAGAAAAAGGATGGATTAGTCAATGGTTAGGTAATATTTCTAGATCCCAATCCCAGATCATTCATCAAACTCAACATTTGTAAGGTTCCTCCTAGGAGAAACGTTGCAAACCTGAGGCTGAGAATTCTGCTTTCAAAAACTGCTAATAGTGCCATTGTTGTTCAGTGACAAGCACAAGTAATGCAAATGAGGGAATTGTGCTTTAAGATTGGTTGATCCAGTCCATCAATCTTTCCAAAAAATAGTATAATTTCCCTAACCAATCTTTGCTGTCCACATAAGAATAGACCAGATGCTTAACTATTTCAATTTCCTTCCAAGGCCAATTGGTGAAATAACCATTGACTAATCCATCCTTTTTCTCTGTTTGATGCTGTTTGACACCAACTTTACATTGAATCTTGGTCTTGAACCCTTGGAATACTTGTTAAAAATGCATCTAGATGCTGCTGCCTTAGACACCAATGTACATGTTTGGTAACTCCAAGGAAGTCATTTTCTCATCCAAGACAAGGATAGAGTGTTCAAAAAACCAGACAACTCAAAGGAACCAATCAACCCAAACCAATGGTTGTGTTCAAATAAATAAATTTTCATGGGTTGAATTGGTTCATGGGTTAGCCTAAGATAAGTTTTGGTTGAAGTCCTTAGAAAATCTTTTTCTACCTATAACATACATACATTAATTTTAATTTTATTTAATTACATTATTGTTTTTTAACCTTTTATTCTTCAAAATTCTTTAAAATATTTTTTGAAGTCTTAGAATGTATCTTTCTTGATATGAATTCAAATTGAATTGCAAATCTTTATTTAGTTTGAAAATTAATTAAGTAGATGTTTTAACACCATAATGATTATGACTTAAATATTTTGTTAGCGCAGTGGCAAAGCTTTCTGTAAATGGTAGGTCTTTGTATCTGTTCATTTCATGAAGTTTATATTTCCTATCAAAAAAAAAAAGACCCAGGCCTCTAATCGGCAAGGCACCAGTAGACAACATAAGAAATGAGGAAAAATTTTGGATCCCCTGGGGAAATTAATCTCAACGGCCTTAAACCTAGGACATCAAGGGGAATACACCCTCAAGACCCAAGCGCTTAATTACTAGGTCGCCGAGTAGACAACATAATATAATTGTTACTCACAATCAATTTATTCCTTTACTCTTTATATAAAATATATATACGTTGGTAAAATTACATATTCAAATGAGTATTTTTGTTTAAAATGTAAAATATAATTGAAACTTGATGGATATTCTTTAAAAATAATTAATTATTTGAATTTATTACTTTAAAAAATATTTAAAAAGAAAAAAAGAAAAAAAAGTTTTAAAAAATCCCCGATTCCCACAAAAAGAAATGGTGAATTTCGCAGGGACAAGGATTGATTTTGAAACCGGGGACGGGGACGGGGAAGCCATTCCCCAGCCCCGCCCTGCCTCATGGACATCTCTACTCGCATGGCAGTTGCATTCAATGAGTGGGCCTCCAGCGAACTTACTCTGACAAACAAATTTCGTGAAAATCAACCTGTAGTTTGTACCCAACTGACTATCAATTCCATAAGGCTATGTTTGTTTTTAATAAAGAAGAGTGGTTAACTACTACTACTCAAAAACAAATCATTTTTATATAGTAGTAAACAACCACTTTTAATCACTCATCAAACCCTCTATCAAACTACTCAATCAAATTTCATATCAAATATATCACTCAACTACTACTAACATCAATCCTCAAACAAGTAATTAATTATCCAACCACTACTAACACTAACACCAATTCTCAAACAAGTAATTTACTACTCTAAATTACCATAAAACCTTCCACTCCTCTCCATCCCACTCTTTTCTACCAAAAACAAACACACCCTATATATTAACTGACGTCTATAGTTTTTAAACCCAAGAACAATTATGCTTGTCTTTCGGCAAGGCACCAATAGACAACATAAGAAATGAGGCAAAATTTTGGATCGCCTGGGAAATTAATCTCAACGGCCTTAAACCTAGGACATATGGGGAACACATCCTCAAGACCCAGACGCTTAACTACTAGGCCGCCCAGGATACGTACTTATCAGTTATCATGGCATGATTTATTTACACCATGCTCGGCATCATAAGAACTCCATCACGGATTCACGATTCACCGAGTTCACATAAGTGCACAGATAGATATATAAGACATACTAACGAAAACAAAAGAACAAACAACATGCATCGTGCATTCGAACAGCCACGCCAGGTAGCTTCTATGAATATTTCAGAAGATTCCAATAACCCAATTTACACTTGCTCGAACAAACATATCCTAGTGCAAAACTTAAACAAGAAGTCGTACACATGAGATACGTACTTTAAAACTCCGTTGAGAGAGTACGAGGATGCTAAGACTTGCACAAAAAAAAGTGTAGCTTAAGTGCTCGATTTCACATATAGACAAACAGATTCCAAACAATAACCACGACACCTACGAAATGAGAACTGAATAGCGAAGAAGATTCAACGAAACACCCTCAAACAACCTAGACGCGAACTGAATAACGGTGGATCGAAACTGCCTAGACGGACACAATTAACGAATAGGCAAAAGCGAAAATAAAATTGAAGGAAGTGTGGATCAATAACGAACCTTACTACGGTGAAGAGTAATCGTAATTGAATCTCTCTATAAGCCGATGGCAATCAGATCGGAGTAAAAAAAAACTCTGCTCGGCTGAAGTAGACAAGTCGGCCACAGGGAATGAACAAATGGCCACGGCGCCGATGACGGGAAGCTGCGCAAAGGAAGGAAGAATCAAAGAGTGGCAACGATGGACGGAGGAACGCGAAATGGAAGGCTGTACGGCGAGGGAAATCGTGAGCACGAGGGAGAGAAGATATGAAGTCAAGTGTGAGGCGGTAGAATGTGGTGGTAAGAATTAGGGGTATCCATTTTTTCCATCCGACCCGCCCTGCGAGGACCCGCCACTTACGGGACTGTAAAATTCTGATTAGGGTGAGGATTAAAAACACTCCTGGAATGTATTCTTCCTCATTTTTCTGTTTTCATCAGTTTATATATTATATTTTTATTTTATGTAATGCGTTTGTATGCATGAAATTATTTTAAAAAATTTAATTGATTTTTTCTTAAAATTCAATAAACATTTAAATTAATTGTTGAAAATTTTATCAAAATTTAATAATTTGAATTAAGATGGGAGAAGTTTATAGAAATTTAAGAATAAGAAAAAAAAAAAATTGAATGGTGAATAATTTTTTATAAAAAATGGGATCCTCGTGCATTATGCATGCGGAATCACTGTCCCATTCCATACCTGAAATTTTATTGAGTTGGAGATTGAAATGGATAGCGGAGATGGAGGCAGTAAAATCATCTTATAACCAGTCGGTAGACATCTCTAGTAAGAATCCATCCACGCCCGTACTTTAGAAAAATGACAACTTTCTTTCAATATGGTTTAAAATCTTTCAATGCCATATAAAAGTTAATTACCAAAGTAAAAAATTCGAATTTTCTTGATTTGGGGAATCATGATTTCTGTTATTTGATCTTAAAATCTCAAATCAGTGCAATATAAACTAAAATAAAAAAAAGATAATGAACGTGCTATTCTCGCAAAAAAATTACAAATGTAATCAAAATTTAAAATATTTGCATATATATAATAACTAACATTGTATTATATGAAAATAAATACTCATTAATATAATAATTATATTTACTAATTATTTTAAAAAATAACTATATTTATAATTATTTTATTGAAGTTTACTATTTTGTAAGTTTTTAAAAAAGAAAAGACAGGATATTAAATTAGTGGAGAGTTGAGACGGTTCTAATTTATCAAACTTTTGAAGCTTCAAACAATCTCGCACACAATTCGGGAAAGTAAAAAACACATAGACATGGAAGTCGAAGAACGGAAAAACGTTTTTTCACAAGACAATTTCATTATAACATTAAAACTTAACTTTAAAAGTAAATTGAACACTTGCCAAATGTTTAAGAATGTAATTGAAGTGTAATTGTTACAAACAGTGATTTGTACTTGTGGATATTACCAACCACAACAAAATCAACCTGTAGTACAATTTCTGTAGGGAGTGAGCTGCATTGGCAATCAAAACAAAAGTAGATTTCTTTTGACATTTTCCATAGAGGCTGTGCTACAAAACTTTTCAAGGAAATAAAGAAAATGTAAACTAAAAAATGTTCGCTGTGAGATGGTGAAGCATTCACCATAACAATATGAAGAGTTACGAATTCAAAACAAAGAATAATGAACCTACTCTGTAGAATGCTTAATCAGATGATAAATAAATTGCAAAATCGAGGACGAAGAAAACACACAGTCCTCTGGCACCCTAGTTTTAAACGGATGCTACCTCAACTAAGTTAGAAGCAGGTCGTTCGATTGCTCCTGCAATGCAATTTTGATCCTCGCCCTTATTGTTACAACTTCTCCTATACACATCTCTAACCTTTATAAGTCCCTCATTGTGAATTTATTTGTCATGAAATTTGAAAATTAACTCCACATCCATATGCAGAGTGAAATAGATATGGATAAGCAAATTTTGATTTGCTCTTTTGATGTAATGGTTTTGGGGTACACGATTCACTAATAAACTTCCCAACCATCTTTTTCCAACTTTTCTGCCTTGCTCAACACATTTTTCTTGGTGTCTTCTTGAAATTGGCTCATCCTACACATTAACGATACCATGTCACCAATTGCTAACAAGTCGTATCGTACATCATAAAAATAAAAGCAACCGACCTCGAGAGTAGGTCCACATCTGCCACCCCCAGCATCCTTACTGCGAGCAAACCAGCATTGGTTGCGTTATTGATTGCAACAGTGGCGACCGGAACTCCCCTCGGCATCTGCATGAATAAACCAATAATTTGTTCAGACAATGTCCAAAAGCAAATAATGGTACTGTGACACATTTGAACCAAAACAAATACCAAAGGTCTTGCCGTTGGATGTAAAAAACATGAATAATAGTTCATTAGGAAGAAACTTGAAAGAGCCTGATAAAAATTTTTCCTAGCCTATCAGAGTACAATCCCCTTTCCCTCCAACAAATGTAAATATTATCTACTGCTAAAACTTATGATTGGATTTTGT
This sequence comes from Cyclanthera cordifolia, assembly GCA_037832605.1. Lineage (NCBI taxonomy): Eukaryota > Viridiplantae > Streptophyta > Magnoliopsida > Cucurbitales > Cucurbitaceae > Cyclanthera > Cyclanthera cordifolia. Next base: position 1,651,450 of record JBBMEG010000004.1, read on the forward strand.
GGTTGTTGAGAGAAGAGGAGAGGAAGAAGAGGATATTGAGTAAATTGAAGATATAAAGTATTTGTTTGCGAATTTGTGTTTTAGAGAGGAGAGGTTGGTAAAAAAAAATTTGGGATTTGTGTTTAGGAGAGGTGTTTATTTTAAAAGAAATTTGATATAAAGTTTGATTTAAGGTTTGATGAGAGATTGGAGAGAAGTTGAAAAGAGGTTGATAAGGAGTTGAGACAGGTTGTGACGTATTAAAAACAAACATGGAGTTTTCTTCCTCCATTTCCTCTCCCACAAATCCAATCATCCCCCCCCAAGACAATCCTACAAAATCAATAAATTCTTATACCAGCACCATTGATTAAAAAGCTAGAACTTTAGAAAGAAGTTAGGGTCTCATTCAAGAACGAGGTTAGAAAACAGGACAAATGAAGAAGTGTTAAATCACTCACGTATCACATCAAGTGATCCTGAAAAATGCACCAAAGTTTTTTTTTTCTACGTCATTAACGAATCTTATCAAACGAATGGCAAAATAAATTATTTTGAGAACAATAAAAAGTACCTGCACAATTGACAGAAGTGAGTCGAGTCCATCCAATGTCGAAGCACGCACCGGGACACCAATAACAGGCAACGGAGTAAGCGAGGCAACCATACCTGAATCAAGCTAACCAGATTTAACACGAAGAACTATCCCTATAATTTACTACATCCAGTAGCCAAGTACCCAAGTAATTTTGAACTAAAGACAGCATTATTAGAGCATATATTGTCCATTTCGCCGGCCCTTTAGAATTAATGTATTTAATGAGGACTTATGTTTCATCCAAAAACAATATACTATAGATGAGCATTTAAACAACTAGCCTGGTAAGTGGGCTGCTCCCCCAGCACCAGCAATGATAATCTGGATCCCTCTCTCTTGAGCAGATGACGCATAAGAAAACATCCAATCAGGGGTGCGATGAGCAGAAACTATCTTTATCTGCATATTTTAAGAAGAAAAGAAAAGCAGATAATATAGATACACACACACACACATATCATGGACTATACAACATCAATCATCAAATATAAAAATTAACCTCATAAGGCACACCAAATGTGTCAAGAATCTTTGCAGCATCTCTCATTACAGGAAAATCGGAATCAGAGCCCATTATAATTCCAACACGATGCTCAACTGTGTCAAGTATGATTTTAATAAGAAATAAAAGTGATCAAATAGAGAAAATACCAAATTGGTAATATACATGTAAGCAACTTCAGTATACGTGATACCTAACCAATATTTAAACAAAAACAATTTCCTTTTGGAGTAGAAAAGAAGCTTTCAATAGAAACTAAGAGATACAAAAGCTAGTTTAAATGAAAGAACAGATTAGAAGACCAAGCACCTTTAAAAAATCATGTCCTTAAAGTTCTAATTAAAAAAAACTGTAAAATAGGTTATATATGATCAAGTGTCAGAATACTGAATTCTTTTTTAGATAAAGCAAAAAACACGAAGCATCACAGAGGGAGACTGACCTGCAGACTTTTCAGAAGTTTCATCCAGCGTTGACGATAACAAACTTTCAACAGCACTGGTAGAACGACCGACAATTGTGATGTGACCCATCTTTCTTTGCTTTCTCATTTCTGGTTTATTGTAAAGGGGTCAATTAAATGTTTCCAATAAGATGTAAAAAATTAAGAGGAAGAAAAGTTTATAGCCTAACCTGGTTTATTATACCAATGAACAAAAGCTCCTGATATCCTCAATGCCCTTTGCATCAGTTGATGCGCTAAATAAAAACCAGGTTCCCCCTGCAAGAAACAGCAGAATAACTATAAGAAGTGTTGGAGTTATAACTACTAAGTGCATATTCCTATATTACATACCTTGACTATTCTCACAAAACAATTGTCTGATCCTACTATATCTAGTTGTCAAGAAAATTCGTATGAAATGAATTCTTATATAGGTGGTTGAAATGAATTGAACTCGTCTCCCAAATCCCTTAAGAGTCTTGACCACTAACCATTAGGTCAACCTTGGTTGATTAATTATTTGATGTCCCCAAAGTAGAAAATAGTTTAAGATGACCTCTATGTATCTCAACCTCATTTAGGCATAGCTGGTATTAAAACTTATAGATATATGGCCTATATGTATCTCAGCCTCATTTTGGCATAAGTTTGCTGGTACCGAAACTTATAGTTAGATACCTCCCCTACTTGTTACTAGTATAGATAAAAAAAAAGGAATATAGCTTCTACAAATAAAGAAAAAAAATAGGAAAAGGATTCCTTAATTTACCTCATCTTCACCTAAAATATTATACATAATAGCAGCTGGAGTTATCATTGATGGATCGCCAAGGGGAAGACCAAGAACTGCCCGCAAATGCTGCTCAAATTGAGAGGTCTTGCAAGATTCAATAGTGTGATGACCACTATTGTGAGGTCTGGGAGCCACTTCATTCAGTAAAATCTGTCAAAGGTAAAAAGAGACATGTAGTACATTAGTCCCAGAGTCCAAAAGAAGAAAAATGCAAATAACATGATTAGCATTGATGATACAACCTGATCATCTTCTGTCAGAAACAACTCTACAGCAAAAATCCCAGCACCTTCCAGAGAGCTAACAGCTTTGTATGCAACATCGGTTGCAAGGTTCTTGATCTCCCATGATAAGCTAGCTGGAGCTTTGACAATGTGACATATATTTTCCCTACAAGAATAAGTTTTCTAATGTGATGTCTAAATGCACAGGAGTAATGTAAGACTGGTGCAATTACATCTCAAAATTTACTTCTATAAAAAATATTGCTTTCATAAATGAAATGAGCCTGCAAAATCAGAAGAGTTTCAAATAATTGATCCAATTGGTAAATAAGCTAAAAAAGCTAATACTTACACAAGCATGGTCCAACACAACCAGAGGAGACAAAAACATATCGTACAAAAAGTTAAGACCGGCATTTCAAAAGTTCTATTCCTTTCCACCCAAATTTCTGACACAACACAAGTCGTAACAATATAACAAGAAGCCTTGCTTGGGAATTAAGCAAGCGACCAGTAAGCATAATCATATAGAAACTATTCATGGAGGTTGAAAAGATATTATGTGGATCCAAAAATTCTACAACCTGAAATATGGCCAACTGTTTCTTCGTTAACCCTGCTGATTAAGATATACCAGTAGGCCTAGAAATCAGATTTGCACCTTGTCTTAAGTATTTAAGCTAACTAATGCATAACTCCTAGAGAAAATTCTCACCCAAATGACTTTACCGGGAATACTACCAAGGATAAAAGTTCCATCATTGACAATACAAGTGAAAAGAAACTTAGTGAACTACAGGCAAAAATTGTTGGTTGACCAAAAAAGATCTATTAATTTTAATTATCCTAGGAGAAATTCTCAAGAAAAAGCATCCAACAATCAGCCACCAAATCTTTGTTTAGGCACAAGCTCAAACAACCTAGGATAAGCAAGCACATACGAGTTAAAATAAGTTTTCAATCCACCGCCTTGTTTAAGGCACCAGAAGGCTTCTCCCAAGGCTCTGGCTCAACATGTGATAGGCCTCGGGTTCTGCAAGTGTACCGGAGATGGCCAAAACAGGGGGAGTATTGTCGGTGAGGAGCTTGTGGGCCGGTACGGTTTTGAAAATAGCCGGTTCGGTTTATTGCTTGTAATTAGGTCGGGATATAAATACCATTTGTTCTGTAAATACGCTATGATGATTTTGATTAATAAAGGAGAACCAGAGAGCCATTTTTGAGCTTGGTGACATTGAACGTGTGGACCGAAATCATGGTTCGTATCAACATGTGAAGTCTCTCCCCCAATGCCTATGGACCCAAACAAACATGAAACTCTCGACCTCAGATCAAAAGAGAGATTATTTGATGCGAGGACCGGTCATAGACCCCTGATATTCAAATGAAAGAAGAGACCTCAATAGTAATTTACTGCGAGTAAGAGAACCTAACACCACTGTAAAGAAATGGCAAGAATAATAATTCATAAAAGGATGCTCCCACGAGAGGAAGTTGCATTCTAGAATGAAAAGACAAGTTCCACAAAGATTTTACAAAAAAACCTATCAATCTTGGCCCAGTAAGTTTTATCTAAATGACAATACAATAGCAAAGTTACTTTTATCCCCCAACTAATGAATTTGGATTATCTTCCCCTGTTTAGTCAACCGAGCACAATCACATCTAAATTTATCGCTCACCTCTACTTTGAATTGTTTATGTTATATCACTACAAAACACTTCAATAATCCTAGTTAGACATCAGCATACCCATTTCATAATTGGTAATTTACACCGTATCCAAATACTTACTTATGAATAGTTTCAACAACAGGATAGCATGCCATGGAGTTGTCTCTACCTCTTGCAATAACAACAGCCAGTTCCTGTCACAAAAAGGAAGCAAAGATCAAATGTCATCATCAACAAATATATGTAAACAAAAACTTCATATGGTTAGGTCCAGGAATTTATATGACGATTAATCTCTTCTTCTTCTTTTTTATCTCAAAGAATTTTTATGTTCGTGTTCAGGCTAGTTAACACGCATCTCAAGTATTCTCATGGAACACACCATTTGACCCTACAATATTAGATTTCAAAGAAACTCGTAAAAAATTAATTTCTAGGTAGATGACCACCATGGACTGAATTCATCGACTCTAAGTTACTGTAGACTCTTTTTCACTACAAGTCACTCCATAATGGTTATAATATATTCGAGCATTCTTACCCAAAAAATAAAACTAAATGAATTTTAGCTACTATATTTTTTTTTATAGATCTCTTATGTCAAGGTGGTAGCTATTCTAGGCTTCTTTCAACAACTATAGCTAAATGTTCTTTACGCTAAATGGAAGAACTTTTTCTAATCTTCCTTGCTTGGGATTGGTACTTGACATGTGAACTTGTTTGGTTTCTTATGAGAAAAAAAAAGACATGGGTAAGAAGATAAAAGCAACAAAGAGCAAAATGAATGATCAAAAAGGCAAACAGCATATGCTAAGAACTAACCTTCAAAAACAAACAAACAAACAAACCTAACCTTCACAAAAGGTGCCCACTTCTCTACATATAAGCCACGCTCAACTCCACCTAAAGCTGGAAATATTGACAAATGTATAAGAAATTCGAAAAAGGTAATCAATATATTTATTAAATAACTGTCTTGATAAGGGTAGTTAATATATCAGATATATCTCACCAAAAATGGCAGAAGAAAGCTCCTCTGTACTCTTTGCAACAGCATTTCCACGTCCATCATAAGCTAATCTTTTGCTCTTTATCATGAGAGGATAACCAAATTTGTCGCCAGCTTTCTTTGCATCTTCAAGATTGTCAATCTGTTGGAGAAAACACGAATGGTCAATAAGTTATGTGTAACTATTAAACACAAATGTAAGAGCAAGAATGACAACACCATTAAGAAGAAGTTCATGCAGAGAACAACACCTGCATAAACTCGGGCAATGGAATTCCATGCCGAGAGAAATGAACTTTTTGGAGATATTTATCCTGCAACATAATAGACGATAAAGGATAAGAAATAATAAACTAAATAATAGACTATCGTTTTTAATCATCAACCAAGCTTCCATTGCGTAGAGAATGAAAGAACAATATGACATACAAAAAAGGAAGAGCCAGCAAAAAAGGAAGACAGCCTACAAAAAATGACCTTCAGCCAAGTATAATAACACCTAAAGAATAATTAAAAAAGATCTAAAAACCAGAGGCCCAAAAAGAGAAATATAGAACTCTAATAAGGTGAGGGTCAAAAGATCACCTAAAGACCTCTCCACCCCTCAAAAAATTCTATTATTTCTCTCCTTCAATGGCTCCACAAAATAGTACACACTCCATCTTGCTGCAAAAAACCCTTTTCTCACAAATAGGATGAGAAACAAGACTTCACGATTATCCATTTGCAATCTCTCTGTTTATCCAAAACAATGTCGAACTGCTTGAAAAAAGGTTCCAGGCCTCTAAAGCCATTTAACACTGCCAAAGCAGATGGCCAAGATTTTCAACCACCTTCCTGCATATGATGCAACATAAATAACGACCCCACTAAGGAAGGAACTTTCCTCAAAACCTGTCTTCGATATTAATTCTTCCATGAGGAAGTAGACTCAGGAAAAAACACCATAATCATTTAGCCAACAAGGCCACGTCGGGAGCTCTAATTCCTTATCATAAAAAAATATAAATAAAAATGTTTCTCGATCTTTCAGGGGTAAGAGTCAGCGTAGGCCCAAGCGATTGTTTTGATATCAAATTGAGGTAGCTTGTAGGACCAATAATACCCAAAGGGAGATAACTCTACAAGAACTCAATCACAAAGACTTAACTAATGTTAAATGTTAAAAAAATGTGCTTTATACAAAAGATTAGGTTATGTTATGCATATATAAGGGAATAGAAACTAACTAACAAATACTGAAATACCCCTACACCAAACTTTTAAAAAAATTTATGTATTATCCATTTCCCTATTTCCATAAAAAGGTAGCCACTGTAATCATTTAAGTTTATATTATTTTTTAATATTTGTAAGTGTTCAAGTCCACTTATGGGGCACCTCCACTATTGTCCCGGAACACTTATTTAACCACGATAGTTTACATTTGGTTCTCAAGGAAACTCATGAAAAATTGATTCTTAGGTAGACGACCTCATAGATTGAGCTCATAACATCTTGAATTACAAAACTCTTATTTGACCATTACGTTAATCCATGATGGTTAAATTTATTTTTATTTTCTTTTTAGAAGAAAGTAATTTTTCACTTAAATAGAGATGCCTTTCAAAATCAAACACGCACATGAGAAAGGCTGACCTGAATTATACGGATGGTAGATGCTCGAGGTTGACAATCAACTCCTTGCTGCTCAAGAATCTCTAACGTGGCCACGTCAACGTGTTCAATTTCAAAAGTTAATACTTCGCATCTAATTAACATGAATAGAACTTACTGTTACTATGGTAAGCATTCAAGGGAAGAAAATCCAGAGAGAATTTTATGACATGAAGATGGGAAGTTAAAAAAAAAAAAAAATTATATATATATATATGTATATACCTCTTAGCAAATTCTTGAACAGTAGTACTATCATCAAAGTTACCAATCATGTGAGAGTAAGCTAAGGAACTAGCAGGGCAGTTTACAAGGGGATCGAGAATAGCAATTTTGATGGACAATTTAGAGGCTGCTTGACACAGCATACGACCCAGTTGGCCTCCTCCAAGTACACCAACAATTTTTTCAGAAACTCCATGTACAGGAATTTCATCTTTTCTGGAAGTTACAACCAGAAAAGAGTGAGATAGTAACCAAGCGTTGTTTCATTGTGAGATCTGTAGAGGAAACAAACCTGAGAGGAGTGTCATTAGAATGAAGTGAGGCGGAGCAGCGTAGGGTATGATGCTTTCGTTGTGGTTGGTGGTGCATTTTAAGTTTCAGCAACGAAGGGAAAGTATAACATGGAGTGCTGTTTGAGTCAACGAAGCAACTTAAATCTTGAATTCTTCGAGGAGATAGAGAGGGTGTGCGTACAATATCCGAAACTAATACATAATTCTTCAAGGAGAAGGGTGAAGCCATCCAGGAACTGTATAATATCAAATCGAAAATAAAAGAATATCTTTTGCAGGTTAGGAGCTCGGTTTTAAAAAGCTCAAGGCGCCGGATTTTTCACTTGAGGGGCAAAACACAATATGTGTGTATGCACAATCAAACCACTTTCATTGAAAGAAATGAAATTTTAACCAAGAATAATAACTGAGAGATAACATAAGAAACGAGTCAAAATTTGGGGTCATCATGGTCCCTAGGAAATTAATCCTAGCGGCCTTAAACCTAGGACACAATTAACGAATGGTCAAAAGCGAAAATAAAACTGAAGGAAGTGTGTATCAATAACGAACCTTACTACGGTGAAGAGGAATCGTAATTGAAGCTCTCTATAACCCGATGGCAATCAGATTGGAGTATACAAGTCGGAATGAACAAATGACCACGGCGCCGATGACGGTAAGCTGTGCAAAGAAAGGAAGAGTCAGAGACTGGCAACGGCGGACGGAGCAACGGGAAACGGAAGGCTGTACGGCGAGGGAAATCGCGAGCGCGAGGGAGAGAAGATATAAAATGAAGTGTGAGGTGGTTTCCCGCCTGGACCGCCGCCCGAATCTTCTGATTAGGGTGAAAATTATTGTCGGACTACTTGAAAATAATAAGACTACTCGTGATCCTCATTTTTCTGTTTTCACCCGTTTATATGTTATATTTTTATTTTATGTAATGTGTTTATAGGCATACATAAACATTTAAATTAACTGTTCAAAAAATTATCAAAATTTTAATAATTTGAATTAAGATGGAAGAAGTCAAAAAAAAATTTGAGAATAACAAGAATAAAAGAAATTTAATGGTAAATAATTTTTTATATAGAAAATGAAATTGGACTTAATAGCTGCTTGGGCTCAATGAGTTCTGCTAACCTATTACAAGGTGTGAGCACTATCTCAAAACTAATTGACAATAAAATTAGTAGTCCACCTTGTCTTAACAATATTTGGAGGACTCCACACTTTACCGAGTGTGATAATTAAATCCCCCGGACATCTCTAGTGAGAATCCATTCACGTCCGTACTTTAGACAAATGACAACTTACTTTAAATAAAGTTTAAAATCTTCCAATGTCAAATGAAATTTAAATACCGAAGTTAAAATTTGGAATTTTCTTGATTTGGGGATTTCTTTGATCTTAAAATCTCAAATTAGTGCAATATAGACTTTTGGATATTTTTCCGTAGAGACTTAAATAAAAAAGTAAAGGAAAATTATAGTGATGTGATATTCTCACAAAAAAGATACAAATATAATCAAAATTTATAATATTTGCATATATATAATAATTAACATTGTATTATATGAAATACATGATAATACTCATTAATATAATCATTACATTTGCTAGTTTTTTTTTTAAATAACTATATTTATAATTATTTATTAAAGTTTACATAAGTTTACCAAAAATAAAAAACAAATATTAAATTAGACATGAAAGTTGAAGAATGGAGAAACATTTTTGATAAGACAATTTCATTATAATAAATTGAACACTTAATCAAATGTTTAAGAATGTAAGTGAAGTGTAATGGTTTCAAACAGTGATTTGTTCTTTGCAAGATGGGGACAAAAATTTAAATTATACTCATTTCCTCACTAAGCAAAAAAGTATAGTAATATATATATAATTAACAGTTGATCTTTATGGAAAATGTTGTTGTTTTGTTAGTACAATAAAATTTAAAGTAATTATATGATAAATATTGTGATATTTATGAAAAATGTTATTTTTTTGTGAATAGAATATAAACAATTAGAACCAAAACAAAAATCAAATTGAAAATGAAATCAGCAAATTGAAAAATAAATCAATTTTGTATTGAAATTAAAATCGAAAATCGATCAAAACCCTAACCAAGATTATTAAAAACTGAACTGATGGTTTTGTCGTTTATTGGACATTGGATCAAATTATTGAAAAATTGAGAATATTGATTTGGTTGTTGATTTGAAACAAATTAACTGACAAAATCCCGAACTAAAATCATCCAAAACCAACCACTGAACTCACATAATCAACCGATAAATAGCTAATTATGATCTATTTAGCTTGCTCGTGATTATGAAGAATAATAACTATTTTGTCAATTTTATAAAATCATTAATTTTTAAAATCCTATCAATTAAATTATAACTCTATTAAAAGAAAACTCACCTAAAGTTTTTATGGAAAAAAAAAAATAGAAACAAGAATGAGGTAAAAGAAAAATGCAGATGATAAAAAATTCAACTAAAACAGCACAACTAAATAATATGGAAATTTAGGAATAAAAAATAATAATAATCGGAGACAAATTATTTAATCAAAAAAAAAAAGAAAAAAAAAAGTTGTCAGTCATATACTGACAATGGCTGGGCTGCAAGGCCTGCATCTAAATAATATTCAAAATTTATTAGCCAGAAGAGTCTAATTTTAAACTTGTTTTAAAAATGACTCTTTACTATGGGTTGAAGCAGAAGATAAAAAGTATCACACATACGCATTATTATATTTAAATTTAAACAATTTTTCAATTAAGTTGTTTTTAAAATTTAACTATTTTAATTCGTCTCTCCTATTTTATTAATGCTCACTTTTTTTATCTCGAAACTTCTGATTTAATGAGGCGCGCTCCTCAAAGCTTCGTAAAATAATGAACCAACTATAAATAATTGTAATGTTTATGTACAACCATGGAAAAACAACTAATGAATAAAAAATAAATGTAATGCACGAGTTTGTATTATGACTTGAGAATAGTTGCGACGTGAAATAAACGAGTATATCGTTTTTTTCAACAAAAATAAAATAAAATATAACTTGAATCGTAACACCCATCAACCCTAAAATATATTATGAACTTACAAAAATAGTCAAATCTATAAAATCATTAAAAAAAATTTAGTACATATCTATAAAATAATTATAAATATAATCACATTTAAAAATTTAGCAAACATTATCATTGTATTCATGAATGTTATATGTATTTTAATATAATATAGTATTGATGACTATAATTAATACACATCTTTTAAAATTTGAATATATTTATAATTATTTTGTGAGAATAATACATCTACCATAATTTTTCAAATAATAACTGGAATCTTACCAAGTTATGACTACAACCTCTATTTCAAAATCACTCAAATTAACTACTAAGTTATAATAATTCAAAATAACATCTTTTATCTGCTTGAAACATTTTAATTTTATGTTAGTTTAACATCTTTTAAAAAATTATAATAGAGATCAGTATACAGTATAGGAGGTCAATTAATATGGTTGATGGTAATTCTCAATAAATGATTATGGGAATAAAATGGTGTTTGATGAGACGAATTAAACAGACAATAGTAAATTATCAATATTTTCACTATTCCAAACATACTCCATATTGTAATAAATAAACATAAAATTCGATTTAAAAATCAAACGACAAAAGATTTAATCTTACAAAAACCTCTTGAACTCCAAACAAACGATATACAAATACAATTCTCAAAAGAAATTAAAAAGTAATTGAAATAAAATTGGAGGTATTGTTTTAAAAAATACACGATTTATGCTATAAAAATACACGATTGTATACACATGTATACATATACATGTATACGTATGTATACATATACATGTTGAGTATAAAATCAGATTATTGAATACAAATTAATTAATTGCTGATATTTGATCAGTTTCGAGAGAATGCAGAAATTTGTGAAGACATTTGTTAAAGATGAATGGGCGCTCCATCGGTACAGTGTGGCCTGCTTTTTCTATGCAATCCAACCTTGCTTTACCTCCAAACTCCCTTTTTAATTTCCACAAATTTTTAATTTCAAAAGTCAAATTAACTACTCCAAAAATAATTAAAATTAAAATTAAAATTAAAATTAAATCAATTAAAGAGATTGATTAAAGCATTAAATGTTGTAGCTGTAAAGGCCATT
>JBBMEG010000004.1:1663137-1675426 GCA_037832605.1 Cyclanthera cordifolia
AATTAAAATTAAAATTAAAATTAAATCAATTAAAGAGATTGATTAAAGCATTAAATGTTGTAGCTGTAAAGGCCATTAAAAACCCATTAGGAAAATGACAAGTAATGAAATAAATTTTACATTTTCATGCTTTTGTTTGGCTTGATTTTCATTCATTTCACAATACCAAAAACAGAAAAATGTAGCCAAATTTTAAAGAATTTACGTATATGATGTATTATAAATACGTACATGATATTTATTAATATAGTGACATCGATATTTGCATATTTTTTAAGATTATTGTATTTATAATTATTTTATATATTTGACTGATTTTCGTTAGTTTCTCTAAACAAAAATAAAATTAAATTCTTGAAAAGAAAACCCTAGTGAATTAAAAATTTTAAATCAAATTGGATTAATGGTTGAAAAATAAAAACTTGTTAACTAGATATAATAAATAAATAAGAAATTAGAGTGAAAGCACTTACTTTTTCATATTGTAAGCAATTTGCACTTCAAATACACTGTCATTTTGACCCCATATGATATGCAGTTTCTGTTTAATAAATTGAACAAAAAAAAAAAAAAAATCAATTAGGAAGATATTATAAATAATTTTTAAATATAATTCTTTTTTTAACAAGAAAAACTGGAGTCATTAAAGGCTAAATGAGTATATAATTTGAAACAAAAGTAAAAAAAAAAAAAAGAAAAAAAAAAAAGAAGAAAGAAATTACCTGTGGGTATTGAGAGATGGTAAAATCATCTGGAGCAACTAGAGCATGAAGAAGTTCTGCTCTTTCCTTTCTGTGAATAACCATTGCCTGTAAATAAAATGTATATCCTATAAATTTATATTTTAAATTAATATTATTTTGAGATTAATTTAATTTTGTGTTTAAATTATTGTCGTTGATATAATCACCTTCGCTTAAAGTTATATACTAACGACCAAATGTATTGGGTATTAATGATGTATTAGTATCTATTTCATTAATAATTTGAAAAATAAATAAAAAGAAATGATAATGGGATGATAAAATAATTATAAATGTGATAAATTATAAAATATTTACCATTATTGTTGTTGATATATTTTAATTATGTATTATAAATATTGTATTTAATTAATATATACACGATGGATTAATTAAATTATTTTATATTAGTAAAAAAAAAAATTAAATTATTTTATAAATTTGGGTTGAGTTTAAGTTTATAAAATCATACGGAAGAAATTGTCATGAAACGTATATTAGAGAATCATACCTCCAAATAATGTTTAAAAATCCAACGAGGAACCGGCGGCAACTTAAACGAAGCAATTTCAAACATGCATCTCACTTCCTCCACCGTCGTCGGAATCAAATAATCTGACCAATTCTCAAACCCAAGCCTTCCCAGTGATTCACGGCTGAGCGACGCCGTCAACACCGTGGGCGCCGCCGCCACCACCATCGCCTCCACAAAATCCGGATACATCTCAGCCAACCTAAACCCCACCATGGCCCCATAGCTATACCCCACTACCACACACGCCCTATCCACCCCCAACTTCCTCAGCCCCGCCGCCACGCACTCCGCCTGAAATTCCGGCGACCTCTCCATCCGCTCCGTCACCGATTCCCCGAAGAAGAGGAAGTCCGGCACGTAAACAGCGTGGGTTCTAGCTAGACTCAGTACTTGGAACTGCCACGTCATGATTGCGTTGCCGGCGAATCCGTGGAGAAGGACCACAGGGGGATTCAGGTTTTTGTTTCGGATTCGGGTCGGCACCCAGAAGTTCATTTTGGTTCCCGGTTCGATCTCGAGCAGTTCCGGCTTGACTCCTGCTGCTTTCATCAGCCACCGCAGAACTCGGTCCATGATGTTGAAGATGTTCACCATGGGTTTTCTTCAATTTTCTCGAATTGGAAAGAAAAAGTCAAAGGATTTTGCAATGGAATGAGGAGAGATTTATAGGAATTCTCTTAGCTAAATTTGTTTGTTGGTTCTTCAATTATTCATCATCACTTTTGTTTTTTTTAATAAATAAATATAGTTAATTTTATGAGTTTTGAAGAATAATAATGAGGAATTTAAGTTTGTTGGGTTAAAAGATTATTGTGGCGTCTTTTTTGACTCGTGGCGGTGGAATTTGAAATATATATTATTAAACAATTGGAAAATTGGGATTAGAATGTAAAAATATGAGCTATTTTGGCTCTGAACTCATGATGCTGATGTTTGAACTAAAATAACATCAAACAATGAAACCACTACACTACTGACTCATTCGATCTGATATATATTCTTAAAGTTGAACTTTAATCTATTAATTCGATGATTGTACTTAATAAGATGGTCATGGTATTTTTTATTATTATTATTTAAAAATCCTACCTTTTGACTTATAGGAAATTGATGGTTGGAATGAATATGGGTGGAAGTGATTGATGTTATTTTATAATTTTTAAATTTGGTAGTATAAAGACAAATGTACATTTAAATTAATAATGAAGTTTAGTCAAAGGGGAAAACCCCACTTGTAAGCATGGTGATGAAAGACTAAATCTCCACCCTTCATCTCAAACTGCGATGACGATGATGATGATGATCGTCTCAAACTACTTTCTCTTTCTCCCATATTACTCCCTAAACCACTTCCACGTTTAACATTTCCTTTTGTTGTTTTCTTTTAAAACAACAAATTCAAATTAAAAAAAACATAATTAAATTTTCTCTTCACTATTAATATCGTACATGAATCCCTATCTCCTCCTTCACAAGAAACCAACCTTTTTATCGAGCTTGACTCGCCGAAAAGCTCAGACCTTGCCGGAAACCGCCAACCCGAAATCGCACCGCCCTACAGAGCTAGCTAACATAACGTGATCTTCACAGTCGCGTCAAACTCATGCCTCAACGAGCTGAAGTACTGCACTAAACTCGCGAAGCCTTGGCCCGAAATCGCGACGCGCACCAACGAATCGTCCACCCTACAAAAAGCATTTAAATTTAAAATCAAACCAAAAAAAACTTTTATCTAAAAATTGCTACAATCACACAAATTTTTTTCTCTATATTATTTGCTTTATTTATTATTATACTTTATTTTATTATTAAATATATTTTTTTATTATTTTAAATACTTCATGGAATTATTGAATTAGCTTAAAGTGAAGGACTAGTTAAGATAGCATGTTTTGAGTCTACCAATATTGAATTGAATAACAATTTTATTTTTTACAATTAATTATTCATCCGAGTTAAATGATTCATGTCCTATAAAATAACGTGATCATATCAACAAAATTTGTTAAATAAGTAATACACACACACATATATATATATATATATACTTATATTTTAATGGTAGGGCGTCTTCATCTTTTCATTTAAAAAAGAATAATAATTGAATATCAAAATTTTAAAATATCTGAAAATAAACTTAAAATATCTATTATTTTTAATAAAAACAATCTTTATAAACTTGAAATATTATATATATATATTTAATTATTGTAAATATGTGTTATTTATCAGATAAATTTTAAAATATTTGAAAAATATATGCTTCGCAAAAAGAAATTAATAGATCACATAACATATATAAAAAATAACTTCAGGAAAGGAAGATGAAAGATAGGATGAGCAACATTGAAGAAAATAGGGGGTTCAATTCAATTAAGATAGAATATCAATTAAATAACGATCCAGTTTGTCCCACATCGGACAAGTCTAAGAGGCGGAAGAATAGAATAAATATAAAGTGGCGTTGAGAATAAGAAATGTATTATTTTTTCCGCCTCTTAATCCTGATCAAAATTTATATTTGTTCTTACTAGTTATATATTAGAAATTATAAAATGTCTCTATCAAATAAATATAGAATTTAGCAAATGATAGATTTAGTTTCTACATTTTATAAAATTTAAAAAATAGTTACTGATATTGTTCAAACACTATAGTAATTAAACACATTACATTTTAGATTTTAGAAATTAAATTCTAATTTTTTAAACTATATAAAGATTAAATTGTAAAATGTTTGGTTGAGATTTTAAAAGTATTTAGAACTATGATTTATTTTGAGTATTTAGAACTAATAATTGAACTAAAAAAATTTATTTGGATGTAGTTTTTAAAAGTATTTAGAATTAGTATTTGTAATGAAAATTTATTTTGAGTATAATGATTACAATAAAAAATTTATTTAAGTGTAGATCTTAAAACTATCTAAAATTAATATTTAGAACGAAGATTTATTATAAATATTTAGAAGTAATGATTGCATTTAAATATTCATTTGGATGTAATTTTCTGATTAAATATTTATTAAATATTAATTTAAAATACTAGTAGAAAATCTCATACTGAGCATCGTTCAAGTTTAAATCGACTAAAGTTTAGATTATTATTTTTTTTTTCGGACACAAACTTTTAAATCAGTTATTTATGGAGAAAGCCCACCTCTATAGCTTTGCTATGGGGCCTTCGAACATTGCCATTTAAGCCCAGTTCAAATATTAATTTCATTGAAGCCCAGTAAGCTTAAAAGGCCCGTATCAGTTAGACAGACTTAGGGCCCAAGCTGAAACGTGAATAAATACAGCAATAATGATGTTGGTACATCGAAAATACAATATAAGATATTGAAATATATTTAATGGACAATGTAAGAACTTAATCAGAAATTAGAGCCTCTAATTAAAAAAAATAAAAATAATAATACAAGTCTTTCAACTATGAAAAAAGCTTAAAAATAGTAGTGTTAAATTGAAGATAATTTGTCGTTAATTTTCTTTTTCTTACTCCATTTTTACATGAAAAATCAGATACAAATATTTAACACGAACACACGCACCATACACATTAAATTCTATTAGATAGTAAGTATGAGTTTTCACTTTAAAACCAATCAATAATAAAGAGAGTAGTTCATATATCATATAAATGTGTCGAAGAACTTTATCTTTCCAATATGAAATTATTATCATCAACAAATTATTCGGTGGAAGTAAACGTTGATCAGATTCATTAACGGTGTTCAGTTTTGATATCGTATTTTAACCTATACTTTATCTACACATTAGGATTCCAACTCTGAAGACTTCATAAAATAGTAAATTGTTTTGTTAAGATTTGGCTGACATGCATCATAGGATGTATCAAATGTGAGAAAATTAGGCCAAATTTATGGCCAAACATGAGAAAACTTGAAGCTCTAAAAGCAAAGCTTTCAAAGAAAGTCAATAAAAATTAAGGGAGAGAACAACTTGAATGAGTAATTAGGAAGAGAATTGAAAAAAAATTATTATTATGGAATGAACGAGCATTTGTGTTTGAAGTGAATGAAATAATTACGAAGAAAATGATTAAGAAGGATTATTTGTGTTTGAAGATAAATAGTTATGAGAAAATAATAAATACAACAATAATGAAAAATAGTCATGAGAAAAAAAATGGGATTTTTAAAAATGCAATTACAAAAAAACATGATTTTTGATTGGTCAAATACAGATAATTTTTAAAAAAGCTTAAGATTTTTTATTTTTTTTTTAAATTTAAATTTTTTATAATAATTTTATCCTCAGAAATTAAGTTGTAAAGTTTGATTGAAATTAAAAGTTAGACATGGTGTGTAAGTTCATAAGTAGAAAACAGAGTTTGAACAAATAAATAGAACATTGAATGCATTTCACTTGATGAATCGATGTCATTTCAAATGCCAAAACAACCATAGAAAAGGTGGCAAATTCATGTTTTGTGTACTGAAATGACCTTAACAAAACTTTAAAACAGGGACCAATATAATATAGTCAAATGAAAAAATATTAATCTTTCTTTCTTTCTCTTAAAAAGGAAATAGGGTTTTGTTTGTTTGATCTATTGAATATAATATAGAATAGCTCCAAGCTTGAATTGATTTATTTCCGAGAAGAAATCAAGTTAACTACCAAGGATCGATTGATGCGCAATCTAACTCATAGTAACATCATAGAGAAGTTGATCTATAATTTATAAGTCAATTAGGGTGCGTTTGACTACACCGGAAAGAGAAGGAAAAGGAAGAGTTAGTATGTGTTTGGTGTGTAGGGTTGGGAAAGGATAAAAGTTAATGTGACGAAATGAAGATTGTATTTTTATATAAAAAATAGTTATGGTTGATTGGAAAAGAAAAAAGAAAAAAAAATGTTGCATTGGACTACACGTTGAGTTACGATGGACTAAAGTAACCCACCCTAACCCGACCCTCAAACGCGCCCTTATAGAGATGTATTAACTTGTTTGATTGATTATATTTAAATTTAACTTTATGGAGTGTTTGCGGTTTCAGTATCAAAAAAAAAAAAAAACAAACAAACATTAGATTTCTTATGGACACATGCTTAGGATTAAAAAGGGTAAAGCTTTGTAATGCCATTCACGTGTATCAAAAGGTAAAACAATTGCCAACAAGTTTCATAAACTAAATAAATTAAACAATTATGATAGTGATGAGTCTATTATATTTTGAATCATGGGTAGATCTGAAAAAATGATGGGTGCATTTCCTCTCCCATCCTCATTCCATATAAATATCTTTAATTTTGAAATTTTAAGGTTTAATCTAATTTCAATAAACAAATGTAAGTTTGGAGCTATATTATTAAAAAAAAAAATTATTAATTCTTCTCTGCTTTCTTTTTTTTGAAAAACACTGATTAAATCTAAAAAATAATTATAAATCTAATTATTTAAATTTATTAAATATAGTAATTGATATTAATGAATATTGTCATTTTTTTTAATATTGATATTAATGAGTATTTAAAGTACAATATCAAAATGTCGGAATGATTACGAAATCAAATACTTTATAATTTACTTATATTTGTATTTAGTTTGTGATTTTTCTTTTAATATGTATGTAGGTGGACGCGTAATTATAAATACATTGGCTTGGGCATAGCTTAGTTGATTAAGATATTAATTAATATATTTCATGGTAGTCATTGTTGTGGCTTCTAACTGTAGGGTATAAGTGCATATAATGTAGCGTGGAGGTCATGTATGGAGAGGAACTACCCTACTAGGAGAGGGTTTTTTTTTTTTTATATGAAGAAAAAAAATTAATGGGATTCATTTAAGAAGAAGGCCCCATGATCTTGTGACAATATACAACAATATATATAATATTTCTCTCCTTTCTTTAAGACATGGACATGGACACATTTAATTCTTTCTCAATCTATAGCTTCACTGACTTAAATGCCAAACCAAAAAAAAAAAAAAAAAACCCTCCAACAAAATGTGGGTAAATTCTAAAATATTTACTCTCGAGTAATGTGTGCATTCATTTCAAAATCAATTGGTAGTAAGGAAAGTAGCTCGCATGTCTTATAAATACTTAAAAGATTCTCAACTACTGCTTTTTCTCATAGAGAATTCATATTGAGATAGATGCTCATACTTTCTAATAATTAGATTCTCATAGCCAATTGACATTGATATTGATGGATTGTCTAAGGCTCTTGCAACCTTTTGTTGCACTAACAAGTCTTGATAAGGATGACAACCCTACCCGAATCTCCACATTGATATGATATTGTCCACTTTGGGCATACACCCACATGACTTTGCTTTTGGTTTCACCCAAAAAGTCTCATATCAATGGAGATGTTTGTCATCACTTATATACCCATGATCTTCCCCTCTTCTAACCAATGTGAGATATTTTATTTGCATCCCAACAAAATATTTCTTAAATGTTCAAAAATTTTAAAAGAGGGAAAAATAAAAGTACTTGGATGAATTAATAATTAATAATTCTTTTTGTAGTCCATAAAGTAGTTGTCAAACTAAAAAGATTGGGCAACACAACATGTTATCCAAATCCATCAGTCATTTTCCATACACACAACATGTTAAATTCCAATCTTCTTCAATTCCCTCTTTGTAATTTAAGTCAAATCTGGTAAAATTTAAACCAAACTTAATTATACAGTCCCCCAAACAATTCCACCTTTTAATTTCAACTTTATTTTTTTTTTCTTTGTTTTATTATAGAAGGTATGTGATAAGACACCGATCAACGGTGAGAGAGATTCGAACTCAAAATATATCGATATATAATCAAGTCCCACATCAAAAGATAGTCATTTAATATCTTTACATTTTGTAGTATTAAATACTTTTCAATAATATTGTTCGTTACAAAAAATTTAGATTCGAGAAAAGTGATTTGACTAGTCTTTACTAATTATTTATTTAGAAAAAAAAATTTCTATGAATTTTTGAGACAACTTTATTTCAAAGTAGTATAACTACAAATGATTTGAAAGAAAAAAAAAAGTGTCCTCTCAAAAAAAAAAAAAAAGTGTAACATTGATGTATATAGAGGTTTATCAATTGATGAGAGAATGGGCACATGTAAGCCCAGGTGCAATTGTCCCATGTTGTTTTTATATTTTTTGGAAATTTAAAATTTATGAAACTGTTTTTTTTTTTTTTTTTTTTCCACCCCCCTCTTTTTTCAGAGCATGAATTAATTTTCAAAACTGTCAAATTAAAAAAAAAAAAAAAAAAATCTCACTTTGTATTTCTTTTTTATTGTCAAAATTTAGAATTATTTGGTAACCAAATTTAGTTGACAATATTTGAGCCATGAAGTGTAGAGAAAGGAAACTATTCAACATTAATTAATGGGGTACTTACATATACAAAAATTAATTAAACTCTTTTGTAAGTGAATTAGACCAATATAAACAAAACAGTTAGATTTAGTATTTGAATTTGTAGATATTTAGAATATTAGTTAGATATTTTATAAGATTTATCGCAAGATCTTTCAAGATTTGATATTTTTATGTAAGTGGAAATTAGTTAACGAATAAGGAAGATTTAACATTTTTCGAACTTTATTATTGGTATTAGAGCCATGTTTTGTCAAAATTTATTGTGATAACGTGATAGATAAAAGTTCTATGATTGGTTAAATATGCGCGATTCGTATGATGCAATAAATTCAACATCTTACTTGTTGTATATTTAGATAAACAGTGATCAAATCGACATCATCCACATGTGCATGTGCAATAACTTTAGTTTTCAACTTTATCATGACATATTAAAACACAATTAAGATGAAATGTGTTTTTTAATTTAAAAATATATGTAGAATTCGAGATCAAAATCACAAACTAGATTTCCTATAGCGAAATAGAAAAGTAAACAAACAAAATAACTCACAAAATAAATATAAAAGGATATCTAAAAAAATGAAATTGCCACGTGACGTCTTAGGGTGTGCCACGTGACGTGCTAATTTGAATGGAGTAGAAGAAAAAACTAACTAGAACTACCCAATTAATCGAGTTGTGATCAATTTAATTAGTTAAAGATTGCTTCAAGCATTTGATAACAATAATTAATTACTGTCCAATTCAGCTTGCACACTTCAATCAATATCATGATATATATACCATCGACTCTATTTGATATCAAAATAATTTGTAGAAAATTAATTTATAGGTAAATTGTCATATAGTTATTGTGAAGAAAATTTATATGAAATTTTTTTTAAGAGCATTAATATATAAATGATGACAACTATTTTCATTGATATGAGATTTCTTGAACGAAACTAAAAATAAAATCATAAAGGTATATGTACAAAATTGAAAATATCATATGAATGTAGAAATTCAGGTTGTATTCTTATCAACAGAGTATGAGCTTATGGGATGACAATCTTGTGGATCAAACAGCAGAAGGATTCATTCCCTTTCTATTTCTTTTCCCACTACTCCATAGTCCATACACATCTTTATAATTTAGTATTTATAGTATAAATTAAGTTAGAATTTAATGTTTATAATTTTAAATATTATAAAGACTAAATTTTTAATATTTATAACAATAAAACTATTATAATTTATCCAAAGTTTAACATTATCGTTCAAAACTAGAAACAGAAAAAAAAAAAACAATCATAATAAAAAAAACCACAGGGTTTTCACAATACCATGTGGCCGTCATGTCAGTGGCCCCGCCGGCCATGGCCATCACTGTGTGTGTGTGTGTTAACGTACGCCGTTGCTGTCAGATTTCGGTGCCACTGCCACACCCTCTTTTCTTCTTTCTCATTTATTTATTTATTTTTATATGTATATATATATATATACACCTCATCTTTAATCTTCAAACAACAAATTTAAACCCCATTTCCCCTTTTTAACTTCCGACATGTCGTTCTTGGAAAGACAGAGGGCTTCGGCCAAACGGCGGCAAAGCCGCAGCTCGTCGCCGGCCGTCTCAACTCCGGCGAGTCGGGTCGATGATTTTCAGGATCTGGTTGCAACCGCAGGCTGGCCTGGGTTGACCGACTACGAGATCCCCACGTCCGAGTTTTCCACAAATTCGCTTCTGCCAAAGGTAATCAATTTTATATCAATAATCTACATATTTATATCGATAATTATTTATATGTTTTAATACTGTATTATAAAAAAATATTTTTAACTTTCTTTATTTTTTTAATCAATTTTACTTGCTTTTATTTTGTTTAATAGAGTTCTCAATTTCATTTGATTGTAGCAAGTTTGATAAAACAATCAATTTAACTCAACTAAATCTATTGTTGTTATTCTTGAAACAAATCGGTGTATTTTTAATTATTTATTTATATTTTTTTATGAAGGCGAATTCGGGTGGAGAAATTTTGAATAGGAGAAAAGCTAAGAACAAAAATGAAGTGAAATGTGAAGGTGGAAAAAGCAGAGACAAAAGAATAAAACTAAATTGTGAGGAAGATGAAGAATCAAAGATTACAGAACAAACAGAGATATCGAAACGGAATTCGAAAACTTCAGTTCAAAAATCAGATTATGTTCATGTTCGAGCCCGTCGAGGCCAAGCCACTGACAGTCATAGTCTTGCTGAAAGAGTAAGCTGAATACCCAAAAAAAAAAAAAATTGTAGTTATGATTATATACACTTTCCTCTCTGCCGTAGTCTCTGACCTTATTAGACTGCGCTTGGCTACGTCGAGAATGTAAGTTTTAGTATGTGTTTAGGGTGAGATACAAACAAAATATCTCACATTGGTTAGAATAGAGAAGATCATGGGTATATAAGTGATGACAAATATCTCCATTCATATGAGGTCTTTTGGATGAAATAAAAGATAAAGTCATGCACGTGTATGCCTAAAGTAGACAACATCATATCAATGTAGAGATTCGGTTAGAATTGTCATCCTTATCAAAAAGTTAAATGTGAAAGTGCATTTGACCCGGAATAGGCTGGAGTGTAACCCACTCTAACCCGATTATCCAAACACCGAGTTAATGTTTGGACATAAGAAAATTGTTTTTTTTTTTTTTTAAAGTAATTGAACAAATTAAAAAAAATAAAATTAGATTGAAAATGTTTGATATATGTGCAGGCAAGGAGAGAGAAGATAAGTGAGAGAATGAAGTATTTGCAGAATTTGGTACCTGGGTGTAACAAAATTGCTGGAAAAGCTGGAATGCTTGATGAAATTATAAATTATGTTCAATCTCTTCAGCAACAAGTGGAGGTCATAATTCATATTAATTTATTTCATATTAAAATTATTCAAAAAAAAAAACTGAAACTTTTCACCTAAAATAATAATAATAATTATTATTATTATTAATTTTTTGTTAAGCAGTTCTTGTCAATGAAGTTGGCGACTGTGAATCCCAGACTAGATTTCAGC
This sequence comes from Cyclanthera cordifolia, assembly GCA_037832605.1. NCBI lineage: Eukaryota > Viridiplantae > Streptophyta > Magnoliopsida > Cucurbitales > Cucurbitaceae > Cyclanthera > Cyclanthera cordifolia. The sequence continues at coordinate 1,674,830 of JBBMEG010000004.1, forward strand.
AATGTGGATGACGTTTTTTCCAAACAGGTGAGAGATAGAATCATTCCGACAAGAAAAAGACAAAAGTTAAATACCTTTCTACTCAATTAATTTTCTAATTAAGTTCGTGTAATCAAAATTAAAATGATTATAAGATACCTAACTTCACCAATCACTAAAATTCTAATTTTTTTAAATAAAAAGACTAAATTTAAACTTCTTAAAAACATATCAACTGAATTCCAAAGAGAAAAACTCACAAGCTAAATAAACAATTTTACTTTATTTTGCACACTACACCATTTATTTTGTAAGTTAATTTTAAACTTTTCATTGAAAATTAAATAATAATAATAATATTAAAATGTATAACCTGTGGCTTTATCGAGTACTATCGATCTGACCTTAGACTATGACATCTGATACATCATAAGCCGTAAATGAATTTAAGGATCGTCTAAGAGATTAGTCCACATAACTGTTTCAACTTATCTAAGATTTTGACGAGAACAGTTCACCTCTAAATCGAGTTGATCGACAACTTTGACGTCCCTAAAGAAAAAGAATAATTATAAATTAAGTTCAAGTCATTTAAAATTTTAAGAAAGTATATCTAAC
>JBBMEG010000004.1:1675526-1729103 GCA_037832605.1 Cyclanthera cordifolia
CTTTGACGTCCCTAAAGAAAAAGAATAATTATAAATTAAGTTCAAGTCATTTAAAATTTTAAGAAAGTATATCTAACACATATGTCACAAATTTTACAGGTTTTACCAACGATAGAAATTTCACGAGAAACCGTTAATTCTTCATCGTTCTTTAACCAACTCGAAATTGGCTCAAGCCTACCAACTCCATTGATGAACACAGCCAGCTCTATTGCTGTAATTTTTTAATTCAATTTCTTTTAATCTATGCTTTTTAATTTTTTTAATTTTATTAATTAAATGGGTTTTTTTTTTTCTTTTAGCATTTCGAGCTCTGTTCAACTTGGGGAGGAAATTTACAGAGCCTTTATATGAACATTGAACAAGGAGGACCGCCATTGTTGTCGCCATCAAGCTTTTCTTCGCAGCAATATTCAGCCATTGAAGATGATAATGAAACACTTGTAGTTCCATTTTAAAATTAAAATGATTTAGACAACTAAATCCAACAATTTTTTCATGATGAACTAACAAGTGTTGGATATAGTTTATTATGTTTTATGAACTGGTATTTATTAATACCATATTCTTTTTAAATTTCTTTTTTTTTTTTATGTAATTAAGTACAGATATTGTTAAATGGTCAGTTAGTGTCATCTGTTTTATTTGTATTAATAATATTAATTTTTCTCTTTAGAATATCCATTATGTAGTGAAGAAACGGCTACATAAATGTGTGCTTTTTTTTTATGTGGATTTAAGATTAGAGATTTATTATAATAACACAATAACGAGAGATGGAAATCTAATTCTTGATTGTTCCCCATAAATATGATAGTTAGATTGTGTGGTTATTGACTAATTTAAAATTAATTTTTTTTTGAAGTCTTCCGTCTGGCCTAAAGACAGGCGTGGTTATTATAAATATCTATTTTTTTCGCATGGTCTTGTCTCGAACGGGGCGGGGAATGGAGTGGAGATGGAAAATACATTTCTTGACCCCGATTCTCTGATTCCGGCTCCGATTTTTATAAACATATTTTTCTTTATATTTGTTCATTTACTTTGTATATAAAATATATGTATGTTGATAAAATTATCTATTTCAAATGAGTATTTTGTGTTTAAAATGTAAAATATAATTGAAACGTTCTTTTAAAATATTTAATTATTTTAATTTATTACTTACAAAATATTTAAAAAAAAAAAAGAAAAAAAAAGAAAACAAAAATTCCCCTCTCGGATCCCTGATCCCCACGGAAAGATCGCGGGGACAGGGATTGATTTTGAAACCGGGGACGGGGAAGCCATTCCCCAGTCCCGCCCCGTGGACATCTCTAGTGGTTACCTCTAGTGGAGTAAAAGCTTCGATTTCAAATAAAAACTGAAATTTAATTAATCTCTAAAAAAAAATCATAAATTTATTTTTAAATTATTGATTATTTTTAACTATAATTTTAAATTCAATTATTTATAGTTTGTTTTGTTGTAAGCCCATAGCCGTTTGAATTATTGTGTAAAAAAAAACCCTTTGATTTTTTTTTAAGAGTACCAAACCGTTTAAACTATCTTGAACTATTGTGTAATTTGATCTCCAATTTTTCCTAAAAAACATGAAAAAATGAACAAAAAATCCTTTAATTTCATTAATTATTTCTTCAATTAGTTCCTAACCATTAATTATTAAGATAAATATTAATTATTTTTTGAACCTCTCAAAGAACACAAAAGGTTCAAAATCTAGGAGAAAAAAAAAAAAAAAAACCTTATCATGAATTAATTTAATAGTTAAAATATTGTTGGGCGTCAAAAAATTGTCCCGTGAAAATAAAAAGCGTATACATGAGTTGATATAGACAGTTGCAAAGAAAAAAACAATTAAATAAATAGTGGAGAGGTATAGTTGTTTATTGAGGGCAGTTGAAGAATGTTTTATTTGTCTCTAGTTTGGAAATGGAATTCAATTTCATTAAAGATATATGAGCAAATTTATTTAAATTTTAGGAAAAGATGGAGACTTTTCATTATATGGATGAGAGGACCACAGCTTGTTTTGGGGAAATGGATGGGGAGAGATGAATTTGTTCTTTCATTGTCTTTGGTCCCAAATTTTGGGTCTTGCCCTTATCTTGATCTCTCCTTTTTGCGTCGAGTAAAACTTGTCGACTTCTCGAGAGAAGTTGTGTGTACTTCATGTAATTTGTGTGGATAATAAATAATGATAGGATTTGATTTGCACAAGATTAATAATAAAGTAAAAAGTAGGTACATTTATACCTCTTGAAAAGTAGCCAAATTTAAAAATCAAAATGAAAATTTGAAATGTTCATTTTTTTTCCCAAATTTTAGGTCAATTTTTTAAAACAAAGATAAAATGTAGATATAAAGTAAAAATGAAAATCAAGAAGTTGTAGATAAATTACAAAAACTAAAAACTACAACCAAAATGGTTAGGTTAAATAATATTGGAGAAGTCTAGATTATTCTTCTATTTGTAGATGTGCAAGGAAGATTCTAGATCATACATGTATATTCTAGAATAAGATTGATGTAGAATTATCTAGAGCATGCATTTTGTCTTTAAGTGAAATTGTGACAACAGGATTGTCAGCAGACAAGATGTGACTAATTTATGATCATATGATTGCTTCTTTGGAAGTGTTATAAATAAGTGATGCCCATTGTTAGCAAACCAACTCCTTAAAAGAGAGTTTAGTGCTATGTAAGAAAAAATTTGTGACTCCTATTTTTATAGTGAAGTTCTTCTATTCTTGCCCATGATTTATGTTTCATTCAAATTTTAACTATAATTTATCAATTTATAGGTTTGTTTGAATAATTGACATTGAAGTAGTAGGTGAGAGATCATCAAGTTTCTAATATAGGTTATAATGAATGGTCATGTAACAATAAATTATCTTTTATGACCACAATTAAATATTTAAAGTTTTTGGAGAATTATTTTAAGTATTATTGAGCAAAATTTAAATTCATCAAAAATTAACAATATTAGTATTATTCTAGAACTTAGATTCAAGTATTTAAAATTATATTTATTAAATATTTCATTCCAAACAAATATCCTTACAATTATTACTTCTAAATAGTCCACAAATAAATCTCATTATTAAAATTATTTCTAAATACTCTTATATCTCTAAAGTTAAACACTTTTTTTATAATTTTTGAATATTTGATGCATTAAAATAGGGTTGTAGAGGAATTTTGTTATTAATAAATGATGATCTATTTGGAAAATTAGTTGTGGTTAAAATAAACTACAAACAAACAACGAAATGATTTCACTCATTTTTGTTGCTTTCATTTCATATCATCATGTAGTATTTAATGTTTGAATTCTACATTTTCTTTGAAAAAACAAGCATTTAAATTGATTTATTCAACATAATTACTTTTTTTAAAAGAACAAAAATATGTATCGTACAAATTTCATTATTGTTAATAATGCTTTGAAACTAGAATCCACTTCAGGAAAGTTGAACATTTTAATAAGAATGAGTTTAATTAGAATATCTTGAAAAAAAAAAGAAATACTACTTAATATTAAAAACAATTTTCAAAAAATAAGAAAACAAAAACTACTGATAAGTGTTCGAATTTTCGAGGAAAAAGAATTGTAAAAGAAACGTTATAATGAACATTTTAATAAAAACAAGGATTTAAAAAGGAAAAACAGCTAAATTTCAGAAAAAATAAAAAATAATCAGAAATTAAACAGCAAAAACAAATAGGAAATTCATCGGTAAAAAATAAACAATGTACATTGAATCAATCGAGCAATTCATGAACCGAATCAAAGCGAAAACAGTGAAATGAACATTGTTAACTAAAATCATAATAGAGAAGAGGAAAATAATGGATCTGAAACGAAACAAATTCGATTAACTAAAATCACGTTGATTTCAAATGCTTGAATGTTCATGAACAAAAACTGGAAAAAGAAAGAGAAGGTGCTCAGATATAAAATGAATGGATGAGCGTTTGTCCTCACATGAAGATCGGATTAACGAGATTAATTAAACTCATCATCATCGCAGCCTTCTCTTAAACGCATATTCAGAAATTAGGGTTTTCCGAGTTCAGAAAGGTTAAGAAGAAGATAGGAGGCGGAGAAGTTACGGACCACTACAGTTCTTGGATTTAGGGTTTGAAGAGTATTTATACAGAACAAAATTTCAGTTCCTAAGAAAGCCCATAGGCCCAATTTATAAAAGCCCATTTGTCCAGTGGATTAAATGATGTTCAAAATGTTAATAAAAAGATATCAATCGAATTAAAGCTCAATTTACGAAATTTGTGTTATAAATTTATGTTACAAAATATTTTTTTTTGTTGGTAAAACAAATATCTAGAGCAACATATAACAACACAAATTTAATTATTCATCAAATTCATTATCATACTCTACATTAAATGTCTCGTCAAACTTTACTTATCATTCCACTATCACTAATATCAATCTCAAACCATAGTTAATTAATGAACTATAACAACATTAATCTTCAAACAAATACATAATTACTTCCGCCATTCTTATTCTTAACGTCAATTTTTAAATAAGTAGTTAATTATTTTAATTAATATTATTTCTTTCCTTATTTATAAAATAAAAAATAAAAGAGAATGTAAGATCCAAAAAGTAATGCAACGAAAAATCAAAGTCGTCCTTCACCAGCTGTGTTTTATTGAAAAATGAAGTTGGGATATATTGTTGTTTTTCCTGTTGCTTCAAGAAATCAACGCCTTCTTTCTTACTACATTCCCTTTGCTTCATTCTCTCATTTTCTATCCAACTTTTTTTTTTTTTCTTATTTAATTGGAAAGTTTGGGTCACCGACCAGAATGAGAATAAGAATAATTTTTAGTGTTTGGATCATTAGATTCATTTTCTACACAATCACGTTTCCTTAACATCACTTTTTAATTCTCCCGTAACTATTTTTCATGTTGGGTTTTTGACAAAATATTAGAAGAAAATTATGACATCGAAAATATGCAAGCAAGTGGTGTGTCCAAACACTATAAAATGAGCATGAGCTTTTCCCAATTAGGAGCATTTAAGTTTGGTGTACTAGAAATTTCTTTTCTATAAGTGTAATTGATCTTGTAAATGCTTATATATTTTTCTTATATTTGGAAAATTTTGGTAATAATAGCTTACTTATCATCATAATAACAAGAGATTTGCATCATTCTCGTAGCTTTTTTCTAAACGTAACGAAACTAATTTATTACATAATTATAAAACAAATCTTTCGCACAAAGAATCAATTGATTTTTTTGTTTTTCAATTAGTTACATATTGAGCAAAGTATGATAATTTAAACTACATCATCAAATAACGCGTAATTGCACATCTTCAACAATACTCACTTTTGGTCTTAGGTTTGAAGTTTAATTTCAACTTAGTATTTATGTTTCAAAATTGAACATTTTTACCTCTTATAACCGTTATACTTTTAGTTTTTGTGTGTTTTTTAATTTAATTTGATACGTATTTTCTTTTAAGAATTAAACCCATGTCAAAAATTAAAATAATCATTTCATAAATGTATTATTGTTTAAAATTAGTCTAGTCATCATTTCAATCACTATCATACTGCTTTTGTTACGTGAACAAGTAAAATTTTGCATCATTGAAATAACAAACAATTTTGAAATATATAGATTAAACGCAAACTAAACTCCAAACCTAACTATTAAAAAAAAAATAATCTTCCCAAAATATTATTGATAACTTCATCTAAGAATAAGGAAAATTTCCACATGGGCACATGGGGGTTTTGCCACTAACCCAAGCTACCTACACAATTATATTTTAATACATATATACATATATATATATATATATTTTGAAATTTTGTAGGAAAGGTTTAATTAGAGATCATGAGTCCTGCAGATATGAGCACGGCAAGGCTGATAAGAGTTGATCAATCTGGAAAAGGAGATTATAAAAAGATTCAAGAAGCAATCGATTCTGTTCCATCCAACAACAATGAACTCGTTTTCATTTGGGTTAAACCCGGAATTTACAGGTTTCAAATTTCAAAAGAACAACATATATATATATATATATATATATATATATATATATATATCTGAATAATTATGTAGTTCTTTTTTTTTTTTTTTATGCAGAGAAAAAATAGTGGTGCCGGCGGAGAAGCCGTTCATAACATTGAGTGGGAGCAAAGCCACGGAGACAGTAATCACGTGGAATAAAGGAATAGATTTATTTCAATCTGCGGCCATCTCCGTTTTCGCCTCTGACTTCGTCGCCCGTTTTCTCACATTCCAGAACACCTACGGGACCACCGCCGTTGCGGTGGCGCTCCAAGTCTCCGCCGACAGAGCCGCCTTCTACGGCTGCCGGATCATTTCCTTTCAAGATACACTTCTCGACGATTTCGGAAAACATTACTTCAAAAACTGTTACATCGAAGGAGCCACCGATTTCATCTGCGGAAACGCCACTTCTCTCTACGAGGTTTTAAAATTAAGAAAAAAAAAAAAAAAAAATCCCATACCTGTTTCTTTCTGTTTTAATTTTTTAAAGTTATAATTCAATTTCTTAAAATAAAAAATAAATAAATTTCTTATAATACAATTTAATTTATTTAAAAATCTAGACAAAAATTGAACATTTTAAAGTCTATAAAACCAAAATTTAATACATTTATAAATTTAGAAACAAAATGGAATGAACTTAACAATTCATAGTTTAACGAGCATTTTTAAATTCTATCATTTCTGATTTAAAATTCAGTTTAAATTAAATTCAATGTAGTCGAAAAAATATCAAAATTAATAGCTTGCTACCGATGTTTTTTTTTTTATTTTTTTTTTGAAATTATAATAATTAGAGGTGAAAGATTGAAATTCGTGACCTCATGGCGTTTGGGGTACACCAATACCATTAAACTATTGCTCTATTTGGCGAGATGCAGTTACGTGATCAAGAATTATCAAACAAGCTTTATTATGAAATTGCAAAGAACAAAATTGAAATTGAAAGAAAAAAAAAATAGTGATTGAACTTGTTTTTAAATTTTTTGGTTAATTGCAGAAGTGTCATTTGCATTCGACATCTGAAGGAGGCGGGGCGATGACGGCGCAGCACCGTAACACGGCGGAGGAGACGACCGGGTTCGTGTTCTTGGGGTGCAAAATTACAGGAAGTGGATCGGCATTGCTTGGAAGGCCATGGGGGACTTGGTCAAGGGTTGTGTTTGGCTACACTCACATGTCCAAAGTTGTTGACCCACAGGGCTGGAGTGACTGGGGTGATCGCACCAAGCAAAGGTGACTAATAATACTCTAAACATATACATATATGCATATAAATTATTCTCATTTTATTTCTTTTTCAGAAAAATAAACAAATTATAGGTTCTTTTAAGTTATTGAAATGTTTAAGTTGGATGACTATTTGATTTTGTTTGGATTTGTTTTATTTCTACATTTCAACCCAATTTTATAAATTAAAACAAATATTTAAAATTTAAAATTTTGATTTTTTTTTTAAAAACATAACTAAAGTATACACATTAAAATATTAAAGATAACTTGTTTGAGCTGAAATAACGATAGGTTTAAATTTCAACAAACAAATGGTTATCAAGTGGGTTTTTGATGTTCATTTTTCTTAAGAGGATTTGCCCCTAATGAGACGAGAAATCTCCGTTTAGGTGAGTAATGGGGTTGGAGAAGGAAGAAAGTTACTCATGTTCTAAACAGAGTCCCAGACAAAAAATGTATTTCCCAAAAAATGTGCATGGGGTTGTTTGGATTGAGATTATAAGAATATTTAGGAATTATTTTAAGTATTTATAAATAATGAATGCAGTCAAATACTTTTTTGAATATAGTTTTTAAGAGTATCTAAAATTATTATTTAGAATGCGGATTTATATTAAGTACTTAAAACTAGTAATGATTGCAATCAAAATTTTCGACGTAATTTTTTTTTAAGAGTATTGAGTAAATACTAATTTAAAATACTCTTCTAAAATCTCGTAACAAACCCTCTTGAAACAGATTGTTTACAAAATCTCATAGGACACTAATTATGTCTAAGATTTGATGAATTATTAACAAATTATTATTATTATTATATATATATATATAGAACGGTGTTGTATGGAGAATACAAATGCTACGGAGCAGGGGCAAACAGAGGCAAAAGAGTTGCGTGGTCGCGTAGCCTGTCTGCCGACGAGGCTGCAAAATTCTTCACCAGAAACATTATCGGCGGCCGAGCTTGGCTTCGACCTTCGCCTTCTCATTTCAAAAGGGCCTGACCACCGCCAGTTTCATGCACCCACACAACAACATTGTCTCATCACATATATATATATATATATATATACACACACACACATATAGTTATATTAATATGTAAATTCACTACTCCTCCGATAACTAACTACTACACCAACACCACTGGTTCAAAGTATTTATTATATTTCAAATTTCATAGTTTTTTTATTATTATTATTTTTTTCGGTTATTGTGTATTTTTCACATAGAAAAACTTCCCTGTTCATGAATGGTAATAAAGCCTACATTTAACAATTATATGTGCCACATTCGGTATTGTACAAATTATTTCTTTTTTATAAGAAAAACATCAAATGATGCACATTTTATTTTTCAACCGCATACCAAATGGTGCCACGTGGGTGTTAAGGAAGACTTGCATTCCTACTAATAAAGAGACAAGTTTTTCTCTATTATTATTTATAACATAAATTTATGTAGCACCTAATGTGTCACAAACGTTAAATGTAATGTTGCCTTACTCATACATGTGTAGAGAAATTTACTCTTTTTTACGTGTTAAAATTTGAATATTGTGTTATTGAATGAAGTCAATAATCTCTCTCTCTCTCTCTCTCTCTCTCTCTCTCTCTCTCTCTCTATATATATATATATATATTTTTTTTTTTTCTTTTTTTTTTTTTGCCTAACAAAGAGAATAGGAAAACCAGGAGAGAATTGTTGAAGAGAGTGGTAGCTACATATTATGCAACTAATTGAAAGAACCCTAAAGACACTAATTGCGTAATTAACATTAATATATTAATACACCAAACAATTACAATAATGGAAGATTAAATGGTATGAGAGTTATGCTCCTAATTTATCTATGTTAATAGAATGTCCCACTCGAAAAAGACATTTCGAGTTAAGCGACAACTATTTTTTGTGATAGTTTTATCACATAATATTGTACTCTCGAAAGAAGATGAATTTGGTCTATATATAAATTAGACAAATTGATTAGTTTGTGTGTGCTCTTAAGATAAAGAGGATTTAGTCGACAAATAGAATAGTGATCATAACAAAGAACCGGTTATATATAAACAACATTGTATACTTTAGGGACAAGCTCGATTTTTCTTGAGAGAAGAGTGAATCCTTGAGTGTCGAATATAAAAGATGAGGCAATCAATAGATTCAGTAAAACTTTTTTTTAGGGAAGGACGGTCATAATATAATCAAAATTGTCTCACATTGATTCAATCATCTCTATTAGTATAGAAAGTTTTTGAGTGAAATTAAGAGCAAATTTATGAAAATTATAATTAACAATATTATAGAGATATGAATTGAGTTATGAATACTTATTCGTTTCAGCTAAAGAACAAATTAGGACATGTTTGGGTGCAAGGTTAAAGTGGGTTGGGATGAGTTAGGGTAGGTTAGTGCATGGTCCAATGCGTACATATATATTCTTTTTCACTTTAAAATGTTATTTTATAAAATAAAAATATTCAATTATAATATTATATTAATTATCTTCTAAAATTAATTTTTATTACATCGGATCAATTTTTATTCTTTTTTATCTAAAAAAAAACTAACATCATATCAATTTTTGTCTATTGTCAATCCTACGTTCCAAACACATACTTACTGAGTGTTCTTTCTGCGAGTAGCCAAACACGCCAGATTTAAATAAAAATGAAATAAAGATTTGTTTGAAATTAAAGTCGGACATTCTTGACCTTCTAGAAGAACACTATTGCTAAAGTCGACGGCGGCTATTCTTCCCCACCCACCAACCCACGGTTTATATTACTCTTAGCCACCGCATCTATCCTTTTTTTTAATTCCATATAATCTTTTGAGTGAAACTAAGCTCAAATTTATTTTCTTTTCATCTATTTTTTCTACGTAGGATGAATTCTTTTTAGTATGAATTTGAGTGAAGAATAATGTTATTACTCTAAGTAATTATGAGTTAATTTTAAATAAAATCTGACTGAAAATAGTAATCAATCATTTACCACAATTCTTAGAATAAGAAAAGGCTATAAAAATATGTTTGTCTTTTAATTATTAAAAATAAATTTAACTATATCATTTTAAATGGTCAATTTAATCCTCCTATTTCAACATATTTCATTTTATTTTTACTCAATGTTAAAGTTGAAAATCATAAACTTTATTTAGTTTTTTTTAGTACAAATTGGGAAGGCGGGCCACAAGTCTGATCTCAAATAAATGAGAGTTAAATATCGATTTTCATGATCGAACCTAATTATCTCGCCACCAAACTTATTTTGTAAATAGTGATTAAATTGGAAATATAAAAATGTAGAAGTTAAAGGAAATAGGATATATTTGACCAAATAAACAAAAACTCAATTTATTGATGATAGAAACTTCCTCACTTTAAAAAAAAAAAATCAAACTTAATAGTTTTAGGGATGTTTGTTTTGAGGGTTTATGGAGATTTTATAATCACTCCTTAAAAATTTTATACAAACGAGCTATTATTATAATTTCTTCTTTATAATCACTCAAAATAACTCTTCATTTTAAAACACCGAAAATAAACACTCCACCCTGCTTTATCGTCTCCCTCCATATAGTGTTTTTCTTTTTTTTTAACCACATTTTTATTATTTACTTTTTTCTTAAAAAGTTGAAAGGCATATAGGGGTAATTTTGTCATTCTACGATTATTCCATTTCTCAATATATATATATACACGTAATTTTCGCACTCCAGGACTCATCCGTCAAAACAGAATTCCTTAACGACGAAAAAGGAACTGTCCGAGCGTCTTCTTCTTTCCTTTTGCAGCTCGCCGGTGATACTCCGATCAGCTATTTCTTCGCCGCGAACCTTGCTCCAATGGCTCAGAATATTAAGATTCTCATCATCGGAGGAACTGGCTACATCGGAAAATTCATAGTACAAGCCAGCGCCAAAGCCGGCCATCCAACCTATGCATTGATTCGCAAGTCTTCTCTCGAAAGCTCCGCCAAGTCTCGGATCTTCAATCATTTCAAAAGCTTAGGGGTTAATTTTCTCTTTGTAAGTTCATTATTCTCTATTTCTACGGATTTTGTTGTTTCGTTACTTAGAATGATTGTGGAATCGATTGCTGAATAGTGTTTCCTGATTTTTCTGTTCGCGAGTGAGTAAACTAGGTTTGATCTGATTCATTCTAAGTGATTACTTACAATGTAGCTTAGACTGGTGAAACTCTTTAAGTTCTTCGCATTAGAAATCCTTGAAACCTGTGGAATCAAAATGAATTTTCGGAATGGAAATGGTAAAGTTTAGTTTGGCTAAAACGCTTTGACTTGGGGCAGGGCGATATCTTCGACAATGAGAGTCTGGTTAAGGCGATAAAGCAGGTTGATGTGGTGATTTCCACAATTGGTGGACATATGGTTCCCCATCAACATAAGATTCTATCTGCTATCAAACAAGCTGGCAATGTCAAGGTAACCTAACCTTCTTTCACCGCTATAATGTCCTTCCTCAACTCGTTCAATGTGTTTCCAATGAATATGCTACTGCAAGATGCATTCTTCTTGTGGTTTGGTAAATTTTGAGCATTAAAATTCGTCTGGTACAGAGATTCTTTCCCTCTGAGTTTGGCAACGATGCGGATCACATCAATGCGGTAGAGCCAGCAAAATCGATGTATGCCGCAAAAGGTGAATTTCGTAGGGCTGTTGAGGCAGCAGGAATCCCCCATACATTTGTGGTATGCAATTTCTTTGATGGTTACTTCCTTAGCAACTTGTCTCAGCCAGATGCAGCCGTCCCACCTAGAGACGAAGTCATAATCTTAGGGGATGGAACTCCTAAAGGTATAATTTGTTGATTGCATTCTCTTGAGTTCTGATTGAAACTTTCCTTTTTCCCGGATCAGGATGGATTGTTGTATAGTACTATATCCCATTTTGAAATGGTCTCCATCAAGCTCCATGGAATCCAATAGATATTAAAACTTTCCATTGGGTTTAACTTTTAGTCATCAAAAACTTATGCATAACATATTATATGTTATTTGATGCAATGTCAATGTGGATTTAGTTTCGAAACCTCTCACACTATTTATTCAGTATCTGTTTGCTAAAGTAGTAATTCACAAGGAAGTTCTACTATTAAGAAACAAAATTTCTGCATATACACGTGTTATATACAATTAGTTGTCGAAATGGAGCATTATTCATAACCAGTTTCTTGAAGGGAGTTATAAACTTTATCTGTTTGGTTTCTTGAAGTGATTTACAACAAGGAAGAAGACGTCGGGACGTACACCATCCGAGCCATAGACGATCCGAGAACCCTCAACAAGATCATGTACATTAGACCCGCAGCGAACACGTACTCGACCAATGATCTGGTCTCGCTGTGGGAGAGAAAAATCGGGAAGACTCTGAGAAGGATCTACGTGCCAGAGGAGGAGGTGTTGAAGAACATCCGAGGTGGGTTTGGGGAAAGAAACAAAATTTTCGAATTCTTATTTCAAAAGCAGAAAGTAAATTAACAGATTTGGTATTGGTTGATGATATTTTTTGCAGAAACCGGGTATCCACATAATATAGAATTGGCACTTTGTCACACAGCACAAGTGAAGGGATCTCAAACTAACTTCGAAATTGAAGCTTCGTTTGGAGTAGAAGCTACAGAGCTGTACCCAGATGTTCGATATACAACCGTGGAAGAATACCTCCACCAGTTTGTCTAAATAGCAAACTACTTCTCAATTTGTTTTTGGTGTAAGCAGCTTTGTTTTGTATTTATGCACAATACGCTATCATTTGAAACTATAGATTTCTTGCAAATGGGTCATTGATCCTCACTCGACCCTATAAAAATAAACAAATTTCACTTGGTTTTGTTTATCATCAATATTCTCAAGGGTAAGACTGACGTAAAAGTTAAAAATGAATAATAATGATCATAATATGAATATGTAAATATTGCTCATCACACATGTTAATTGTGGTTAGCTTCATCTGAATGTTGCAACAATTACCTTTACCTTCCGTTGGGGTTCTACAGATCTTTGACCATAAAGCCAAGGAAACTATAATCAAAAGATGTGGGACTAAAATTTCAAACAGGGCCTAAATGATTTGAAACAATTGAATTTACTTTAAAAATGGACGAAGTGCCCTAAGATTACCTATCGAGATTCAAGATAGGCTTTGGACTTGATTTAGATTGTTAGAGAACTAACTAGCTAAATAGCATAACAGGTTAAACGAAATACTCACTAAACAATCGCAAGGAACAAGAATCAACCTTAGAGAATTAGAAAACAATTGTTCTACCTAAAATCATAATCCAATTGACAAATAAGAAATCCACCTTGGTAACAAATGTACCCTTCAGACCCAAGAAGCATGAGAGTGATAGCCATGCTCTTTTGGCGAGACGATAGAAGTTAGTTTGAATATTTAAATGAGAAGTTATATTGAGTGTTTAAGAATAATGATTGCAATAATAGCTTGTTTGAAGAGTTACCGTTGTAACTCGTTTGAAGGTAGATTATTGTGACAAATAGCTTGTGTAGATGTAGATTTTGATGAAAGAGTTGTAATGGGTACGTTTTTAAATTTTATTTGTATGAGTAATTTTATATTAAAATTTATGTTTTGTTTGTATATATTTCTCATGTTATTAATATTTGTCAAATTGTAATTATTTTGTTTTGAAAGTTTTTTTTTCGAAGTATAAAATTTATTTAAATAATGTTAACCTTTCATAATTTATAAACGTATTCAATTATGTAATATTTAAAACAAATGTTTGGAGTAAGAGAGAGAGAAATCATGCTTACCTATCATCAATCAAAAACAATTAGGAAAACAAATCAAGTAGAAACCAATTCCAAAGTTTTAATCAGAATTCTAACATAAATGGTTAAGTTTATATATCTGTATTTTTTTTTTAATCAAAAAATCAAAGCTCCGTTCCACTATATTTGAAGTAATCGCACCATCCTTAAGCCAGATATCGAGATACATCAAAAGACTGGAGATACAAAATATGTTTACAAATTAATATCACGTGTGAGTATTAAGCTTAAGACCTCGAGAAAAGCACACCTTCAAAGTTTGATCAACGGCACCACCAATTGGAGATAAGTTTATATATCTATGTAACATTGCTCTAAGTTGTGTATCATCTACAAAAACAAGATTGAACCTGGATAAATAAAACAAATCCACCTAAATTGAAATCTTTCTGATGCATTCCACTTTCAATTATGACTCTCTGTTCATACAGAATACACTCAACATCATCATCAATACAAACACACAGTTCCCACCATATATGACTGGGGAAATCTACAAGAACACTGCAACTATCAGCTTATGTTTTCCACAGCAGGACCAGAAACAATATTCATGTCCTGAGCATGGGTAAATCTACAATACTCATGTCCTGTGCGTCATCAATTGATTAAATGAAAAAGTAATTAATCAATCTTAACTAGAAGTAACTTCAAGTTCTCAACAGCAGAACAATCAATCTTTAACTACAAGTAACTTCACTGAAAAGAAAAAACTTCTGCTACTGTGAATATCCAAATCTCCCTAATTTCTCTCTCCATTGAGAACTTGTACTAATGGCTTGTAGATAATAAGCCATGCATCAATCATGGCTGGCGATACCGCTACCTGCAGATGGTTTCTTGCCACCATACTTCTGTAAAATTTCAAATGTTTTACATGAATATTTGTTTCTTCAACATAAGGAGATGTTTAGAATGAGATTTTAAGAGTATTTAGAAATAGCAATGATTAATTTTGAATTTCTAAAAGTAATGATTGAAGTCAAAAACATGTTTGAATATAGTTTTTATGAGTATTTAAAATTAGTATATAGAATGAAAATTATTTTGAGTATTTAGATGTTTGAATATTAGTAATTGTTGCAGTTCAAAGTTTGTTTGGATATAGTTTTTAAGAGTATTTAGATTGAGGATTTATTTCGAGTATTTAGAAGTAATAATGATTAATGATTGCAGTTAAAAGCTTGTTTAAATGCAATTTTAAGAGTATTTAGAATGAGGATTTATTTTGAGTATTTAGAAGTAATGATTGCAGTCATAAACTCATTTAGATGTAGTTTGTTTTTAGAAGTATTTAGCAAATACTATTTCTAAATACTCATTAAATACTCAATCCAAACATCCCCTAGAAGATTTGTCAGATTAACCACTCCAAGTACACAATAGTAAACCACAACATTAGAGGGCTGGAGACAGGTGAAAGCAGAGCAGAAAGAGTATTGAAAGCATTATGATAAGTTACCTGCTTTCCAAGACTAAATGGAATGTATTTGTACTTGATCATATGAGAAATCTGACGCCGCATTGTCAGGACAAAAAGAACAAACCAGTAACAAAGTAAGATAGGCCAGAACACAGGGACGTCAAATATAGAAAAGAAGGTCATTACAAAGGCAATGCAAAAGGCCTTTGTAAAAGAGTACCTACAAACACAAATTTTCATTTATATGAGAAATGGACAAAATGAAAATAGGGTAAATTATAATTAAGTCCCTATGATTTGAAGAAAGTTAGAGTTTAGTCCATATGGTTTTAAAAATCTAGACTTTAGTCTCTATGGTTTAGAAAAATCTACAATTTAGTCCTATGTTTTGAAAAATTAGAATTTAGTCTCAAAGGGTTTTGCAGAACTCTTCCAAACAAACTGATATAAGAAAGGGGGAAAGTTCAAGGGATCAAGGGAAGTCTTTCAATTAAAGGGTAAACTGCAAGAAGCTTATTAAGGCCTTACTCTCAAAGTGCAAAAAGTAGTACAACTATCTCATAAATATATGTACTTCACAAAGCCCTAGACAATATTTGAGTGCTACCCAGCAAAGAGTTAAGAAAAATTAACCTACATTACATAATTAGGCCCAATGAGACCAGGTTATTCTAAAGCCATTAAATTTTCAATGAAAATCAACAAACGTATCGGCATACTTTTCCAAAACGATAACTGTATCTTTCCCGTCTTGTTTAACCGTAACAATAAGCAACAAAGAATAGTGATCACGAGGGAGAAGAGAAAAACACAAAAGATTACTTGAAGCACAAAGATATTTTTTACATAATAACCATATTCTGCACGTCTCACTTCACTGTCAGTTTCCCTCACCACTATCTATGTTTTATTTCCAATCACAACCAAGTTAAGACAAGATTCAGTACCAGACTAGACATAATAGATAAACGGAATACTAATAATTGGATTTGTAGAGATGAAACAACAGAAAACAAACTTCGAAGTTTACTAGCCGAAAACAAACAATCAAATGATACAAAAGCTCATGAATGAAATTCCTTAGTTACCAGAACTTAAATTCTGGAAGTCGACGAATGAATGGCTTGAATTCATCTGAACCTTTAGTTGGCAGCACCAGGCCATCAGAAGCCTCCATTTCCGGGTCAACCAAGGGCGACAAAAATCCAATCAACAAATTGAGTATATAGATACCCAGACCATATGAAACAATGTAGAACCCTTGAATAGAGAACACCCTCAAAGCATAAATTGCCAGTACGAAAAGGGTTCCAGTCCATCTGTAGACAGCATGTGGGGTAGTCTTATCCAAATAATATTGATAAAGCCTAGAAATATCATGTTGCCACTGGCTCAAGGGTGATGCTGCTGAGGCAGTTTCACCTCCTATCCCTTCCATTGAGTTTTAAATGCTTCAATATCTGCATATAACCCATACAAGCTATTCAACTCCTTGTGATAACATTCACAAAATTATACAAGTTAGCCCCAATGTTGTTAAAAGCTATTGAGGCCTAGCTTTGAATCATAAGATGCTTATGCCTCACACAAAAGAGACTTACTGTATGATAACGCTTGGAAAGCTCATTTATGTTTTGATTATCAATGATATTGTTTCTTCTACCAAAAAAATAATAATAAAATAAATAAATAAAACTAAATCCCAGCGTTGTCACAAAGCTTTATGTATTCAGATTGACCATACATTTTTACACAAATATAGAATTTTCAAAATGCTTTTCTTTAAAATTGAGGCTTAAGCTTGGCCTCTCCAAAAAGAAAAGTCTCAATGCCGCCTTTGGTTACCCTAAGAAATTTATGAGGAGAAAAACCCTAATATAGTCTTTTTTTTTTCTTTGGGAATGAGAGCTTTGCTCCGCTGCATATCTAGGTATAACCATGCCCAGTCACAAGGCCAAAGGAAACAACAAGAAAATTACGATAATAAAATCCCAATACATGGAATACTCGGGGTCCTGCAAGCAAAAACCTTAAACGGGGAGCTTCCACCAAACTGCACGCAATGAAAACTTTCAAAAGTTCGGTCCACATAATCAAAACATAGAGCAACAGACACCATTCTCCCAGATTCACGAAGCCAAGGTTAGGGTTTCAAACAAAATTCTTCTTCACTAACAAGATCCACAACGAACGAACCCCACAATTCGAAAATCGGAAGAAATTTCGAAATAGAACGGCATACTTCAACTGGAGAGCAAAACAAACAAGGAAAGAAACCGAACACATCTAGAAAAGCTAAGAAATTAAAATGCACCCTCAGAAAACAGCAAGATTAGAAATCTAATAAAAACCCCCACATCAGAAAATCACCATAAATAAAATGAGAAATAAGAGAGAGGCTCTAACCTTGAAGTAAGATTTGAAGCTCAACGAGTACGCAAATGGGGTTTCGGGATAGCCGATCTGCGAGTTTTGAGGGATGTTGATTTTTCAAATATTAAAATTTTCTAATATTATCTGTTTCAATTAAAGATGAAAATATAATTACTACTCCAAAATAGATAATAATTAAGTTTCTTTTATGCTGCTAACATTATATTAGGCTGTGTTTTGTTGGTTCATTTCATAATGGAACTTAAAGTTGTTATCCATTAATTTTGGTAGGATCTCGTACTTCATTAATTTTCATGCTCAAAGGATTATACTCTAAAATGCATCAACGATCGACTATGACCTTGACGAAGCTGTGTAATGCCTTTTGTGGAAATTTCATATTTCATAATAGTTAAACTTGTGATTCGATATGATTTCTTTACTTATCAAAGTTATCATTTTAGTCGACTTCCTGTTTTCAGTCAGTCACCTTTTGATTCGTGATTCGATATCAATATCTATGTTTGGAAATTGTCACTCATTTGAAAGGTTATGTTTTTTTTTTTCTTAAGTGTATTTAAAAAGTAATAATAATAAATAATAGACGTTGAAAAAGAACTAAAAGAGCACTAACTCAAAATATCAATGTACACTAAAGGACAATGAGGTCGTGAGTTTGAATTTCCACCCCTAATTGTTGTAATCTTAAAAAAATTTGTTCTTTTGACAAATAATTATCAAAATGATTGTTATTAAAATTATGCTTGTTAATTATAATATAACCCTAGGTATTTGATTGATGATATTTTCTTTTCAAACAAGTAAATAATAATAATTTTCTTTTATTTAAATTAATTAAAAAATATTTATCACTGATGATTTAAGGAGTGGAAATATTGGATATTATAGCCTGCCTAATAAAAAAAGCACAAAAACAATAAAGGTTGATTGTAGGTGAAGGAGAAAAGTAAGATCTACCTGTGGTTGAGAGAGCAGCACCACAAAAACAATTTAGGTTTGTCGCACAAGCTTGTATCTTACACGAATGAGTATCGCCGGTGATTAGTCAACTTAATAATTTAGGCAGTTGTCATTGCATTTATGGCACTTGCAAGCTTGAGGATGTCAAACATTGTTAATGTAAGTCGCATTTATCACAATCATATTTATAAGCAATCTAGTTGAAAAGGATATGTACTCAAGTTACATGACGATCATGGTTGTGATCGCTCATATGACAAATATCCCAATTGGTATCGTCGATCGAATCAGGTCTCAAGTTGAACGAAAACTCAAAATTCAACAGTACACCACTCTATATAAATGGATATATTTGATAAAGACAAGACTATAACACTAAAGGAGGATATGGATGTACAATGTACTGCGACTGTTGTACCTCATATGAAACCGTCTAGCTAATGTGCATCCATTGTAATGCTCGTCAGGTTAGGCCAAACTTCTACTTGTTTGCTAGTTGTGTGGACAATCCCTATCAAACGAAGTCGCACTCATCACCATTGATTTTAGTTGCAAGTATCTCATTATACAAGGACGTGACCAGAAAAGATAAAGTCATACTCTTAACAGAAGACAAATATTTACAATAGATGCATAACAATTTTGTAAACAAATGTATAATGAATTTTACATTCCTACAAAAAGAGTACTCGTATAAACTATGTCCACACATGTATATACTGACGTAAATTATGATACATATGACACATACAATGATGCACATTACTCCTTGGAGGTCACTTATATAATATGTACATTGATGTGCAATGACATTTCAATTTGATTTAATATTTATTTGTTTTTTTTTTCAAATTCATAGAACAATATCCGCCTTTTTCTAATTGACTTTTGAAAATTTTAAATTAAAAACCAACTAAGTAGATTGGCCAATAGTTTGTATATCGTTGCGACATTCTTCTTGGTTCGTACCAGTTTATACAAAAATGTAAAACATGGATATTTTATATCATCCAATTTAAGCATATGCAGTAATATGAACTATATGTACAACAGATGAAACTCATAATAGAACAAATTTAGACATTCATTTAAAAGTCTAAATCAGCTTTATAATTTTTCATAATCTAATCAATTTACTAAACTGACCCTTATTTAAATATACCTTCTATCACAATTGAGGTGAAACATTCTAATTGTTTGTGGGTGGTTCATGTAAATGGTGGGTTTAATTACCAAATTCTCAATTAACCACCGATTTTCGTTATTTATAGTTTTTTTTTCTTCTAATTTTATTAATAAATTTATGTCAATCAGACTATCAATGCTGCATTTAAGTAATTCACTTGTGTATGTGACATACACTTGCTTTTTGCTGGCATCCTCCTTGAACCATATAGTTAAAATTTGTAGGGCAGGTTAAGCTACGACCATAGGTTTTGGGCCTTTAGCTTTTCGGAAAAAAAAAAATTAATTAATTAATTAATTGTTAATGTGATGATAATTCGATAGACCAAATGATAGAAATGATATATTTTCTTTCATTTTTATCCATTCATATCACGCTCGAAGTAATTGGATTTTAAGAAGTGCATATTTGTTTGAATACATCACAACCTCTCAGAAAACATCTGAGTTGCTTGAATGACCCGCTTAGATGGGGTCTCCAGAATTTTAGGAACTAATAATTCACATTGTGCTCGCTTAAGTGGGGTCCTCGAAATTTCAAAGACTGATAACATATATTGTGCTATAATATTAATTAAAAAGTGTGGACATTCATTTTAAAATCAATTGACTTTGAAAGAAGTAACCTACCTTATCTTATATTTAATACAGAAGAATTCTCACTTTGAGACATTTGTGACAGTAGAGTAAATAAAAAAAATGAAATTGTTGATAAATAATAATAATATTTAAATAAAGGTTGAATGTAGTACCTTGTATAATGCCTGAATTTTTGAGACTATCTCATATTCATGGAATCATAAAATTATGCTTAGTATTAACCTTAGACCAATAATTAATGATTGAAAGAGACTTTAGAGGGCTTAAATGAACGACGTGGAAGAATATGAGCCAAGTCACCGCCCCTTTGGTCAGTGCGTGGTCTCACTCTATCACGACACGTGGCAGCCCAATTTGCCTTAAAAATATCTCACATTTGTTTCGTAATGCTTTACGCATTAATTGAATTATCCATTACTTTGCAATATATATTATTTATTATTTTTTTTATATAGATTAAAATACTTTGAGCATTAATTGTAATATTTCATGCTCACATTTGTTGACCATATGCTTACCAAAAATGCAAAAATCTCGAAGGTATGAGATCTTATCTGTGATAGGATAATGAAAAGCATCGCTGACGCGTTTTTTTCTTTTTTTTTTTCTTTTTTTTTTTAGTGTAAGTTCAATATCAATCAAGAGTTCAAATCTTTATATGATTTGCTTTAAAAAAAAAAAAAAATGTTAATACAAGTTTTTCGCACATCACATAAATATCTAAAGAGTCGATGGCGTAGTAGTTTCATTATTTAGTGTTAATCCAGTACAACACCAAAGTCACAGATTCGATTCTAAAAACATTTTGTTTCGTTCCTATAATTTGCGCCTACGATTTATAAATAACATGAACTATAAAGACTAAATTATATATATATTTTTTAATTATAGAAATTACGTCTAAATTTTTAAACTATAAAAACTAAATTTTAAGGGGTTGTTTGGCTCGTCAAGTTGGCCCGGGAAGTAAAGTGGTCGGGATCCAACTCGATCGGCGTTTGGTCCACTCGGATGTTATTAAAACACCCTAACCCGGCGCGTGAAGACGTCGCTAAAACGACCGGGTTACTCGCGGGGAACACATCCTTTTGCACATGTCTTTCACGCGACGATCACCTCCTATCTTTACACGTCCACTTCTCATTCCTCTCTTCGAAAACGGTGGGTTAGAGTTTTGTTTCTCTCTCGATTTCGAAAGTTTGCGACGAATTCTTCGCTTATCTCTCGATTTGTTTATGGTTCCTTCAAAATATGAGTTTGTTTTGATGATTTCATTGATTTCTCCCTCGATTTCTCTATGATTTCTTGAAAATCTGAGATTGTTAAGGGTTTTTAATATCTCCTCTCTCGATCTCTCTATGGTTTCTTCAAAATTGTGAGTTTAGGGTTTTGTTTTTCTTTGGTTCTATTTTGATTTCTCTCATGTTTCTTGAAAATGTGACTTTGTTTCGATTTTTTGCTTCTCCTTTGATTTTTGACACGATTTCTTTCTGTTCCTTCAAATGTTGAGTTTATGGTTTTTCTTTTCTCTTGATATATTTCTGGTTTCTTCAAAATGTTAGTTAATCTCGATTTGTTGCTTCTCTATTGTTTCTGACTCGATTTCTCTTTGTTTCTTCAAACGGTGAGTTAAAGGTTTTGCTTTTCTTTGGTTCTCTTTTCATTTCTCTCTCGATTTCTCCCTGGTTTCTTGAAAATGTGAGTTATGGTTTCATGATTTCTCTCTATATTTTTTCCTTGTCCTTCGAGTTGTGTCTGGTTTCGATTGTTATTGCGATTTATCTCTTTTAACTGATAATATATTATTTTTTTTAATATTATGTTAGTATTGACGTGTTTCACAAATTCCTTGCCTATAACCGGTTGAAACTTGAAGCTCAAGTATGAAATATTTTTAACACTTTTTATTTTAAATATCTAATTTTGACTAAATTTTATAAATATGATTTTATTTCTCTTAATATGAAAATTGTAATAAAATTCCATAAAACATGATATGATTTTGAAAACCATATATTTGAAAGGTTCGAAAAAATTGATTAAGTACTTCTAAATATAAATTTATGAAAGTAATGAAAATCATAGCTTAAAAATAGTAATTATAGAGTTAAATAAAAAAAAAAAATCAAATAGATGAGTTTCGCTATTTGCATCTTTCAAACTATATCCTTATAATTTGATTTCAATTTCCTAATTATAATATTTCAAATTTATTTCAATAGTTAATTTATTTCATAATTATAATATTCCAATTAAGTGAAAATTTTAATTTTAATTTTTTTTTAAATAACACCCTTCATCTCAACACTGCACCTAATATCATCTCAACCATGCATCACAAACACAGATTTTTTAACACTTTTAATTCCAACCATGCACCCTAAACACAGACTTACTCATACTTTCATCTCAACTCCATACCCAAACACAAATTTATTATATTCCAACTCTTTTCATTCCTTATTGTCCTAGCCAAACACACCCTAAATAAAAGCCAAACACACCCTAAATAAAGTACAATTGTACCATAGAAACGGTTAAAATAATGTAGAGAATAATTGCAGTGTGTCTAGATATTTTTTTTTATAATAAAACAAAATAGGTACAGTTTTCATCTCTATTTTGGACCTTATAATGTTACACGGCTCGTGGCTTGAACCGGCTGGGGTACGTAGCCGAGCCGGGTCCGGTGTAGGCTTGTCGTACAAAGGTCGCATCAAAGCATAAATAATCATGTTGTGGACCGACACTCCTGCAACCATGGCTTGTTGTTGGTGCCCCCCACCACTTGGCTCCACTCCCATCCCATGTTGGATTTTCTTATCTCGGACTTATATCATTATTATATAATATTTAATTTTTAGTATGTAGATATTTTTAAAAATCCATGTATACTCTTCAAATTTAGTCTGCATTTTAAATTTAACTAAATACTATTTTCTTAATGGAAATGAAAATTGTTCAATTAGAGCTTAACTAATCTCAGCTAATCTAACTAATCTTAGCTAACTAACCTCTTGATGGTTAGGGAGTTTACAATCGAAAAGTATTATCCACTATGATTATTACATAGTTTACTTGTATCATGATACTATCCATTTACATGTAGATATGGTCACGAGGCAGGGAATGAATGAAGATGACTTTATTGTCCCCATTCCGACCACTATCAATATTAATCTCGATCTCCCTGACATTCTTAGTAGAATTTTATAGGGGAACGGGATAAGATTACCCATGGAGAATGTATGAGATCGTGTTTTCCACCGTAAATTATTTTTCATTTATTTTTTTATTCTCAAATTTTTACGAACTTTTTCAATCTTAATTAAATTTTCAAAAATTTATATGTATTTTTCAATAGTTAAGATAAATATTTATTAGTTTCAATTAGACAGTTAATTATGCAAAAAAAAAAAAAAATCCATAGATTTTTTTCAATATAATAATAATAATTATATATATATATATATATATTTATATATATATATATATATTTATATATATAAATGTATAAAATAAAATAATATACATAGACGGAGTGAGGAACGGAGAATTAGGATGGGGGTACATTCTCCTTCCCGTCTTCGTCTAGTTCGCGGATACTTTTTTATTCCCACTGACTCCTCAGTCCTCATTTGCCGCCTAATCGAGAATTTGTCGCCGTATTAGGAGCGTGCTCCCACAAAGCCCTAATCCCGTGGAAAAAATAAACAACTAGGAATAGCATGAGAACAACATAGTGCATTCAAATAGCCCTCACCTGCTTGTTCCCTTATTTATTCATCGAATAAACTCAAAAGAAGCTTAAAAAAGATTCAAAAATATGGCCTATGCAGGTTTCGAACCTGCGACCTTCGCGTTATTAGCACGACGCTCTAACCAACTGAGCTAATAGGCCAATTTGAGTGTTATAATACACTATAAATGTAATAACATTATGTTTCTAAAAAAATCAATAGAATTAGTAATTTTTACATCTTTATTTAGTTAAACCATAAATGAAGAGCTCATATAAGCATAGTTCTAACGATCAAGAATTTTATAGTTGGAGTCCCAAATCTTATTGTATTCAAATAAAGTGAGAGTGAATATATTATATATTTATTTATTGTTGAGATTAAAAGTAATTATTTTTAGTATAACAACAATACTTAAGGTTATATATTCGAATCTACGATATTCAGGTAGAAAGTTATAAAAATTTATTTTTTAGTTTAACTAAAAGTGAGAAGTCCAAATAAAACTAACTTAACTAAGTGAAATATATTATTAACTAAGAAATTTGTGGCACGAATCCATCTATTTTTTATACTATTAAGAACTATAAATAAAATTAAAATTGTATTGGCGTATGCAAGTTTTAAACCTATAACCTTGGCTTATTAACCCGACATCCTAATCAAATAAGCTAATAGACCGATTTAAATATTGCATTAGATATACTAAAATCACTACACACTGGTTAGCTTTCACATAGATCTCTACATCTCTGATATATGCTTTTCATGATTTTTCTTTAGTTCCATCTTTCTTTGCTCTTTTCCCTCTCCCATTTCCTCTCTCTAATCTACTCCCCTCTTCTTTTTTTTTCTAATAAAATTTTATGGTTCTTTTCAAAAAAAAAAAAAAAAAAAAAAAACACGAAAAGCTCCTTAAATATTGCAATCATACTAAAATTTCTTCATGAATGTTGAAATTACGAAAGTCTTCTTAAAGATTGAAGCTTTCATCAAGTCTTAAGAGCGAAGTTATTGAAACTATATGAAGTGTGCAGCTACTAAATTGACTAAAGACCGAAGTTTGATTACAAATTTTTGTACTTGTAATAGAGGAATCAAGGAATAATAGAATAGAATTATAATTCACTGTATTCCATATTTGAAATTAATATAAATCTCAAGTTCATAAAGAATTACTTTCTTCAGAAATCTTGTGGAACAATTTAGCACATCCAATGAAACCATTAGAAATCGTCATATCATTGTTTAAAATAATGATGAAGTGAATATTTGAACCATGAATTTTGACACTCCATAAACGAAGAGCTCATGTAAGCACACTTTTAACCATCAAGAATTTTGTAGTGTAGTCCCCCAAATCCCATGGTATCAAAATAAACTAAGGGTGATTTATATATATTATGTATGTACATATATGTATGTAGATATGTATATGTATGTATATTTTTCAGAGACTAAAAGTAATAATTTTTAATATTAATTATAATATTTGAGATTATGGATTCATTATGTCAAATTAGTTTCAATAATAAAATTGTTGTTTAGTGTCAATACAAAATACAATTCCCTAAGAGTGTTGTTATGACGTTATTAACGAGTTATTACAAATAAACTTTCATAACATGTTTCAAATAACTACATTTAAACGAACGATTGCAATAACTCAAAATAATCATCAATTTATTACTATTCAAGATAGTCATTCATCTATAATCACTTATTTTTAATTCCTCTAAATAATCACACATTTCTAATCACATAAAAAAAAGTTATTATGTGCAATGCATTTATAAAAATCATAATTCAAACAAGATATTAAGTGGAAACCCGGTATAAATGATGACATCCTAAACAGTTCATTAATACAATTTAAATTTTTATGGCTCAAAATAACTCTACACATATAATCATTTGGTGGATGTTTGTACCACCATTAATAACGGGGGGAGAATGAGAAGATGAATGGTTCACGATATTTGGGCCACCGAGAATCATTACCTCCAGGATGAAAGAAAAAAAAATCGAAAATCGAAAACAAAACTAAACTGATCCAAAAGCTCGGTTCCATTTTTTAGAACAATATTGGATCGATAGGTTTGATATTTTAGAAAACAAAAATATATCGGTTCAGTTTCGATTCATGATGGAAGAACCAATAAAAAACCAAATCGAACCAAATATATAAATAATAAGAAAAATATATATGTTAGTATTTAAAATCGATGAATGAACCAATTTAAATGTGAAATATGAAATAAAAGTATTGTAAATATTGATGAAAAATATTATATTTTTTTGTTAGTAAAATGTCTTTGGAATAAAATTAAAAATCAAATCGTGAATGAGACAAAAAAATTTGAAAAATAAACCAAATTATTTATTGAAATTAAAACTGTAAACCTGAAACTGAACCAAACCAAATAAAATCGAAGGAATGGTTTTGTCATTTATTAGACATTGGTTCAGACTCAATTATTGAAAAGTCGAGAATATTGGTTCGGTTATCAGTTTGACACAAAATCGAATCGAAATCACTTCTACCCCATAATTATGTTCTCAAGATCACATTTTTATTCTCCTCCTAACTGATTTCTATCATTCTCGTATCAATATTTTATTGTTCTCATAACTATTTTTTACTTATTATTTTATTTTTTTCTTTATCATTCTCTTCCATCACAAATATAATTAATAATTCTTTTTGTAATCATTTTATTTAGCCACAAATACAATTAATTATTTTTGCTATAATTTTCGTGTCCGATAGCCTTTGTCCGGAAGAAACGGTTAAATTAACAATTCTACCGTCGCTTCTAAAAGTGAAGGATAAGTAGGCCTTTTATTCCTGCGCCGCTTCAGCCACGTGGCTCAGCTAACCAACACAAATAAAAAAAAGGTTAAGAAAGGAAGCTTGTCTACAGATTCTTCTCTTCTCCTTCACTATCATCAAATTTCCACCACCTCCAATCTTCTCTTCCATGGTTGCTCGTTTCAATTCTCCCTCTTCCATTATTTTCAACTCCTCGCTTTCTCTCTGATCGGTATGTCTTCTCTCTTTCGTCTCTATAATCTCTTACCTCCATCTCTGCCTCAACTAGGTCTCTGTCGGTTTCGTTGTTGCTTTCTGGAATTTCTCCGTCTTCATCTGTGTTTTTCTTCCTTTTCATTTGCTTCATCTTTCCAATTTGTATTCCTAATTCTCTGTTCACTTGCTAATATTAATTTAATTCTGAATTCTACTTTATATGTAAGTTTGTTGCTCGTTTTCTTTTTTCATCTGTGTTGATTTTTTTGAGCTGGAAGTGCTGTAGATTTTGTGGAGATTTTGGTTTAGTAATTTTGGATTCTTGAGTCTAATGTTTTTGTTACTGGCTGAGTTTATTGAACTTCTTGTTTTGGCTGAATTTGAAGTGTGTTGTAGTTTTTTCCTGCCTTTTTCTATTTCTAGGGTTTCTGGTTGTTTTGATCTTTGCTGCTTCTAACAAGCTTTGGTTTGACACTGTTCAGGTGCTAGCTGAAGGATTGTCCTGTTACTATGTCTGATAATTTCATGAAGTCAAACCAAGAAGGGAATGGTACGTCAATGCGACCTTACCATTCAGCTTGGTTGGCTCACTGGACACGTTCAGGCTGCAAATCAGTGAACGGAGCTGGCGATAATTTACCGACCAGTGGAGAGTCTGGCGAAGGGAGTTTGAAAATTAAGAAGCGCCCTTTACTTGACGATACAATGTCGGTTACTATCACTTCAAAACATGACATTGGGTCTGGAGAAGTAGCTGGAGTAAGTGCAGATAATCCCAACAATGAGAGTTTGAGTGGGAGATCTAAGAAAAGAATGAAAGAAAGGTTAGATTCTGAGCCCTTTCCTATGCTCAGTGTTTCTCAGCATAGTAAATTGGCTCTGGATATTGAACAGGCTACGGCTAGTCAAGGTGGAGCTTTAAGATTTCATACTGGCTCTGGCTCTGGGCATAAAACCTCATCTCTGGATGGTAAGGGGATTCAATCGCCGTCGCTTCTTGCAGTAGTTCCCGAAAGAGGTAAGCCCAAGAAGGAACAGATAAAGCCCGAAGACATTGGATTGTATCAACACCAACATGGGAGTTCCAATAAGTTACTTAACAACAATCCCCTAACTGTTTCGCCATTTGTTGGAGATGAGACTACGGCATCGGCTTCCAACTTTATACCATATGAAATGAGTAACAGGTTTCCATTCAACACATGTGAACAAAGCATCAATAACGAACCAAGTTCCCATTTTTCATCCAAAAAACAGGTTGGAAATACTAATTTTCATACTTACTCTACTCTGTTTGTACAAGAGACGAAAATCAACCAAATGTTGGATTCAACACAAGCTACAAATGCACTGTCAAGGCAGCACATGAGAACGTTTTTACTGCATAATCCCTCTTCAAGCAATCTTGACCAACCAATACCATATCCCATAAAATGTGATACTAGGAAAATTAGTTCTAACACCTTACCCTTTCAAAGTCAGGGCAACCATGCAGACGCTACCTTACCAGAGTACTTATACCACGGAGGTTACCCAATGCAGAGACTTCCATTTTCTGTCCATGATGTGGAAACTATGAGGATATGTACCACTGTCGATTCAGTTGAACAGGCGCTTAGGGGTTCTCCACAGTTTTGTCAGACAACTCACCGTTTAATGATCACTAAAAAGACTGGTGTTGACTTGTATGATGGTCAGGAATTTAAAGGGGCAGTGGCATCTACCGATCTCAAAGAAAAAACTGCATGTGCATTTCTTAGCTCATCCACAAAATTTGGCAGACACGATCAGATGGAAAATGAATTGGTACAACCAAGCACTGTCTGTGAAGAAAATGAAAAAATTGCAAATATGAGCAATGTGACTCCTTTGAGCAATGAATCGTCTTCTGAAACTGATATCATGGATATGGATGCATACCGAGAGAACCATTTGAGGGGTATGCTTTCTAATTTCCATCCTCCAATTCTTCCACTTTTGCCTTACGTTAAAAATAACAACGCAAAGGCAACAGTATTGGTGTACTAACACTATCATACAATATCTTATTAAGTTCCAATTACGACTTTCTTATTATGCGTATGTGTTAAATTCTGATTTATGGCCTTTTCTTTCTCTTGCAGGCTTGCATACATCACAAGCAGATAAGGTAAAATGGACCATATCTGAGGTTTAGCATGTCAAATCAAATTTACCTTCATAAACTACTTGCTTAGTGCGATTCTGCTACCTGTTATCTATGTTTTCCTCCCCTTTTTCCTCACTTTTTTCACATGATATAATTAAGTCTATTACTTGGTATGGTATTCATGATTCCCAAACGTCCTAATGGATTCAATATGAACTTTTATTTGGTCAAATATTCATCAAACTACAAATGCTGGATGGATGGTTTAGCTCTAAAACCCTTGTACATTGTATTGCCATTCCAATTGAAAAGATTGGCGGATTATGCTAAAGAATCTTCAACTCTTACCTTTTATTATACTGAAAATGGCTCTGTGATTTGCAGGAGTCGAGGAGTTTAAAATCACCATTAATCTCTGTGAATGCAATTGGTTCAGTTAAAAAACAAACGGGAGATCCGTTGCAGGAGAAAAGATTACTTGATATAAATGAAAGGCCACCCAATCGTTCTACTTCTGCAAGCTTGATGGACAACGGGGAGTCAAGTACCTCTAAAACACAAACTTTGGATGCAGAACACCTTCTTTCAAATGCTGAGCGGACAAGATTTTCGAACTCCTCCACTGTTCCTCCAGACGACTCTTCTAAACGGGAGATAGATAATGGGTGGGTTAAACGTCTTAGGCCATGTGCATCAGAGTCTGTTCATGACACAAAGAGCATGAAAAAGGAACAAGACTCTTCCTGTGGTAAAGCCTATCAGCTCTTTAACAAAATGAAATGCAGCTCTAGCAGCTCTGAACGCTCTAGGGGTCCCGGTCCACTCCATGGACAAGAACTACTGGCAGTTGGCCCAACAGCAATTATAACACAAGATGGTCACTTATGCAGAGACTTACGTTTAAAAAATCAAGAAATGATACTCTCTAATCCCTGGATTCGGAGGTTGTGTCACAATAGACAAGCACCTCCTGAAAGGAATCTTGAAGCTTCTGTGGTTCACAAATCACAGTGTTCAAAACCACCATTAAATCAGCCATTTCCCAGTATTGCTGCTATGGCATTGATGGGCAAGGCAGTGACCGGGCTTCGGCCATGTGAGTTCAGCAAAAGAGGATCTTCTCTAGTCTGGAATACCGAGGGCATTTGACAGCCCCGAGTCACTCAGGTTTCTTACACTGCTGATATTTTGAAACGGAATCATTTCTGGCCATCATCAACTCATCCCCAGAAAGTCTGAACAGCTAGAGAGACCACAAATGCTGCTTTAATGATTTTCTTTATTTTCAGTAACCTCCAATTGTTTTTTTTTTTGGGCCTAAGGGCTAAACCAAGCTAAACCAAGCTTCTGATTAAGCTCGTTACACTTGTCGCCGCTACCTGAATGGAAGAAGAGGAAGATTGGCGTTGATTCCTTCAAATAGTTTTGTGCTTGAGGAACTTAGATATTCCTCCATGGGGGTAAAGGGAAACGAGAAGCATCCACTTATTTTCAGTAAAGAAACGGGCAACTAGCTTGTGTACAACTCTACAGTTTTGAATGATTTTGTATTCTGAGTGGAACCATTGAAAATGCATATAGTGCATATTTCTTTCTCAATATATGGTACCACTTTTTGCATATATGATTTTTAACGACACTCTTTACTTTTTCAAGGAAGAAAACTAACATACTACCACTGTATATGATTGAAGTAGCTGCTGCATTGACATTCATAAATACGAAGCTGTCGGTTGCAATATAGGATGGAATCAGAGGAGTTCGAACAAATTAGGTAAAGATGATACCTCCACGATCAGTTTTCTTCCTCTTTTGTAATATAATTACTTGTCTGGTACATCTATTTTCCTTAGATTGTTAAACCCAGCTCAATATTCTATAATGTTTTGTTACAAATAATAGTCCCATTTCTAACCTGACACCCAGTTTGTTCCAGAGCAGATTCAAAAAAGCCACCTCCTTGAATGGTTGAATCCATACAGGGAGGAGCAAACTGAGTTAAAATATCTCGCAAAGTGAGTATTCCTGTTGCTTGGTGTGCATTATTGACAAGAAAACTGAAATTGCTATTTGTCTCTGACATTGTTTTCATCACCTGCTTCAATGTGTCTTCTCTCTTGTTAGTGACTTGGGTGTGCATGTTTGGAATATTGCAGTTAATTTGAGGACGAGCGCCCGACAAGGTAAGCGCCCTCCGACTTCCTTCGACTGTCAGGTTAGAGTCTGCTTGTGCTTTAGTCGAGTCCATGTGAATGTACTCCTTCACTGTTAGCCTTCTGCAGTTAATCACTTAAGATCCGTTAGCAATTCTGTTTAAATTTAAAACCTACCACCCTATATTATTGTTTAAATCATACTTTTTATCCTGAAATTTCGAGTTCGAGATTTGGTCTTTGAATAGGTTGCTTAACATTTAAATTTGTGATTGTGATACTTTAACTTCAAAATGTATCGGTCCTTAAATTTTCTTATAGGTCTATAAATTCTAATATATACACTTTTTTTTTTTTATTACTTTTTAGTGTTTGAGTCAGTTGATGTGATCTTGAATTATTCTTGCAGAATATGTTGTTTGATCATACAACATTTCGATGTCAAGAAAATTCATAGAAAATTAACATTGGTTGAATGTATCACCAGCTACCCTCAAAAATTTTGTGAGAAATCAAAAGGTTGTGGAATTGTGGTCATGTACTTAGAAATTAATTTATTATGAGGGTGTTTGGATGTGGAATAGATGTGGAATTATTGAATGATTATAAATGAGGGGTTATTTTGAATGTAGAAATTTGAGTTTTAGTAATAGTTTGTTTGGATGTGGTTATTTGTAGAGGAGTTGTAATTACTAGCTTGTTTGGATGATAGTTTTTGTAGAATGATCGCAGACATTAACTCGTTTGGATTTGGTTAGAAATGAGTAAATATTTTGAGGGGTTAGAAATGAATAATCAGAAATAAGTGATCAAAAAGAAAAACGAAGAGAGCTTGAGAACCTACTAGGCATTTTGAAAGGTGAAGTGGCAGAATGAAGCAAAATTCAAATGAACTTACTTTCTATTCTGAAACAAATCTTCCTTCTCTAAAAGAAGATATGTGTCGCGGTTCCTCAAACTACCAACAAGCCTCCTACTCTTTCCATCTTTTACAGCCACTGCAACCATTTGTTTCGCCCATAGTATATTAAAAGCTTCCATAATGTTCTGATCGCTATCGATATGATGAACGTGCTCTTCATTCTCGAGCCTGAATTGACAATAACCAACAAAGGAAGAGGACGTCATTTAATTCGTAGACACTACCTTTTATCTCAATTCTTTTGATGTCAACCAGTGTCTTGTCCAAGAACGAGCGTAGTTATTCCGAGTATACCTCTATCTCAATTCTTTTGATGTCAACCAGTGTCTTGTCTAAGAACGAGCGTAGTTATTCCGAGTATAGTAAAGGAAAAAAAAAAAAAAAAAGAATATTCTGTTTTTCATGTTGTGTGGCTCTTACCTGAACTCTGTTATAACTTTGTCCACTATGTTGTCAAACCACTCCAGTCCACTCGATTCCAGAAGCAATTGAACTACTGCATTCTATCGTAGAAGGAAAGTGATTAAAAATCATATACAAAAATAACACGAATTTGACCTTTGTTGAAACAACATTATCTCTAATCTTTCGAATGTAGCAATATTACCTGCACTTTTCCTAAATAAATGCCCAAGATTTTTTATGGAATTTTTCATACTGAATCCAGCTTGGGTGTTCATAGGTATCACTTTGCTTTAATGTTTTCGAATTAATTGGTTAATTTAATCAGTTAATTCATTTACAAATTTTTATTGAATTTTTGATAATAAATTTGAAAAAATTAAACCTATCAAATAATTTTTAGAAACACAATTAAAATTTAGTTAATTTTAAAATAATTTAATAAGAAAACTAAGTAATTATATGAAAAATATTAAGGTTCAAGAGTATGAAGTCTGTTTTATCTTTAGTTCCTAATCTATAAGATTTGTTTCATTTTAGTCTTTCAACTTTCAAATATTCAAATTTAATCATCAACTTTCGTAATAAACTAAAAAAATGGTCCCTATTCTAACTTTGAATTAAAATTAAAAAAAATCTCTCCTAAATCCAATTCTCTCTCCATTTGCAGCAATAACTCCTCCATTCAATCAACAAAAATAAATTTATAAACTTTAATTTAAACCTACAAAAAAATTAACATACTTTCTTGTTTTGGGTAATCTCCCTTAGAAAAGAACTTCTCAAATTTTAGTTGAGTTTCAGAACTAAAAAATCAAAACTTTTAAAACTAGATACTCTTTAAATTCTAAAATTTCATTTTGAAAGAACTTCCATAGTGATTATAAAATTTAAACAAAACCGTTAAGAGTTAAGACAATCAGAGAATTTAGAAATAAACACATAACAAGAACGCAACGACATCACTGGAATTTCAAAAAGAATGTGGAAACCACGTTAATTTGATCAATCTGAACCCAAATTATGGTAATCTCTTTCAATTAGCTTCAGATTCAAAAAATCTGGAAATCTATTTATGATTAGAATTTTGAAATCTATTATAAAAGTAATTGAGATTTATTAGACCAAAGAGATGGGGGAGAAAGAGAACCATTGAGGAGAGGGAAAGATAATTTTAAGGGTAGGTACTATTTTGGAGTTTTTTTTTACAAAGTGGGAGACTAAAATTGAAAATTTAAAATTCGAAGGATCGAATTGGAACAAATCTTTTAGCATATGGACTAAAATTGAACATTTGAAAATTGAGGGATCAAAATAAAATTTATGTCATAGTTTAAGACCAAAATTGAGGGACCTAGAGGAACAAACTCCACACTCTAGGACCAAAATAAATCAAAGAATTTTTTATCAACTGGCCAAAAAAATTTCCATTAACTATTTTTTTAATTGATACTGACTAACATATACTTGAAAATTGATTGATTGTCATTAATTCGGTCGGTCCAATCGATTTTTGTGAATATATGAACACCCTTAAATCCAGCCAAGCCTCTGTCCTTTGAGTTCTAGGCTGGAATCTTAATAAATGGAAGAAAGCAAGGAACGTTGCGAAAGAAAGCTCGCGGATTGCATCTCTAGTGCTGGTTTCTCTTTCGCTCTTCCTAACCTCTCTCTATTAGTAGATTCCTTCTCCACTCCGGACCTCACGGTAGATTTTAGTTGCAAGAACTTGATATCACCTTGTTTTTGAATATTCGTGAATATCCAGATTAACTTATTCACAGAGGAATCGTAAATCAGTAGAGTAAGCAAACAGAAGCAATGAAAGGGTTTGTTTTATGAAGCAGTAGTAATTGTAAGTAAGAGTTGAGTACCTGTGTAATGAAACCAACGACGTGAGAACTGCAGAACTCAACTACAGGAACAGCTTGCAGCCGATGCTTAGAAAGCAATAACAGAACATGGAAAACTGTATCCTTCATCCCAACAGGAAAATAAGGATCCCACAAGAATCTCTTCCCTAACTCACCCACCTGTCAAGATTACACCAAAAACACGAAGATCGTTTGTTTGGGTGTTTTATATAGCTATTAAAAACGAACTTTTATAATCACCTTGGTTTCGCCAATGTGTGGATTCTGATGAAGAAACCCCAGCATCCCCCTGATATTCTCTTTAGTCTCCTCACACTCTATGCACTTGATTTCATTCTTCAACTTCCCAATCTCCTAAACCAATTCAAATATTCTGACATTCAAGATCAAACCCTTTTAATCACTACAAGAAATTAGGACATCATCCACGACACGACGATTTAAATATCGTTGGGTAAAAAGGCTACACCGACGTCAATCTATACGGTCGGTGTAGTTTAACATAAACACCAACGGTGAAATGTTGCTGTTGGCGTATGAAACGAATAAAAACTTACATGAGCACGCAGGTACATATTACATAGTTTAAGATTCCATCTTAATTTTTTTTTTTTTTTTTTTTTTTTCTGAAATCGGAAAATTAAAACTTAGCTCCACTATACCCAGAGTAATCACGTCCATCCCTAAGGCAAGGACTAGGAGACATCGAAAGAATGAAGATACGGAAAGTGTCTACAAATTCATGTCACAGATCAGTATCGAACCTGGGATCTTGAGAGAACACACCTTCAAAATTCAAGTCTTCAACTAGTCTATCACCCCTAAGGACCTTAAAACTGATTGGTAATGAAAAGAAAAATTGACCTATGTTATAAATGTTCAGAGATTTCTCCACTATGCTAATGTGGGATCCTCAATAGAACATCGTAAATGTTTTCCCAAGAAAAGGGATGGGTAAAGTTAAACAGGACATCGTAAATTGCCGACGACTTTATATACCGTCGGCATATCTAGTGTGTGTGGCGCAAACACGGCGAGAGGGTGTTAAATAAAGCCAAAGAAACTACCTGAATACACCAGAGAAGCAAAGTGGAGAGATGAAGCAAGCCAATAAATCGGTTAGGAAAGTCCTGAGAGGAGACATCAGCAAGGAGAGCACAATCCACATTGTGTTCAAACATAACCCAAATTGCATCCTTCACACAGTCGCCAGTCTTCACCTCCAAAACTTTGAATGATAAAGGGAAACAGATGAAATCAGAGTATTACATGAAATATTTTTCTGAAGGAGCATAAAATCAAACAGGCTATGTGCATTAAGGAAAAAAAAAAAAGGTATTTATTACCAAGGGAGGATTTGATGCCGGCGATGGAGCTGACGGGAATTCGATCGAGGTATTGCTGTAATGCGGCGGCGGAATCGATCTCGGCGGTGCATTGTGATTGGTTTGATGGTTCAGCCATTTTTTTTTTTTTTTCTGATTTGTTGGAATTTAGTTGATTGTGGTTTTGATTTTGTGTTCTTAAACTGCCAAGGGCTACATTGTTTTTACCTGCCACGTTTCATTGATTAAACTGACAGGTTGTGGAGGTGTCAGGTGTGTATTGGGATTCTGACACCAAAATAATTATTTTCTCCATTAAAGGAAAAGATGCCCAAACCATTACCATAATTTATTCATTTATTGTTTATAATTTCAATTTTGTTTATGTTTGGCTTCTCTACTTTAGTATCTAGATTTTAAATTTTAATAAAAATTTAAAATTCATCCTTAAGATAAATTTAAAATTAATATTAAATAAAATTAGTTCAATAATGTTCATAATTTTAATATAAGTAAAGAAATTATGTGAACATATTTCTGAAGTTAATATAAAAATATGATATATTTTTTAAGAAAAATCAACAACAAAATTAGACCAAACTTAACTTCTTTTTGTAGTCTAGGAACTAAAATTGAACTTTTGGGATTAAAATGAAACAAATTTGAAAGTTCAGAGACCAAAATGGAACAAACTTGACTAAAATTAAACGTTTCAAAGTTTATGAACTAAAATTGAACAATAATACAAGTCTAGGGACTAAAATGATATTTTAACCTATAATTATTTATGGACATTATTTCGAGTGGTGGGAAGAATGAGAGTAATTCTGTTCCATCCCATTGTTTGATTTAGAGGATTATTATCTCATGAATTACTAATTTACTATTACTTTCCTTCATTTATTTCTTTATTTTCGTTTGTTACCTTCTTAGCATAACCAAACACGTCCTAATTATTATTTTAAGGCTTTAACAACATTTTGAGTTTATTAACACATAGATAATGAAAATGATGTTGCTAAGAAAAGAATAAAAAAGTGATTTTGAAAAAGATTGAACTCGTAGTTTCTGTCAAATAATGAAACCAACACATCACCAATTTGTCACAATCGCTCATAAATTATATGAATGGAAACAATCACACCCGATCTTATATTTCTAAAGTATGATTAAAAAAATGTATAAAAAAGAGTGAATTTATCATTTCCAAAAAATATATCTTCTTTCTTCAATCTCATTTATCTCTTTTTGAGTTCACAAGATGGAAGAAAGTGGATATAAAATAGCAAAACTATGAATGGACATGCTATTAACCATTGAATTCAATTTGTAAGTGTCACCAAATATATAAATCAACTGATAAAGATAATAATTAAGGAAAACAAATCATTTACATAATATAAAAATCTGCTTATTTGGCTGAGTTAGCCACTCTTATTGAAAGAAAATTACACTAAAGACTTGGAATTTCTCCCATATAAGTTATTTGAAAAAAGGAACATGTGGAATTTTCTATAATTTAAATATCTATAAAGATCTGAATTACTGAAAAATGCCATTCTTCAGCAGTCTCGTGAAAACAACTTCACAGCATTTTCCCCCTCTAACATGTCTTACAAACCAAGATTGAGACTTTTGAGATTGGTTTATATGACTGTGCCGTCTTCGATCGTTGCCTTCTCTGATATAATGGTGATTCCCGACCGAATGTAGAATCCCTGTTCGGGTCGATCTGCTTCTTCGATGCCCTGGAATTGACAAAGATACATTTAATGAATGGAGAATGCTTGGGGGGTTTTGGGGATAGAATATGCCTATTGTCAAAGCGGTTGGAATATGCTTACGTCTTTGTTCACGATGACAACATCTTTCCCGATTTTCGCATTCTTATCGATTATACAGTTCCTGCAACAAACCCGCCATCGACATTGTTGAAGGCTCTCTTGTGGAAATTATCTATGTTTAATGAGTTTCTCAAGGTTCGAGTCTACTTACCTGATTTTCGTGTTTCGTCCGATTCCAATGGGAACTTTTCCTGCAGCTAGAAGTGCTGCAATTTCAGGTTCGGTTTGGTAATTGTCTGCACCCATCATTATAGTATCCTGAAAAAAAAAGAAAAAAAAAAGAAGACACCAACCTGAGTTACAACAAGTCCATGCACTTGTCTAACCGGGCATCGTTGTCTGAATTTATAATTTTATCGATTTACCTTAAGTTCAACACCATAGTCTAATCTTGACCGTTCACCGACTATCGAGTGCTGGATTCTACATTCTCTCAAAAAGCATCCATGTGAGATTATTGCTTCGACAATCTGCAAAACGCAACCACAGCTCAATGGCAGAGCCCAAACGATGAGCCGAGGAATCAGATTCCTTTATTAATATACCTGGCATTTGTCGATCTTGGTTGGCGGTAAGAATAGGGGCGATGTGTAGAAAGGGGTCTTAGGGTCATAAAATTCAAACTTAGGAAACTGCAAGAAAGTGGAAAATCGATAATGAACGGCAAAGAAATAAAATCTTTCAACATTTGATTCGTTTTCTTATCATTCGCAACCGACGATGTTAAAGGAAAACCAGAACCAAAAGAATTCAGGTCCAAGAATTGAAGCCTACCTCTTCCGTGAGAGCCAAGTTTGCATCATAGAAGGTCTTTATTGTTCCAATATCCTCCCAATAATCTCTAAATATAAATGCCTTTAGAATAAGAGAAAAAAGGGAAGGGAAGTTAAAACTCACGTATGAATTTATCAATGTGATAACATTGGATTAATTGAAGTTGAGATGTGAAGGATTCAGATAAGTTCTGCATTGATGGTGTAAGAGAAAGACTAAGAGAAGTCAAAATAACAAAACTCGATCGCAGTTCACCGCTAAAACAAGGGTATAACACTCAAACTCCGTTCTGGTTGAACTAAACTCGATCGCATTTTGCATTACCACTTTAATATTGCAATCAAAACTTAATAATTTTAACTGTTGAAGTTATTGATCCAAGATTTGTGAATTCAAGGGATTTTCAAACGTCTTAGCCATGATCACTCTATAATACCAGTTCATTTTTCATACTAATACTTTGACATGTTAAAGTAATGGAGAAATATCAAGAGTCGATAGCAAGTTGTCTTACTTGGACATTGTGCTCCTTTATAGCTGCAGGAATAATTTCAGAGCCAAAGTCATTAGCTGTAGGATATCTCCACTTTAAAAGGTTTAGCAACACATCTCTTTTGAAAACATAAACTCCCATTGATGCAATGTAAGGGGACATCGACGCCTCGTCCCGAGATAAACCTAAAGAAGTTGTATCTACTTGCTGTATAACACCAACCAATTAGGATAATAATGTCGGACGATCGGAGTAAAGGTTTAGTACAAAAGAACCTTTTTTCAACTGATAAAGATAATTTCATTACCAAGTATGACTAAATTCAAAAGTTTATTCACGAAATGGAAAAAGTAAACGTTCTCTAAGTTTTCTTTAATATTTACCATTGCATTCAAATTGGCACCCTTTGGCTTTTCAGAGAACTGAATAATTCGACCTCTGCTATCAAGCTTTACCAATCCGTAGTCTGATGCTCGGCTGAAAAGTTGCGGATTAAATATAAACGAAAGAGATGAGACTTGAGCTCTAAAATTCTAAATAATAAACAAACTTTTAATCTAGGAGAGTTTCTTGCACTTTAATTGCCCTGTAAGCATACAAAACTGAATACTAAAATTAACTTAGAAGAATTATTGGAGTTATCACAAGTTTCACAATTACCTACATACAAAATATTATAAAAAAAAGGTAAAAGGTAAGTTGATAGGACCTGCTGTCCACAGGTGCGCATGAGATTGAAATATCAGCATTGCTATCGATGTGGTTCTGTGTTCAATCATACCATATGATAAGATTTTCAGAATATAGAACAGCAACTAATATCATTAAATGAGCATGAGCATTCAAAAGAAAAAATTACTTGCACAAAATCCATATAGTCCATTCTGTACATGTGATCCCCAGCCAAAATTAGAATGTTTTCGACATTTCTGTGCTTGGCATCCTACAAGAATTAATATGAATCAACTTCATAATATCAGTAAAGTGAAGTTCAGAAAGATCAATCGAAGAAAACTTTGTTATGTACCTCAAATACCCAAGTAAATTGTCTCACAGCATCTGCAGTTCCTAGGAACCAGTGCATACCGGATTTCCCAGGCGTTTGAGTGGCTGCAAGAACCTGTATAACGAGAATAAGCTCGAAGTCATCACATGATATAGAGATCTAAAGTAATAGAATACTGAAAATAATCACAGTTGTATACTCATTTTTCAAATAAAAACACTCGGTTCGAATGATCATATCGATTCATGCTAGGAAATGATCAACTGTAAGTTTATATTTTAATCCAATTTTAGCTGATCAATTCAAGTATTTAAGATGGCTTCCTAAAGCATCTCTGTACCTCCACAAATCCTTCTCCAAAGTTGACACCATTTCCAAAATACGTGCGTGAAATATGACGATTCAAAGAAGCAGAGTTGAACTGGGTAAGCACAAATATTTTGTTGATCCCACTGTTAATCAAGTTGCTCATTGGAATATCTATAAGCCTATAGCATCCTCCAACTGGAACCTACAATGAGTAATATTAGATGGTCAAATTGCATACAAATAAATCAGCCAAATATTTAGTCTAATAAAAAAGACACAACTTAACTTGAACACCATGAAAAACACCAGTAAAAAATGGCAAAATTTTAATGGAAAACTGCATTTTAGCGCACGGGTTCAAAGGAAAAAACTTCATTTGTTCTAAGAAATACAATACCATCTATGAAAACAAAAATTATAAGAAACAGAAAACTATACTGAAAACGATCCGTGAACTATGAACTTAATATGTACAAGTATATTAGCGTACAGCTGGCGTTGCCGATCGTCTAGTTAGGGGAAAGAGCTGAATCCCAGCACCCCCTCCCAAAATGATTGAAGCAACATTTTTGGGGTTCACTTTAACTCGGCGAAATGGTCTAGCTTGAATGCTCTGCAATCAAATCAAATCGAATCCAATCCAAATGGTGAAAAATCAAGATGGGTATTCATACTAACTTCCAAATATAACAATAAAACATGACCAACCACCAAAACAATAAACTCACAGTTTGCTTGGTAGTATTTGGTGTGGCAACAGCATATGCAACATTAGGGGTGAGCTTCAAAACCTTCTTCTCAGATTTCAAACTCTTAGTAAAGCCATTAACCAGAGGATTATCATTGAAACCCCCTCTAACTTTCTCCCCAAAAAATCCAATGTCACCATGATTCAGACACAGATGAGAATTAGCTTTCAAGGACACAAAGCAGGAATCCATATCTCACTACCAAAAGAAAACCAAATGCAAGAAATCAATTACTCTTTCTCTCCCTTCGATCAGCAATGCATCAGAAATAGCACAAATAAACCCCTATCTCGAATCCCAATAAATCAAAACCCCAAATCAAAACAACCATTCAGAGAGTACAGATCACACAAACAAAAGAGAAAAGGCAGAAGGGTTATGATAGACAGACAAATGCAAGAAATCCCAAGTAAAATATCTAATCAAAACAAAGTAATATAC
Organism: Cyclanthera cordifolia; assembly: GCA_037832605.1. Taxonomy (NCBI): domain Eukaryota; kingdom Viridiplantae; phylum Streptophyta; class Magnoliopsida; order Cucurbitales; family Cucurbitaceae; genus Cyclanthera; species Cyclanthera cordifolia. The sequence continues at coordinate 1,717,393 of JBBMEG010000004.1, forward strand.
ACTCAAAATGCAAGAAATGGTCTGAAAAATTCTCATTAGACTAAAATAAGAGATACCCATGAAGGCAAATGCAAATAAGAAACTACAGAAATCAGAAATGGAAAACTTACAAATGGGAAGAAGCTTAGGGTTGAATGAAAATGGGGGGAAAAAGAAGAAGAAGAAGAAGGAAAACAGAGATTGTGAATCAAGGCGGTGGTGATTAATGGACATGTGAGTGAGAGGCGTTTTCAATCACATGAGGATTTATACTAAAAAAGAAAAAGGTAGCAAAAAGATTCATGTCTGTCACCAAATTGGATCAACGGCTTGTTCTTCTTCTTCTTTTTTTTCTTTTTTTTTTTCTGACAAAACAAACCCAATTTCCAACGATCAATCGCCATTTCAATGCCGCAAACAAACAAGAGCTACAGAAGAACACTGGCGCTAACTTCTTGTACACTTTTCGGTAGATATTTTAATACCTATATTTTTGGTGAAATTTCTATTTAATCCATATTTTTTTAATTAATTTTTTTAATCCATAATATTTAATTTATTATTTTTTTAAGTATTTAATTTTACTTCTTGACATAACAAAATAACAATACGTCAAAAACATTACTTTTATTGTTTAGGATAATAAAAAAAATGATACATTCAAATACCAAAAATTGATTAGATTAATTTTAGTTTTTAATATATTGATTAATACATTATTTTAATATTAAAATGAACTGAGTTTTTAAAAGAAAATAATAAAAAAAAAAAGAAAGAAAAGTTAAAAGTTAAAAAATTAAAAAAAAAATGTTTGATTTTTAAATATATGGACAATAAATTTTTAATAAAAATCTGAGAGTCAAATACAGATTTTCAATATCAACTAGTGTTAAACTATATTATTTCTAAACAACGAAATTAACATGTTACCGATAATAATAATTACTTTTTAAATTATTTATTTGAAATTATTTTTGGAAAATTAAAGTAATGATTGATTAGTCCATTTATTAATTTCAATGAGGTAAATTAAATGTTTATGGAATCTTAATAATAATTGGCTTTTTATAAAAATAAATTTAAAACTTCAAATTATAAATAGTAAAACGTTACTTTATTTATAATTTATATTTAAAATATTTCTATAATTTATAATCCACGTTCTTAAAAGTAGTTTAGTAAACAAGTGTATACCGAAACAGCATTTACTACTCGTAATATATTTTTATTCTGTTGAGAATAACTTATAATAATAATTTATTCTTTATCATGTGACTCATCAATGTAAAAAATATAGGCTGAAGTTATATTAAATTAAATTTATTATTCAACTCCATGCGATAATATAGAATAAATCTACTTGTCTTATGGTACTATTACATTTGACATATTACATATAATTTATAGATAAAATTTTAAGAAAAGGGGATGGTCTACTGGAGACTGGCCCCCTAAACTTATTGGCCATTCAACTCGTTAGATGAAATATACGTGAACCATCTTTTTATTAGACGAAAAAAAAACTCAAATCTTTTTACTAGTTCAAGATTAAACTAATTTAGTTTTTTTATAATTCAAGTCGTGTAAGATTAGATAAATATACGATAAAAGACGATCATCATATTAAATGTGATAGATGCATGAAATTGAACGAAGATAAAATCGGGAGAGTTTTGGTTCAAAAGAAAACAATATGAAAATAAATAATAATAATAATAATAGCAATGGTAGGGAAGACCTTGTAAAGGATTGGTTCGTTGAGTTTTAATTAAATTTTATAATTATTTGAAAATTAAATAAGTGTGTCAATTTGATGGAAAGTTCAGAAACCAATAGTTGATGATGTGCTTAACTCTGATTGGAAACTAGGCCCAGCCTCTCCAAATGACCGTACACGTGTCAATAACAGCTTCCGTCTGATTGGAAAGTAGGCCCAGCCTCTCCAAATGACCGAACACGTGTCATAATAGCTTCCATTAGCATTTTTATTTAATGTGAAAAAGATTTGTTTTGATAGAGTGTTGTCTCAGTATCAAAGAATGAGACAAAGAATGATTCCCGTTGTTTGGGTTTGAGAATCATTTTTACTATAATTTTTTCAAAATTACATTTTTATTCCTCTCAAAACAACTTTTTATTCTTTCCATAACAACTTTTTATTCTGGGTATAACTATTTTTCACCCACAGCATATCAATTGTTTTATTTTTGTCATTATCATTCTCTTCTCCCAAACACAATTAATTATTCTATTCATAATCATTTCTTTAACCACAAACATAATTAATCATTTTTCCTGTAATCATTCACTTTTTCATTTTCTCCCAATTTTCATTATTCTCATAATCATTCTCAATCTCTTTGCCCCAAACATACTTAAGTATTGGTGGATTGAGAAAAGATGAGAAGAGGAGGGAGAGTGATTCATTTTTATTGTTTGACTCATCAATTTACATCACATCAATTACTCATTTATTTATTTTTCTTCCTATCTATCATACCCTAGCCAAACATGCTCTACGTGTATATCGATGTGTAGATTCATTACAGAGAAAATTTGGAAAAGAAAAATTCATTAGAAATAAGACAATTAAAAAAAAATAAAATAGAATAGAATAATAATCTTTTTAAGTGAAATAAATGATTAGGAAAGAAAATTATTACTCATTTTTAGAAGAGGAGAAAATATTTTAAATAGCATGAAGTTTTATTTATTAGAGTAGACAATATATTTTATAAATAATAAAATGTCTCCTTTTTATTCAACAAATATTAGAGGGAGAGACTTTGTAAACACTAACCTCATATTTATTTGATCATACATGATATCGTTAGAGTTGTGCTATTGTTTACCCTGTCTTATTCCTTTCTTTCTTTTATATTATATTAATTATTAATTTATTTTTATTTTTTAATCTTTTTATCCGTTATTTTTTATTTTTCTTCTCTTCCCTTTCCTTTTCCCCGTTTATTAAAATTTAATATGTTGATTTTCTTACGATTATAATCATATATTAATTTCTATATATTTTTAAGTTGCCATTTTCTACTAATAATGAATATACCATTTAAAATTTTAAATTGGCAACGTCCCATTAATTAGTTTTAAATCTACTACATACTTTAATTTCTACATTTATAGACAAGACTGCTATTTATTATTAATAATGAATGATTTATTGAATTATTAATTTTGTTTTGGGTTTTTTTTTTTAATTCAAAATGTTGATATTGGTTTAATAACATTGTCACATATATTTTTTTTTTAAATATTGGTATTTTTAAGTATTTATAATATAATATTAAAACTTATTAATTACAATGAATACAAATACTTTACAATTTACTTACATTTGTAATTATTTTATAAAAAAAAGTATATACAATACAAATTTTCAGATATGATTATTGCGTGTATAATGTGTTTATCTATTCTAAAAAAAAAAAAAAATACAAACAATTTCTCATAAAAATTGCACAAAATATCATATCTTTAATTCTAATTCTTGCCAATCGCTTCATTCCTTTTCTTCCTTGCCCATATCGACTCCTTTATTCTTTTTAGAGGTAATTGTGCATGCATCTCACATTATTTGTATGAATAATAATTTGTGACATCTTCAATTCATCGTTTCTTTATCATTAATCAAATTAATAAATTTAATTAATTTTTTAACAGTATTTTTATAAAATTACATTATTTATGTGACACATTATTATCTACCGAATGACCAAAAGTATGTACAACATATGTGCTACGTCATTCTATTTAAGAAAAAACTAGATAACATCTAACATGAAAGAAAATGGTTTAAAAAAAAAAAAAAAAAAACTGCATGAAAGAAAGAAAAAAAAAAAAAAAAAAAAAATTAATGTATTTTTTTTTTATTTTTTTTTTCTCTAGGTTTTTCATCTTCTTCTTCGTCTGATCGTAACTGATTGAAAAACTTAAGCTTATCTTTCAATGTCGTAATTCTCTTGGATTTTAGCTATTGGTTCTGCCCCAATGGCCGCCCTGTCTTAGTTTACACCAAGCATATGCTGCGAAGCATATTCTCAGCACCCAATTTTTTAAAACCACCATCAGCGTCGCCGCCGCAACATCTCAATCTATGGACGAAAGCTCCGTTGTTCTGATCACGGGCTGTGCCAGAGGCGGCATTGGCTACGAATATTGCAAAGCCTTCGCCGAACAGGGCTGCCATGTCTTCGCCACTGATCTCCCCCAACGCGCTCACCAACTGTTCGACCTATTTCCCCAAAGAGTCCATACGCTTGAACTCGACGTGACATCTGATGAAAGTGTAGCAAAAGCGATAGATACCATCATTTTCAAATGTGGGCGCATCGACATCTTGGTAAACAATGCCGGGATCGGTAGCACCGGCCCGTTGGCCGAGCTCCCATTGCAAGCTGTGAGGAAGGCTTGGGAAGTCAACACGCTTGGGCAGCTGAGGATGGTGCAGCAAGTGGTGCCACACATGGCCTCTCGTCGCAGTGGCTTAATCATCAATGTTGGCAGCATTGTAGGGAAAGTGCCGACTCCGTGGGCAGGGTCGTATTGCGCTAGCAAGGCGGCAGTCCATGCCATGTCGCATGCTCTGCGGCTCGAGCTGAGGCCGTTTGGTATCGACGTAGTGATTGTGATGCCTGGAGCCGTGAGGTCCAATTTTGGGAGTGCCACAGTTGAGAATGTTAGGAGTCAAGAATGGAAGATGTACAAAAGGTTTAAGGAAGCCATTGAAGAGAGAGCAAATGCATCACAGGGTGGGAGATCAACTGATGCAGGGGTTTTTGCTAGAAATGTTGTGAAGAAAGTGATGAGGAAGAGGCCACCGAGGATAATTGTTTTGGGGCATTTGAGTGGTTTGTTAACTTTGCTTTCTTGGCTTCCACTTTGGGTGCAAGATCTCTACTTTACCTTCAGGTTCAGCTTGAACAAAAAGGTATGACAAGAATTGAAACTCTTTATTTCATTATGTTTTGAGCTTTTGTCAACTACTTTCATCTGGGAATAAGAGAATAAGTTTGTTGTTGTTCTCTCTGATCTTACCGTGTTCTTGTGTATATAGTTGAATAAGGAAAAAAAAATTCTTTTATGTGCTCATTTTGAAGCTGAATTTAGTGATTCATTTATGGATACTTCAAATGGCTACTTTTGTCTGTTGATCTTCTGTTAGATGAATTGTGATTTGGCTATGAAACTAGATTTGTACTCTTAAACGTTCCCTACTTTCTTTCTCCTTTGAGTTCAACAATAAAGTGCGTGAGATTCGAACTCATGATCAGTCGATCGTGGACTTTTATCATTGCGCTTTTTAGTTAACTGTTTTCTATTGCTAACAAGAATTGTACCTCAACAACATCGATTTCCATGATCTCTCATGGTTCCTATCTTCTCTCCCAATTATAGTTCCAACTAAAAAAGATAAAAGAAAATGGGGGCTCTTCTACTGTGTTACAGGTAGTTTCAATATAGTTGTTTTAGCTTAATTAGTTGTTTGTAAATTGATGTTAGTAGTGATTTCATGATATATTTGATGCAAAATTTGATGGAATGGTTTGGTAGAGGGTTTGATGAGTGATTGTTTATTATCAAATAGAAATAAGTGATTCTTAGGAACTAATGGTTAACCTTTCTTCTTCCACGAGAAAACATAGCCTAAGGCTGGATTTGGAATACCAATTGGATTATTTAGAGTTTGTTTAGGGTTGTACATTATTAGGACGAAATTATGTTAATCTGTGATTAAGTCGCACTTTAATAGAATAAGAGTTCTAATAAATTATGTTTGAAATGTAGATTATAATAAAGAGCAAATGATTAATATCAAATGAAGCATGAGTTATGTCAAAAGCCACTAATTTGTATTTAGGCCAATTTGTACATTATTATTTTTTTAGTACAAATCGAAAGAGGCAACCAATCAACTATCTCTTAACCAAATTATGCATATCAATTTATCTAATATTTAGAAACTAAATATATCCAATTTTATCTAGAAATTAAATTAAAAAAGATTTTTTTTTTTTTTTTTTTTTTAGAAAAAGATTAATAGTAAATTTAGATTTTTCTTGACTTAGCGGTCAAGATAACTGTGAAGAGGTACATTCCAAATATTTAGTTAATCAAACTTACACTTATTTTTTCCTTCAATAATCAATAAATTATCATTAAACCATTAAATATTTTATTTTAATTTTTTTTGACAGTCAATTAAATATTTTATTAATTGTGAAAACTAAAAAAAAAAAAAAGAAAAAAAAGAAAGTGATATATTTAACGTTTTCCATATAGTTTCTAGAAATAAGTGCACCATAATTTACGGTATGATTCATTAAATTTATCTGAAATTATCTTCCAATAAGAAAATATATTTTTCCCAAAAAAAAAGAAAGAAATAATTGAGCCTAATAAATCCTTCATCTTCAAGTTTCTAAATAATATTTCCTTTTTTAAACCCAAAACGGCGTTTTATCTCAAATTTGAAAAATCCATATCTCAATCTTTTATTAAATAATAATATAATTTTATATATATATATATATATATATATATATATATCAATCCGTACTGCAAATTCAACAAGAGTTCAAAGCAGTATAATGCGTAGTATCAAACGCTCAACTTTCCATATCTATAAAAAAAAAACAGAGCAACAATTTCCAGAAAAAAGAAGCAATTTTTATGGTGACGAAGAAGATGGGCAGAGAAAAGCTTTGGATTCGAGAAGTCTGGGCTTCAAATTTTCATAAAGAAATCTTTCTACTCGATCAATGTCTTAATCGTTTCAAAATTCTGTCTATCGACACCGAGTTTCCTGGATGTATTAGAACCACTCCTTCGGGTTCGATGGAAGAACAAATTTATAAAGATTTTCGATCCAACCTAACGCAAACAAAGTTGATTCAACTTGGTTTAACTGCTTTGGATGAATCGGGTAAAGTCGGCGGCTCGTGGGAGTTCAACTTCTCCGATTTCGACTCGAAATTCGATGATCATAATCATGTGTCGATTTCGTTCTTGGAACGGAATGGAATCGACTTTGATAAACTGAAGAATGAGGGTATACCATTGATTGCATTCACTATGTACTTTGTTCGTGTATTGAGAAGGAATCGGATTAGTAGATGGATCACATTCCATGGATTATACGATATCGGGTATGTAACACTGTACTTTTAGATTCCGTTCGATAATCATTTGATTTTTTTCGTTGAAAACAAGTATTTGAATGGAGCAATTAGGGCATAGAAAGCTTAAGTCATGTATTTTTTTTATAATTAGAATTGGTTTTTGAACTGCATATAGTAAAATATTTGTCATGAATGAAATTGGTTCATGAGTTGACCACACATGTTTGTTTGTCTTTTTTTGTTAATTTAAAATATTATATTTCTATATATTAATTTTAATTTTTAAACATTTTAATCTACAGTTACTATAATTATTTTTTTAGTTAGGTTGAATTGAGTTGGTTGTTTTTGTTTTTTATAAGTAAATAAATAAATAAATAAATATATTTATTTAATATTTTATTTACAAATACATATATATTTGATGTTTATTTCAACTTTGGTTTTTTTTTTTTTTATACTAAATGGGTGCATTTAGGCAATTTAACTCTAATATGTATATTTTTAGTTGGATTGAATTGATTGAATTGATTTCGATCATCCAGTTGTTATTATTAATTTAAATTTAGATAGGTTTAATATTTATTTTTAAATTTTACACAATTTTTTTTTGAGTAGAAATTGGGGGCAGTACCGATTTCATGACACTGGTATTGAACTGGATTAATATCAAATTAATTTTATTTACATATATACTAATATTTACAAAAATATTCTTCAAAATATTATATGTACAAAAATATTCTTCAAAATTACTAATTAATTTTAGTTAAGTTTTGGGCCACAATCAACAAAATTGACGAAAAGTTAATTTATTCAAACAACTCAATTCAATTTAAATAAGTTGACAACCCAATCCAACTAATCAAATTAAGTTGAGTTGATCAGGATATTCTGAAACATTACTGTTTGGACGCAATCCAAAATTTTGAATAATTAGTTAAAAAAATAACATATAAAACAAATAAACTCAAATCATCATATACACCTAAGTTTATGAGCATGCAGGTATCTATTGAAGGCGATGGGGTACGCGGAGTTGCCCGAATCGATGGAGGAATTTGGATGGATGGTTGCGACCGTGGTCGGGACTGTTCGGGATTTGAAGCACATGGCTCGGTTCTGCGACGGGTTGGAAAATGGGAGACTAGGGCTAGAGAGACTGAGTGAATTGGTGGGAGAAGAAAGGTATGGAATGAAACACCATGCTGGTTCAGACAGCTTGTTGAGTGCTTGTGTTCATACAAAGATGATTGAATTGTATGGTTTGGAATCAAGTGTTTGTGATGGCTATTTGTATGGAATTTCCAATAGATTCCAATGCAAATGTATGGCTAATTATAAGACCATTATGTTTGGTCAAATCTTATCTTCCATTCCAATTTCTTAGTCATTCAATATATAATTAGTAAAGAAACAATTTTTCTTTTTCTTTTTCTTACAAATTTAAGTAAAAAATTTTTCTTAGATAAAAGTGTTAGAGTACGTTTCATGTTTTCTACACTTTTTTTTTCTTTAAGTAAAAATTTCGCCAATATTTTGGAGGGGATTCCCATTAAAATTATAATTATTATTTTAATGTGAATTGGTTATTTTTCCAAAAAACTATGACCTAACAAACCAAAAATTAAACCTATCATAACTATAAATTCATAACCAATGAGTCATTAATGAGAAAAGTGATTCCAAACTTTACTTTATTATTTTGTAGTTAAAATAAATTTGTTTTATGCTATATTAGAACGTTGTTTATTGAAACTATATTTACATGATAATCAGATAACTGAGACAAAAAAAACAAAAAACAAAAATTAACATGATTTAACATAGGATAATTCTCATAGATTCAATTATATATGTATCACAAGAAATACATTATCAACCAAAGTAGCTCAACATAGATTCAAATTTTTATTCTCCATTATAGGAAATTAAAAAAAAGAATCATAATAATTTAAATAGTATGATGATATGAATAATTTATTTATTGAAGACTAAGGTTTTATTTTTAATTTCATAGAGAACAAATTAACCTCGTTATTAATATATCATGTTAGATTGATTAAGCTCTGGTTGGTTGAAGATCAAATTTAAAACGTTGTGCATTAAATAAATTCAAGTTTTATAAATTTCATTGCAAAAAGCCTATACATAAATTATTTTAGAATTTCTCTAATTTTTTGGGAATAAATTTCTTTAATTTTAATAAGAAGATAGTGCACAAGAAAGGTTTAAGTGTCTCAAATCAAATTCAAATAGGTTGTAGAGTACCAAGTGAATATAAAAAGAAAATTGATAATATATTATAAAATTACAGTTTGAAGATCAAATTACTCCCTAATTATCAGCTCACCTTGTCAAGATTAAAGCCAATACAAAGAAGAGGGGCTTTAATTGTCCTCAACAATGGATGAGATTTTCTTCCTTAATTTAATACTTACATCAGTGCCCAAAATCTATGAACCCAACAAAGAACAGAAAAAAAAAAAGGAGAACAAACAAAGAAGAGAAAGCAGATAAACATTTTTAGTGATTGGGAGTGGTCACTCATTATCAAAAAACAAAGTAAAAGATGACTGAAGAAAGATTGATTAGCTATTTTTCTAATTGCTTATCTATTTGGCTCTGTTCTTGATTACATCGATCCCCATCTCAGTTGGATCAGTTGCTTGGACCTCGTAATGTATACCTTCCAGCACTCTCCTTAATCCATCTTTAGAAGTTGCGTATAGAATTTTTGCTCTAATTCTTGATTCGGGCGGCGACCTGCAACAAATTAACCAAACGATTCGTTTCAGATCCGTCGTCCAAATGCTTGCATTAGACTACTCGATTGCTATATTCTTTGTAGCGAAAACGAACGATCATTTAATCGGTTAGTTTATCCAGAGAAATTCGATTTAAGATTACGATCAGATGCGCGATTATGGTGCCACAAGCATGTGATTAGTTAGAGTCCGTAATAGAATCCGTCCAAACAAAAGCGTATCTCGCAAGATTACAGAATCAAAAGATATTCTACTGGATGAATGAAAAACGAACGCGATCGATACAAAACAGTAAATAATCGAGCAACATACCAGGCGATGAAGAAGATCTTGCTCTTACGGCAGTTATCGACGGTGACGAAGTCGAAGTCGAACACCGCATATCGACAGTCGTCGATCGGCAATGCGGCGGTGAGATCATCGTAGCTTTCGGCCGGACCGCCGACTTTGTCCACAGTAACTAACCTCGATCCTTCATCGATCTTAAAAACAATATACCTAAGCCCCTTCTTCCACTTCATCTCCATGAACGAATTCTTGCACTCATCGCTCACCCACATTCCAGTGGTTGCCTGAGATTCGCCATCAACAAGTCGAATCAGAATCAAAATTCCAGAATCATAATCAAGAAAGCAAAAAGATAAATGATAAATGATCGGATTATCGGATTGAATAAATTAATACCATCTTGAAAGCCATTGCCATTGTGAATTTGTGAGGTTTCGAACTCTGAAAATTGACTACCGTGAGTGCTGAGTGAACCGAGTTCGGGGCTTTATATAGATTGCCTTACGAAAATGCCCTTATTACTTGCATTTATTTACTCTTTTGTCCTCATGTGTAGAGAAAAAAAAAAGAAAATAAAAGTGTAGATTGCAAATTTTAACATATATTTTTTGACTTTTTTTTTATAGGATATATATTTTGAATTTTAGCAATTTCTTAAAAATATTATATACATAATAAAATATAGTACAACTTTCAATGTTTTCAATTGATATCTATGTCAAAGCGAGCATAGTATCACATTCGCACTTCAGAGGCAGCGGAATGACGACCATGCAGCACTTGCTCTAACCCGGCGAGCAAGTCAGCCGAACCAAAATGGCAGAGCGGGTGGCACAACTGGTGCAACCTCTATCACGAGCATTGTGAAAATGTTTTCAAAAAAGGGAGAAAGAGAGTCTTATAAATACTTTTCTCTTTAAAACCTATATGACAAGATACAATAAGGGGGACATATCAACCATTGCATTTATCATATAATAACTTGGTAGGAAGGAAGTTTCAATAAGTCATACGTCTTATAGTACATTTTGGACCATATAACTGATGTGACACACTTGCATATGAAAAAAGCGAGGAGTCAACACCTAAAATAAAATGAAGAAAACTATCCTAACACGCAATAATAACAAAATACCATAAAAGCATGATGAAACGGGGTTGAACATACATGTGGCCATGTGCAACACGCACTGAACAAGTATGACCGTCACACATAGCTCAACTGGCACTTGTGATGCATTAGTGAGCTTCAACCACTGAAAGCATAATTTAACATAAAAAAACCCTATAAGCTTAGATATAGAAAGATTGCAATTCTTTTTTACATATATTACTTTAAAATCCTTCATGAATTCAGTTTTAATAATTATGGAATTTTATTCAATAAATTATTGTAGTATTTGAATAAAATATGGAATTGAATATTTTTGTAATGTGAAGATAGAATGAAACATCATATCCATAGTCATTATTAATTCATACATTTTTCTTTGATGATTATAAGTTATAATTTGATAATATATTCAAATAAGTGTTGTAT